>JALMGJ010000005.1:31580000-31925000 GCA_023362775.1 Charina bottae
CATTCTCATCCAGTGTGGCTAATAGGCAAGGATGATTATAGTTATAGTCTATTAGATATTATCCATAGAGCTTGCTTCTTATATCCTGCTAATCCCTGATTGTGTTTACTGAACAAGTCACACTAGTTTGGTTCACACATTACTAAGCCACAAATCTTGATATTTTAAAAAATATATAAAAGCACTTCACTAAACCAAAGCCAAACAAACTACATTATGGCTCAATGTGAGGTGTGAATTCAGTCATTATCTCATACAGTCTTAATGCTTTATCAGTTGTCTTGTTCAGTGTAGTTAGGAAATCTACATTTCGTTTAGCTCAGTGGTTCCCTGTCTTGGATTCAGGTGATGATATATAGCTATAATCATCCTTGCCTATTAGCCACACTGGATGGGAATGATAGAAGCTGTAGTTGAGCAATAGACTGGAATTAAAAATTAGGAATTGTACAATAATGATGTCTGTTTTGCTTGCTTTGGCCAGGATCCATGAAATAGATTTAAAGAATTCTGGGACTGTATAGGATGACAGAGTTTCAGAACTATTCACTTGCCTTAACCGCAAAAAGTAACCTATAATGATACAGTACATATTTTTAATGTAAACTTGTGACTTGTATGGTCAGTCATTGACTATTTGGCATTATTATACAATGGCCACTTTGAAATCATTCCCCCCCAACCCCCCAATACATACACTCTGTCCCATGTTTCACAATATTATTGAAAGGTTTCAAATAAAACACAGCTATTCCTATATTTTGATTATGCTTATCAGCTTATGGGTCTTGAAAAATGACTTTGAAATGGACCTATTTCTCTGTTACACTGAGGGGCATTTTTGTTGTTAACTTCTCTATATTTCTGCATTTTTCCTTGGTTATATGAAAGCCAAAAGCTTTGGCAGTTTACCACCTGCTGTGCTGGCAGTTTAATGTACCATAGAGTGAAGGGAAAGATTTATTCAGTTTGGAAACAGCTGCCTCGGAGCACCAGCCACACCTCAAAATGATCCAAAAAAAGGAATAGATAAAACAAACACTTTCTGTTTGCAAAATATTAATAATACAGCAGTGACATTCTGAATGCAGTCTCAAAACTGTTCAGAAGACAGAAAACTGTATACCTATTTAATGCACATACATTTTAAGCTCAGCACCCAGAACAAAACATAAGCTTAAAATAAACATTTTAAGCTCAGCACCCAGAACAAAATATAAGGAAGGATAACTGAAACACATTATTTGTTTAGATTTTAATTATATTCAAATGTCTGGATTTCTTTTCAGCATCTTTCATGTTGCGAGGTGTGCGCGTTTAGAAGAAAAATGAGCTGAGAATATAAAAGACAGCAAAACCTTCCCTTTCCTTTTTCCTAAAAAGTTACTAACTGAAGTGGTGAGGCTTGGAATACCAATAAGACTGTTTTCTCTAAATGAAAGAAGCCAACAAGACAGCTAAACTGAAGACTAACAGCAACCCAGAAACTGTATTGTTGTTTCAAGAGTTATGTCAGTTTGAACCTGAGAAATTAGGCACCAAAAGCCTTCACTGGGTTTGCTCAGGTGTAAAGAAGCAAGAAAACTGTTGCTCTGTAATGGTGCTTTTTTTTCTTCAAATACCAATGCAAGTGTAATATTTGTTTGCATATATTCACACTAAAACTATGATACACCTTGCACATTACTTTAAGAAACACAGATTTTAAAAAATACAAAACAAAGCCAAAATAATTTTTATGCCAAGAAGATAAAAGGGTTCAAATGAAGCATACCTACCTAAGCCTCTTAGCAATGAAAGAAAGTTTAATGGGGTCTAACCAAGTGCTACAAAATGAGTTCAAATAGAGATTATTCAAACAACAAGGCCATATTCTTTTTTAATCCGGTGCCAATTTCCCAAGATTTTTTTTTTTTTGGTGAATAAAGCATCTGTTTTTCTACCTCATGCTTAGGAGGAATTTAGAATTTCTAAATTGTGATACTTCAGCAATTATTTTTATTATTGACAGTTGGCAAAGATTAAGGTTTACCAAGATATACAGTATGTGGAGCCAGGAAAACAGTAGATCATAGGAGAGACACTGGTATAGAGAAAGGTGGTATCGACTTCTCACCTATTTTATAACTAGGTTAAATGCAAGAATCCTACTCATTAAGGCTTTATGTTAATAGAAGCATCACTCTAATCCTAGTAATTCCTCTATCTCAGACCAAGCAGGAGAACTCATGGAGCCACTGAAGAGCCTTCTTCAGCTTCCCAGGAGCCAAAGCATGTTCTTGTAAACATGATAAAATCTCTCTAATCTTTCTTGCCACAAGCTTGACAAACTTACTTAACTTGATTACTGAATTAACCAATTTTAATTTAAACAATTTAACCTGTTTATATACAGTAGGCTTCATTACCCAACTAGATAACATCATCAGTGTGAGTGAGTGTGGGGTTTGCTCTCTGTTTATATACAGCGCTGTATATAAACAGAGAGTGTACACTCACTCGCACTGACGATGTTACCTACTCAGGTAATGAAACGTCTGCAAGAAAACAACCAAGCTCAGAGAGCACCAAGGACTCCACTGTCTAGATATTTCCAGCCCAGATTTGGTAGTCTTACAGACACAAATGCAGTAAAAATACTAATAAGGATAAAACTAATCAGGTTTTCTCTGATGTGAAAATGCAGCTGCTAGGACAGGGGTGTCTGCGGGGAGGAGGTCATAAAGTCAATAAAACTATGTGATGAAACCCCACCCTTTTTATGAGCATTGTGACACAAGTAAAACAAAGGGGTGGTGCTTTGATCACATGGTCGTGGCTGCCATATTGGCTTTTTTTACCCCCCCCCCCCAAACACCCCTGTGCTAGGACTTTAATTGACCTAGTTAAGCATAAGGTGCAAATGCAGCCTTACTGCTGGTGATTCAAGTGACCAGGAGTACAACTTTCCTACTGACCTTGAATAGGTTGATGAGAAAAAGCCTTGGCACCCATGGTTGTAGGGGATGGGACCAGTGTGTGCAGCCCCATCCTGTACATCATTTCAAGACCTTTTACAATCAGTAGAATACTTAAATCACACACATATGTCAGCATGATTTTGGCAAATAGGAAATGACTGACTATATACAGTATGTAGTACCTACATATATAACTGTCACTAAGTTCAGTTAAGAAAAGACACTATCAAGTTTAAGAATTATGTGCTCACAGAATTACAGGGGCTTTTGCCTGAAACTGTTATTATCTTCCTGCTGTTTTTAGTCTCTTTCAGGCTTTACTTTCTCCACATTATCCCCTCTCCTATTCCCTCCTCCAAATCCCTGTCTCGTTGGGTGTTTATTTACCCATCTTAGTTCAGAATGGAATTTCACAGGGGCAAGAAATGACAATAAACCATTCAGCTGCCTTTCAAGACCTTTGCTCCAGGTTTCTTCTGCTGGCTGGCCCTCACCATCTTTCAAATATTTTTTGGCCAACACAATAAAAGCAAAGGCTCAGGAATTTTGCTCATTTCCCCCCCACCTGGAGTTTTAGCAAAGGTTCTCCTTCTCAGTCTCTTTGAGCAGCTGGCTCTGTGACAAGTCTTGTATCACCTGATCACATGGGTGACAATCAGCCTATGCAAACATACTCCTGGGGAGTAGAGGCAATGTTTGACTTGTGCTCATACATTCTCTCCCTTCCCTGATGTCTCCTTCTCCTTCTCCTTCTCCTTCTCCTTCTCCTTCTCCTTCTGGAGGCGGAGCTACCTGTCTTGTAACAGCTGCAGCCTAGCCAGCCCTTGTTTGGAGGTTTTTGGGGCATTTAGAGCAGTGGGAGGCGGGGCTGTTTGGTAGCCCCTGTTGTGGGAAGGCGTGGGGCACCCCCCCGTCGCAGGGGGGGTGGTCCTGGTCCCCTCTGGGGCGTTTGGGGGCCGTTTTTCTCTCCCCCCATTTCCCTGTTTGAGTTTGGTGGGGGCCATTTTGTCCCAGCTGTTTCTCATCTCCCTGGGCTTTTTTGCCTGTTTGTTGGAGTTTGTTTGGGTTTTGGGGGCGTTTTTTTTGGGTTTTTTTTTCCCTGCCCCACGGGGACGGCTCCTTGGAGCAAGGGGGGTCGTTGTTGGGCCCCCTGTCCCTTTGTTGGGGTTTTTTTCCGGGTGCTTCCTTCCCTTTCACTCCCCTTCCTGGTGGCTGTTGTGAGCCTGGGTCATGGCTGCTTCTTCGTTGACGGGCGGGGGGGGTGCGGTGCGGCCCCCCCGCGTGGCAGGGGGGGTGGGGGCCACCCCCCCAAGCACTCCTGGCGGTGTTCCCACCTTAGTTGGGCTCCGTACGGGCTCAGTCGGGGTGCAGGGCAGCCCTGCTGCTGTTTCTGATGGGACTCCTCGTGAGTCGCTTACCGAGCCGGCTGGGACCCCTACGACTCACGAGGAGGCCAGTTTGCCTTCTTCGCAGGGACAGGCTTGTGGTCCCTCCCCGCTCTCCTCTTCCCTCGGCCTCGGTGCTGGGGCAGTACCTGGGGGGTCCGCGCTGGTGGAGGGATCTGGTGGTTTGTTGGGGGGGCCCCTGGGGGTGGCGCAGTCGGGCCCGGCCACGCTTGTGGCGGGGGGGCTGAGGCACCCGGGGAGGAGGGGCAAGCGGGTCCTCCCGCTTCGGGGAGCGCTGGCCCTGCCCCTGCGGGGTGTGTGGGGGCTCCACGTGACGCCCCAGCGCAGCGTGAGGGGCTGGTTTCTTTCTTGGGGGGCCTCGTCGGCCCAGATGGTGCCCGGCGGGCCGTAGTCTCGGGCCCGCGGGTGTGGGGGCTCCCCTCGGATATGGGGAGCGACTCCTCTCAGGCGGGGGAGAGTATGGGCTGGACAGGGGGCTCCTCACCAGGGTCCTCGATGGAGGATGTGCCGGCCGCTCTTGACCCCTTGCGGGGTCGCCGGCGGGAGTTGGGCCGCGCCGGTGGTGGGCGGTCAGTAGCGGGGCGCCGCTGCTCCTCAGCCTCTCCCTCGGGGGGCCGGGCGGGGTCCGCTGGGCGGGACCGTTCCCCCCTTCGCAGCCGCTCGCAGGAGGGCTCCGGCGGGTTCGGCCGTTCCACCTCGTGGGGTGATGGCAGTGATGCGGGCGGTTCTTCGCAGGGGACCCCCGGCTCGCGGGAGGCCATCATCCGGGAGGGGTGGTTGCGGGATCTGGCAGCGCCCCTGAGCACGCTGCCCACTGCGTACCTCGCAAAGGAGCAGGACGCGGCGGTGGTCCTCCTCCGCTTCTGGGGGCTGGTGGTGGGTCACGTGCGCCTCCCGCGGGTGCCGGTCCTGGCCCTCTCAAAGTGCAGCCAGGCCCGCTTCTGGGCCGTCTTGGAGCGCGAGCTCGAGCCCCTGCTTACCGTTCTGCGGGATGGGCTCCCGGTACCAGGCCCTGCGTATGAGCGTGCGTCGGTGGCACGCTCGCTAACCTTGGTGGCTGTGGAGCGGCTGCTGGTGGGCCGAAAGCCGCGGGGTGAGACGTCCTGGCCCCTGTGGCTGACGGAGCAGGGCCTCCTCCGGGCCTTCCAGGAGGTTTCCAGGGGCTGGCAGGCGGCCGCGGGTGCGGAGGTCCCCGTCGGCCAGCAAGCCGGGTCTGTCCTCTCGGCCCTGTCTGCCCCCGACTATGGGGCCTGGCTGGACGCCGTCGTGGTGGCGCTCCAGAGCCGGGGACGACGGATTCGTGCCTCAGAGGAGGGGGCGGTGGCTCGTTCCGGCAGTGAGGGCAGGGCGGTTCAGCCGCCTGGCGGGGGCTCATCTGTGCGGCATCGGCGGGGTGGCCGCCGGCACCGCGGTGCATCTGGCCAGGGGGCGGCACGCGGCCCCTCGGCGGCAGCTAGCACGCGCTTGTTGCGCTCGGGGTCGGGCGCTGCTGAGGGCGCGTTGGAGGGCCGGGCCCGCCGCAGCTCCGTGGTGGACCGGTTCGATGCACGGCGCCCGGCTTTGCTAGGGGACCGGTCGGACGGAGCTGTCCCCGGGGATTCAGAGACCACAGGCGCGGCAGTTGGGTCGGGGGAGCGTCCCGTGAGCCCGCTCCCGCAGAGGGCCCTGCGGGCTCCCCGGGTGCTGGCTGGGGCCCCTCCGGGGGAGACGGGGGATTTGAGATCGGAAGGGCTGGGGCGCGGCCCGGAGGAACGGCGGTCCGCCCCGGAGCCGCCCGGGAGGGGCGCGGGGGAGTCGCGTGCAGGCCCGGTCGCCTCCCCACCCTCACCTCCAAGGGCCGGGCCCGCCGCAGGGGGCGCAGAGGAAGTACGGCCGCAGCGTCACGAGTCGGCGACGGCCGGCGAGGGTGAGGGGCCTCCGGGGGCACGGCTGGCGCCGTCGTATGCGTCGGTGGCGGGTGGCGGGGCAGGGGGGCCCGGTGCTGCGAGGCCCGGGCCTTCTCGGCAACCCGCCGGTTTCGGCGGGGGCGGCTCCGCCCGCGATGATCTGGACGAGATCCTCGACTCCGTGGGCGCCGGCCCGTCCTCTGACTGGGGGCCATCGGAGGAGCCCTGGGCAGGGGAGGCTGGCCGGCCGTCGTCAGCGGGCCCCTCGCGGGAGCGGTATGTCCTCCGCTTCCGCTATGTGGTGGGGGACGCAGGCTTCGAGCCGAGGCGCCACCTCGTTCGGGAGGTGATCTGCAAGGGCCTGGATTTCCCCGTGGAGCTGCTCGCCGCCGTCATCAGGCCCCCGGAGTCGAGGGAGGTGGACGTCTGTTTTGTCTCCTTTGCGGCCTTCTCCCTCTTCGTGCTGGGTTGCCGCGACCTGGCGACTGTCCAGCCGCGGCTCTTCGACGGCTTCCGTGTCACCTCGCTTGTCGAGGGCGATGTGCGGCAGGTGGTTGTCTTCTTCCGGTCCCACCTCGTGCCGCTGCAGGACATCGCCACCTGGCTGGGCCGGTTCGGCACGCTGCTCGCGCCACCGGCCAAGGTGCGGGACGAGGCGAGCATCTGGACAGGGGAGGTGCGCTCCTTGCTCCGCTTCGCCCCGGGGGGGTCCCGGCGGCTCCCCAGGTTCTTTTACCTGGGGGCTGAGCGGGGTATGACGCGCTACGCGGGGCAGCCGCCCGCCTGCTTTTCCTGTGGCGGCTATGGCCACCAGAGGCGGACCTGTACCACGCCGCTCTGTGCGCGCTGCGGGGCACGGGGGCACGTCGCATTGGCATGCCAGGCAGCGGTCCGCTGCAACCTCTGCGGCGAGCAGGGCCACACTTACGCCAGCTGCCCGCGGGCGGCCTGCAACAGAGGTTCGCAGAGGTTTACGGGCGGCGGGGCACCAGGGGCGGAAGAGACGGCAGCTGGGGCATCGGAGGAGGCGGCGGAGCGGCCCGCCCCGCGTGGCGGGGCTGCCGCGGACGGCCTGGAGCCGGCGGCGGGGCCGGCGGCCGGCGGGCCTGGGACCTGTGGTGCCGGGCGGGCTGAGTGCCCCGAGTCGCCTGGGGCGGGGCCGCACGTGCCGCCAGGGGGTGGCCCTGAGGAGGCGATGGAGGTGGCTGGCACCGGGGACTTCTGGGCGGTCCGCCGGCGGCGGTCCAGTGACGAGGCGGAGCGGCCCAAGCGCTCCCGGGCCTCGCCGGGCGCGACACCGGGCCGGCCGCAGAGGGGGGCAGCGGGGCCTGCGTGGGCGGTCGGGAACCGCTTCGCCGTCCTGGAGCATGGGTCTGCGGCCTCTGCAGAGCCGGCCGAACCGGCTGCCCGGGCCAGGGATGAGCCTGCGGCTCCCGTGTCCCTCGCTCGCCCACGGCAGCTGGTTGAGGGGACGCTGACTGGCCGGGTGCTGCGGGCCCAGGCAGGTCCCGGGCCGCCCGAGGGAGCAGAGCCGGCGCCGGCGGTGGCGGGGGCCGATGTGGCCCAACTCCTTCTCCCAGCCCTGGACTACGGACTCTCCTCTGAGGAAGGGGGCTTGTCATCAGGGAGTCCGGGGGCTGTCAGTGGCTTGGGGGCAGAAGCGGCCCCTTTGGGCTGTGCGGCGGACCCAGGGGGGTCACGGGAGCAGGTCTTGGACGGGCCGGGCGCCCCTTCCGTGGTGGCCGGCTTGGGACTGGGGGAGGACTATATCCCTCCTGAGGGGGTGTGTTCGTCCCGGGAAGGGACACCCGAACGCGGGCGGGCGGCAGTGGATGGGCAGACTTGGGGGGGGGAGGGGGGGGCTTCACCAGCCACGCCCATCTCCTCCTTTACCTCTTCTTCCTCCACGGCATCCAAAATTCGCTTGTCCCTCCCGTCAGGGTCCGAGAGCCCGTTGTCATCTGGGGGCGCTTCCGAGCCTCCCACGCCGGCCCGAGCTTCTCGGAGTGGCAGGGTGGGTGGGGCAGCCACGGCTGCCGCGGGCGGGGAGGGCCGGTCGGCCGTGTCGCTGGCCGTGTCCAGCGGCTCCGGGGGGCATCTATCTTTCGAGCCTGCTCTGGCTTCGGGGGGCCTTCAGGGGCCCGGCGCCGCCTCCCCGTGAGGCGCTCCCTGCTCATGGCCTGCTATGGCGGGGACACAGCGGGAGTCGTCACTGTCCCCCCCGCGGTCTCGCTCGGGGACGTTCGTGGTGGCCACGTGGAACTGTGGCGGGCTGCGGCAGGCGGTGCGGCAAGAGGAGCTCTTGGGGGCGCTGCGGGAACTCCCCGCAGACATCCTCGTCCTCCAGGAGACACACCTCCTGGACGAGCGCCACAGCGCCGCGGCCCAGCACCTGTGGCCCGCGGGCCCCTCCTTCTGGAGTTATGGAACCGAGGGCTGGGTGGGCGTGGGCATCCTTGTGCGCGGTGGCCCCGGCCTGCGCCTCCAGCGCTATGTGGAGGAGGTGCCGGGCCGGCTGGCCGTCCTCGATTTCGAGGTGGTAGCGGCGGAGGAGGCGGGCAGCACTGCGGCGGGTCCGCGTGGGCCGGACGACCCACTCAGCTGGCGCGCATTCCGCCTCTGTGCGCTGTACGCGTCGGCCTCCTCGGCGGCGGCACGCCGCGACCTGTGGGTGCGCTTGCGCGCAGCCTGCGCAACGTGGCGCTCGCTGCTTGTGGCGGGGGACTTTAACAACCGCGCAGTCCCCCAGGACCGCGTCCCACTGCGGGTGGCCGGACGCTGCGGGGGGTCGGAGGGCGCGGGCACGCGCCCGGCCTCGGCGTACAGCCCGCCGCTCTCGACCGAGGAGCGCTATGCGGAGGCCGTCCGCGCGGAGAGTGGGCTGGTGGACGTGGCGCTCACCGTGCCCAATGCCCTGGGCTTCTTTCCAGCTCCGCCGGGGGTCGCCCGGGCGGAGGCGGAGGCGGGAGCGGCGGGACCTGGCGCGGTACCAGGCGGCGGTGCGAGTGTTCCTTGGCTGCCATGTGCGGGTGCGCGAGGGCTCGCCGGTGGAGGGGGAGCGGCTGGAGCGGGCACGCCGCGTCATCGCCGGATTCCATGCAGCCCGGCGGCGCGTCCGCTTCTTCCGGCACTTCGCGCGCACGGCGGGCGGCCCGGTGGGCGCCGACGGCTGGGAGGAGCGGGGGCGCGGCGCCCAGGCGGCGCCGGCGGCCGCTGATGAAGACGTGCCCTCGGCGGGCACGGCGGCCTTCGTGGAGGCGCTCTGGGACGACCCTGCCGCGCCGCTGCGCACCGACGAGAGGGGTATGCTGGCGGTGGTCGACCGGTTCTACCGGGTACTGTTCGCGGGGCGGGCGGACGAGGGGGACGCGGGCGTGGAGGAGTTCTTTGCGCCCCTGCGCCCGCCGGGCGGCGGCGGTGCAGACACAGCGGCCCGCCTCGCCGCGCTCGGCGGCACGTTCACGGTGGAGGAGGTGCGAGCGGTGCTGCGCGTAGGGCGCCGCCGCTCCGCCCCGGGCCCGGACGGCCTGGGCTGGGCCTTCTACGGGGCGTACGCCAACCTGCTGGCCGCGCCGATGGCGGCGCTCTACGAGGGCTGCGCGGCGGGCGCGCGCGCGGGCAGCGGTCGGCTGCCAGGGTCGCTGTACCAGAGCATCCTCCTGCTCTTCACCAAGCCGGGGGACCTCGACCGCACGCTGCCTGCCAGCTGGCGCCCCATCGTCCTCACCAACGTGGACTACCGGGCGCTGGCACGCATCCTCTCGGACCGGCTGGCCGCCGCGGTGGGGCCGCGCATGGTGCCCACCCAGACCAGCGCACTACCGGGCCGCAGCATCGCGGACTCCCTCTGCCTCCTGCGTGAGGTCTTCTGCCGGGCAGGCCGGGGGGAGTGGCGGGGCTTCCTGCTGCAGCTGGACCAGTCGCGCGCTTTTGACCGCGTCCGCCACGCCTTCCTGTGGTGGGCGCTGGCGTGGCATGGGGTCCCCGGGGACTTCGTGGCGCTGGTCCGGCTGCTGTACGCCAGGGCGACGGTCGTCCCGCAGGTGAACAATGCGCGCGGCGCGCCCATCCCGGTGTGCTCGGGCGTGCGGCAGGGTTGCCCCCTGAGCCCGCTGCTGTACGTCCTCGTGCTGGACGTGGCGCTGTGGGGGCTGGAGCGTGATGGCGGTCTGGCGGGCTTCCCGTGCCCAGTGGGGCTGCGGGGCGGCGCGGCGCGCGGGGTGCGCTTCCTCGCCCATGCCGACGACATCTCCCTCCTGGTGTGTTCGCGCACGGAGGGCCAGCGGGCGAGGGAGGTCTTGCGCGGTTATGAGGCGGCCTCGGGGGCCCAGGTCAACGACCGCAAGAGCTGGGTCGTGGCCCTTGAGCCACCAGCTGCGGGCGACGGCGTGCTGCGCCGCTGGCCGGTCGCGGAGTGGTGGGGGGAGGGCACGGGGCCGAGCGTGGCCCGCGCCGCCCTGGCCGGGGTGGCGGTCGCGGCCATGCCTACGCGCACGGTGCGTGTCCTGGGTGTTCGCTATGGCCTCCACCCGGACGCCTGGGTGGAGAACTGAGACCGCTGCGCCGAGCGCTGGGAGGCGCGCTGGGCGCGCTGGCGGCGTTGGCGGCTGCCGCTGTTCAAGCGGGCCGCCTACCTGCGCACCTACCTGCTCCCGCAGGTGGCGCACCTGGCGGCGGTCTACCCGCCGCCGGACGCTTTCCTGCGCCGGGTGACTCCTGGGTGGTTCGCCTTCCTGTGGGGCACAGCGTTCTTCCCCCTGGCGCGGGCTGTCGCATACCTGCCGGTGCGCGAGGGCGGCCTTGGACTGCCGGCACTGGACCTGGCGCTGTGGGGGCGCTTCCTGGCGCAGAACCTGGGCAGCGCGTCCGAGCTACTCCCGCCACCAGGCGCGGGGCGGGCGGTGCCGCCGCCGGCTGGTCGCGTACCGGCGCTCTGGGCGGCGCTGTTCCTGGCCCACTGGTGGGGCAGCGACTGGGGCGAGACGCGCTGGTGGCGCGGCGGCACCTGCGCCTTCCGTGTCTCGGGCCCGGACCGTGGCTGCCTGCCTGCATTCCTGGCGGAGCTGCCCGCCGTCCTGCGCCGGTACTGCATCCCGGCGGCCCACTTCCACCCCTCTTGGCGGGAGGCGGCGGCGGGTGTGCCGGGCCGGGAGGTGGCCATCCGGCGCCGCACGATGCGGGTGGAGGTGACGGCAGAGGCGCTGGAGCGTGCCATCACGGGGCCGTGGCGGGCGGCGGTGCGGCGGCGGGTGGCGGCGGCCCGCCTGCCAGGCTACCGGGCGCCGCCGGCAGGCCCGCTGGAGCCCTTCACCGACCGGCGGCTCCCGTACCTTTACTGGGAGACTCGCTGGCGGGCGTACCACCAGGTGCTGCGGGAGCCGGCGGCGCAGCCGTGGGCGCGCGGGGAGGCGCGCCTGTGCCCGCGCGCAGTCTGCACCGCCACAGCGCTGCCGGCCGGCGCGGCCGGCGCCGTGCCCGAGGATGACGTGCGGCACTTTGTCGCCGAGTGCCCGGAGGCGCGCGCGCTCTGGGCGGAGGTGGCGTGCCGCTTCGGGCGGCCGGAGCTGGACGGCCAGCCATGGCTGCAGCTGGTCTCGGGGCTGGAGGACCCCGGGGCCTTCTCCCTCCCCCCCTCCCCCCCGTGGCTGGCCCTTTACGGGCACCCGTGCCCCCGGCCCCTCTTCCTCTCCCGCTTCCCCCTGCTGTAGGTTCGCCCGGACAGAGCGGCGGAGACGGGGGCCCTGACGGCGGTGGCATCGGTGCGGCCTCTGGCGGAGCCGCGGAGGACGGCGGCGGCGGAGCAGCCAGCACCACCGACGGAGGTGACGGAGGCGGCGCCGCCGGTGGTGGGGGTCGCGCAGGTGGCTCTGGACTGGCGGCGGCAGCGCAAGTGGCGGGGCGGCGGTGGTGGCGGCGGCTGCCGGCCTTGCCCTGGTCGACGCTGCGGATCCTGAATTATCTCGTCCTCCATGCGCTGTGCCAGCTTCGGACTCGGCACCTGCGCGTGGAGCGGGCTGGCGGCGCCCCGCCAGTGGACTGGGCGTCGGAGGAGGCAGAGCGCATCGCCGACCGGGCGGCCTGGATCCGTGCCGCCGAGCGCGAGCGGCTTCCCGAGGAGCGCTGGCGGCGGCTGTGGCCGTGGCGTGAGCGGGCGCCCTCCCCGCCGCCGATCACGTGAGCGCGGCTTTCCCTGTGGGCCTTCCCGGCCGGACTGACTCTGGGGTTTTCCCAAGGATGACTTTGGTGGGCGGCGGGTTTGCCGGTGGGCGTGTGGGGGTTTTTTGTTGCGTTTCTCCAGTCCGGAGTGTTTTTTGTTGTCTTCATTCCCGTGGGCCCGGCCGCCCGTTCCCACTGGGGGCGTGCCAGGGCCGGTTGTAGGAGGGTTTTAACCAATAAAAAATCGTGTCGTTTCCTAAAAATCGTGTCGTCTCCTTCTCCTTCTCCTTCTCCTTCTCCTTCTCCTTCTCCTTCTCCTTCTCCTTCTCCTTCTCTTTCTCCTTCTTCCCCTTCCTCCTCCTCCTCCTCCTCCCCTCTGTGTGGGGGCAAATAACAGTTTGTAGTTAAGAAGAAAACAAACAAAATTACAGTGGTAAAGAATCAAAGTTGGCTAGTTTGGGTCTGCATGTAATAGCTGCAAATATATTTTCATTCTGTGGATCAAAAAAGAGCATTAAATTGTTTCAGAAAATGTGTATAAGGTAATGCATTATAATGCATAAGGTAAAGGAAATTAATGCCATATTAATTAAAGGTAATGTTGTGTAAGGATGGAGTTTGAGTTAAAACAATTAGATTAATGGACACCAGAGACTATTTTAATAATCCCTACAAAATTGTCAAATATCTCCTTTGTTAAATGACTCCAATGATTACAGAATGCCAAAGACTTCTCCAAGAGTGCCATTTTGGGAAAAAAGCATCCCTTCTACCTGTGCCTCCAGAAAGGATGAATTAATTAAGAGCTTTGCAGTGGAAATAATAATCAAGGCAGCTTGAGGAAAACAGAGAAAGAGACAGTAGAGCTTTTGGGACTTCGGAAATGAGTTCATCTTTGGGTGCTGTTTCTCTTGATATCTGATATAGAAACCTGTTTGAGTGTTGTGGCTCCATCTCTGCTCAACATGCATATTTGTAAATGAGCACATCCATTACAAAATGCCCGTAAACTCCAGTGACCTTCTTACAGAGGATGTAAAATACTGTAAATCTTCCACCCTGGAACTTCTAGCTGTTCTTAGAAAATTAATCTGTGCTTCAAAGGTGTATGTGAGTGCCCTCTGAGAAGAAGTCAGGGGTAAATTAAGAATCACTACTGTGACTACTAGTGATAAATCATGGGTTTGTTTGTGAGTGAGATAGGGAGAGTGAAAGAATATGGGATGGTGATCATGCACTCTTTTTTTCCCCCATTTGACATTTTCAACTAAAAATGTGGGCTATAGTGTAGGATGGTGATAAACTTGAGAAAAAGTGGGGTTGTACTGTTACTGAAAGCAGAAATTCTCTGTGGTTCCTTAGAGGAAAAAAAAAGTCAGCTAATGACATAGGTCTATTTTTCCATGTGGTTTCTTATACTTGGAAGGAACAGAGAAGATTATTCAAGAATATTATGCAAAATGCTTCCACTTCCTTTTTTTCTCAAAAGAACCCAAATCTGTATATATGCAGTCTCACCCACTATACCTTCATAGACAACCCTGTTGAGATAGGGGCAGAGTGTCCTAGCCTAACACTAACCACTGACTAACTAACTAACCACGGTGCCTCTCACACAGCATACTGAATTGTATGTAACATATTGTCAAAGCTATCATGACTGTGTCAGTGTCTCTGTCTCTAGTGCTTTAGCAAATATTGTACACATCTTTATATAAAGAGGATCCTTTATTTATTTATTTAATTTATATGAATTTATAAATTTATATAAAATGAATATAATTTATAATATATGAATTTATTTTATTTATATAAATTAATTAATTAATTAAATAATTAAATAAATAAATAAATAAATAAATGAAGAGGATCCTGCTCAGTTCATAGTAGATCGTGTATGGCATCCTTCATATTGCCATGACTTTATGGGCTAAAACCTTTATCCAGATTTCAAATGCTATGACCATAGGATGCTTGAATGGAAGGCTTGCACTCTGCTTGTTTATCTCTTTCTTTGGAAGTCACAAGCACAAATTACATATCAAAACCTAAGAAACTCTTAAATAGGAGGGACTGCCAACCAGAGTAACACGTGCTGCTTATAAATTGTAGCATTTGGATAGGAAAGAAATTGACATCACAGAAGTGCTTTGAGTATGTGTACATTTATATCAGAAAACAATAGACTGAATAGTTGCACACATATTCCTCTGCACTGCATTTCCTAAGTGCAGAGGAAATACATGTAAAAGAAACTAGAGCTGACCTTGGGGCAGGTATGAAAGAGCCATTAAGAAGAAACTTGGTAAAAGCTTACACAGTCCAGAGTTTAAAGGAAATGTGAGAGAGAAACTCAGAATAACCCCACCTTGATTTTGTTTAGTGTAAGATAGGACAGAGAGAAATGTAGACAGGCTTTCAAGTTTCTATTATTATACCTAGGGTGACCATACGTCCTGTTTTGAACGGGGCAGTTCTGTTTTTTTAGCATTTTTCAACCGTCCCATCGTTTTGATAAAAATCTCAATTTTGTCCCATTTTTTAAACCCGGAAGGAATGGTGTGGAAGGAGGATCCAAGCCAGAGCTGCCGATTGGAGGCAGCTCGGAAGAGGAAGCCCTCCTGTCTATCAGCACGCAGACCAGGGGGCAGGGTTTGCAGGCGGGAGCCAATCGCACGGACCGGGGGGCAGGGTTTGCAGGCAGGAGCCAATTGTGCGGACCGGGGGGTGGGGTTTGCAGGCGGGAGCCAATTGTGCGGACTGGGGGGCGACCTTGTCCCGTTTTGCCATCCCAATGTCCCGTTTTTGTCTCAAGGAAATATGGTCAGCCCAATTATACCCTACAAAAATAAAGTAGCATTCCTGGGCTCTCTGTAATGTCAGTTTCTTGACTGGGCCTTGAAGGGCTAACAATAGGGGAATACCTGTCACTGTTACTAATGTCCTGCTTGTGAAGGTGCCACAACGAGAAGAGAAACTGATAATCCATGTGATACACTGCCAATGACCTCATTGTCCATGACAGATTCTAAGGCTACTGGTATCACAGATTACACTCCCTCCCTTCCCTGTTCTGCCAGAGCATTGAGTAGGGTATTTGTAGCCCTCCATCATTTGCTATCACCCCAAGGTCTCTGTTACCTTCCTTGTGAGGTTATGGGTGGCTTGAAGGCTTCCCAAAAGAATCATCATGGGAAATGGAATGCTAGATTAGATGGACTTTTTGTCTCATCCAGCATGGCTCTTGAAAAAAAATGACTTTAATTTACCTAAGAACTGCAGCTAATATTCACTTGTATTGGCTAGATTTCTCTCTCATGTCTATTCTTTCCAAAAGAGATTTAAAGCTGGTATGCTATCTGGCTTAGAGCAAGAAAGACTAAGATACTGGGTTTGTTGAAGAAAAAAACAAATTAAAAAACTTTTGGACCCAGCAACATAGTTTCATGGCTCTTTGGATCCTGTATATGCTCTTTTTAGGACTCAGCTTATCAGACAACAAACATTTTTCACAAACTGCATGGATTTTAACAGAGTAAAAAGGTTGCTTCCATTAATTGCTAACAGGCTAAGAAAATTCCATTTAAATTCTATATTTAACAAAGTGTATTATTGATATGTTTTACTTTCTATTTCCTGGGTGGTGATGATGATGTTGAGAAACTCAAAGCTGAACTACCATAACAGTTCTTTGCTCATTTTTTAAAGACTATTTCTATGTCATGATCTTTTGCCAAGTTGCCTTTATCAGTTTTATATTCAAAGTCTTTTTTCTCAGAGAGAATTAAAATAATTCTTTGGATCTCCTGACTGCTCTCATGATCGTATCAATTTTTTTTCCTTCAGGTTTCCTTGTTATCATATTTAACTTTGAAGTTATTTCTTTGATTTTCTTTCTCTGGGGAAGAAAGTTCATGCATGAACATATCCCTATCAATTAGAATTTTAAACATCTCATTCATTGGATCTTTTTATCTCCTGACAATAAAGAAGAGACTGCTGGAACTCTTGGTGAATAGAATATAAGTTCTTCCTCTGTGCTAGAAGCACTCACAAGCTAATATAACATTTCTAGAGCCAAACGCTTTGCTCTACTGCTTTGTGAATCATGATATCTTGACCTTTGGCAAAAGCAGTTTCCTGATCCTCTTTTAATAAAACTGTTGGTCTTTTATCCCAGTTATTTATGTTCACCTCTATTTCGTGACCCCTGCAAACACAATTAATTTGTATTTGCTTATATGGGCAAGCTGTGACACTCTAGATGTCCCTGAAATTGGAACTTTCAGCAGGCTGGTTAATGGTGACTGATGCTGGAAACAGTAGTTCATCTGGGAAGCATAGATTGTCCATCCTGTATTATATTTTAATGAACAGGATGTACAGAGCAATATCCAGCAATTATTTTTCTGTTTTTAAGAGCAAATATTAAACATGCCTGCCTGGATCCAGGTGGATTATTACAAAAAGCTCATTCTAACTGTATTACTAAAGCACAGGGCTTTCCAAAGTTTTCCCGTGGTGACACACCAACCGCCGTTGGTGTGTCGCCGCGGGGAAACCCGGAAGTTCCGCCGTTGCGGCAGCGCGCAAAAACCCAGAAGCGCTGCTGCCGCTTTCGGGTTTTTGCGCGCCGCAGTTGGTGTGTCGCCGCGGGAAAACCCGGAAGCGCTGATGATGATCAGCGCTTCCGGGTTGTGTGGCGACACAGCCGACTGTGTGTGGCAACACACTTTTGTGTCGCGACACACAGTTTGGAAAGCTCTGCTATAGCATGAGCTCCATGGGGCTGTCTTTTAAAATGATATGGAATTAGTAGCTAGCACAAAATGCAGCAGCTAGACTGCTGACCAGATTGAAAACGTTCCACTTCGTGAATTTCTTACTTTGGAAGAACCACTGTTCCAAATTTTAGAGTATCCTGCCACTTGGTGAGGAAGTTTGTGATTAGTCAGGTCTTTTGTCTATAGCAGGAATGGACAACTGTAGCCTTAGGGGCACATGAAGCCCTTGACTCAATTTTGAAAGCTCTCTGCAAGAGATGACTTTGAACAGTTGGTAGAAATTGGTAAAATGTATCTCTCCCTTCCCTCTAGTCTGCTGCTTGGGAGACAAAGAAGAGGAGGCCAGAAAAAGAATGACTGAAAAACAGGGGCTGAAAAGATGTAAGAGAGAGACTAGGTGATCTCATCCATTCTTGGTTCTACTCATTCCTTGCTTCATCTCCTCCCCTGCCCTCTATGTAGACCCCATCAGATGACCTTGAGAGAATATGGTCCCTGAGGAAACAGGAAAAGTATTGGCCTAAATTCTACACTCTAAATTCTAGTGCTTGAATAAATATACTGTATTATTTTGCTTCTGAAAACATTTGTTTCTCTCTTTTAATAAACATGATTTGCTCTGATATTCTTTGCTACTTGTGTTGGAATTTAGTATATCAGGAGGTGGTTGCTGTAAACTTGCTTTTGCAAGCTGCCATGAACGGCTCCGTTTCTGAACTCACAAAATCAAAGAAATACGTTGCTGTGTCTATGTGTGATAAATGCATCCTCTTTCTTGACAGGTTGGTCCAGTGGCTAATTGCTGTTTCTTTTCATTAAAAAAAAATATCTTATTTTTGGTCTGATCATCCACCACAGAGTGTGATGTGAGTGTCTGTTGGCTGTTGTGACTGATTATTTCAATACAAAAAGTGATTGCTTCATATAAATGATACAGGTATATCTCAAATCAGCTAAAAAGGAATGATGCAGCCCAGTAAAATATTGATTCCTTGCACTTCTTACAGAGCATTCCATTAACAACTTTACTTTAAATCCGTATGTCATTCTTTTGTTAGTTTGAAGCCAATCTTTTTAAAAGCCAAGATTCAAATTCTCAAAGAATGGATATATAATGAAAACAGAGACACACCCCTAAAGCACATCATTGCCAGTGGAGGCTGTGTCTGCTGCTGAGAGAGAAAGAGAGAGAGAAAGCCCTGTATGGGACAGCATGTGTTAATTACTCTTAAACCTGTTAGTATATTATGCCTGGCAATGCTCTGAAAATTCTTGGCTTTCTCTAAGAAAATAATAGTGGCTTAGACTTCTCTCTCTCTTATTTAAAGGCAGCAGGAATAAAAACTAAACACAGAAAAGACTAGACACTATAATGATTTCATGGTTTAAAACCCCTTTGCAAGGAACAACCTAATTAAATATCTGACATCATCAGGTTTGTTAGTAAATAGTAACCATGGATGCAGAGAAGACTTGCATCTTATTACATCCTGCCTTGGGTTTCAATGTGAGAAATATTGGGGCTGCCAAAGAAAGGCTAGAAACAAAAGCAGAGGGCACAGATTTTGCTTGCGCACCCAAAATATAGTACTATTAAGAATATCTATAACTAGAGTTCATTGCTGAACAGGGTGGTGTTTTGTTTTTTTGCTATACTAAAAACAACATGAGGAAAATGCAGCTAGAAAAAAGATAATAAAATAATACTTACAAATATCACATTAAGAGAAATCTCCACTCTGTATATTGAATAATATCGCAAATATACAGTCTCTGTATGGTTAGACTGATTTATGGCCACCTACATTAATATCTTTCATTTCCCTTCAAATCCCTGAACAACACAAAACAGCTGGGTATATCAGGCTACACTGCTGAAAAGTGTAACAAAATAGAAGGAGACCCACTATCTGCTAAAAGCAAGACAGTGTTAGGAAAATGTGGATTAGCATGCAGGTGGCAGATACAAGGAGATGAGAAAAAGAGATCTTTCCATTAGTCAAGGCAATATCACACACTGCTCACTACTGCTCATCCACTTTGCTATGTTTGTTCTTACTGCATTTTGTGCAGATGTAATGCCACTTTGTGTTCTAGTGTGAAAATAAAGACTTGAAAAAAATATTTAAAAATGCAGCTAATAGGTCATAAATGACTGTCTGAATCAGGTCTGCATGACCTTCTAGGAATCCTGTCAGTGATATAGATGAGAATTTTAACCTGGACCCTATTGTTTCTTTAGTTTTATCACTTATTTATAAAAATGGTAATCCAGTTTCACTGCATCGGAAAACCTCCAATTCAGTCTACTGAATGAAACCCTGGATAACACCAATTCTTGCTTTGATAGCACCCATAAATGCTGTAGCAGGATGAGATGATGTCAAATGATGACACAAAAGACATAATGTCACTGTACAAATGGCATCATGAGATACTTGATGGACATCTGACACAAATACCTAAACCATGTCATTTATATCATGATTTCATGACACACATGTCTTTATTTGCTCCACTTTCTGTCTTCTGTGGACACCCATGATAGTACCACTGATATTTGCCCAAAATATACCAAAAGCTACAGGGACTGGTGAAGTTCTTCCTTCTATGTCCAGTACCACTTTGGCACTCAACCTGCATAGTATTATTTGGTGCAAATTGGATATGTTCTGCTCGTAAACGCATATGATAAAAATGCCTATTACCACATCATTAAAAAAAAAACTTCCACTTGTTTTTTTAGGAAATAGCTCTTATCAATGAAGAGCACATTCAATAAGCCTAACTTTATTACATAAAAACAATAGCCAATAGTGTTTTGCGTATGAAAACAAATCAATAGAATCAGAGTTGCAACAGACCATTAAGTCCAATCCCCTGTTAAATTCTGGGATCCTGAGCAGATTAAAGCATTCCCAATAAATGTCTATTCAGCCTTTGCTTGAAGACATCTAATAGGGAGATTACCACTTCCCTAGATACTTGGTTCCATTGTTGAACTGCTCTTACTTTTAGAATGTTTGTCATTATTCTTTGCCCTGTTACTTTGGGATGACAGAGTACATGCTATGATCTTCTTCAGTGTGACACCATTTTAGGTGTTATCCTGTTTTCATATGGCCTTTCTTAAGATTGGGCCTGTATTTCAAGACTCAACAGTAACCTGAAGTAACTTAAGTTAACTTAGTTCACAAAAGGGGAGTTTATCATCACCACCTTTCTACCCTACATCTACTATAGCAATTTGCATTTCCTAAAAGCTTTATTGTCCACCTGCCAAACCCCCCCCCCCCAAATATGGAATGATGCACAGAAGATGGAAGAAAGGAATCTGCATTATATTATCTATCTAATATCTACATTATTATATTATTGCCTAAGTTGTATGGATCACAATCCACTTCAGATGGAATGATGCACAGAAGATGGAAGAAAGGAATCTGCATTATATTATCTATCTAATATCTACATTATTATATTATTGCCTAAGTTGTATGGATCACAATCCACTTCAGATGGAATGATGCACAGAAGATGGAAGAAAGGAATCTGCATTATATTATCTATCTAATATCTACATTATTATATTATTGCCTAAGTTGTATGGATCACAATCCACTTCAGATGTATAGTCTTATGGAAGTTCATGGAAGGAAGCGTCCCTTCCTCTTTCTCCCTCTGGCAGTGCCCCTGAACACAGAAACATATCACCTCATGTTTTTCAAGAGGGCTTCCAAGCCCTCTAGAGAACTTTGGGGGATTGAGTGAGAGAAAATATGTTTTATTAAATAATTATCCAAACAATTATCTAATCATCTTTGGGTAGTTATTATGATGATAAGAATTACAGTATGTCAATTCTTCTAAGATGCTGAAAACCCAAAATTGTAACTGCTCCATTCCCAGATTTTGCTGTGTTGTGGTGGTGGTTATTTTTTATCTTTTTCCTCTGAAGAACTCAGAGAAGTGCACCGGACAACAAAACCCCCATAATTTCTACAGAATAGCTAACATCCAAATATCCAAATATAAGTTCAAACAAAATGAATCACAATGCAAACATAATCCTGGAACAGTAACATTCTGAGATTAGTTATCTCCCTAACATAGCCCACAGCCTGAACTATGGCTCTGATTGACCAACACCCTGTTTGCTTGTTAAATACCCCAAAACATAAGTCTGATAAAAATGGGACACAAATCTGAACCCAGCCCATTTTGGTATTATCATGGGTCACTTGCCACCCCCACCCTCAAGCAGGTCACAAAGATGAAGAAGATGAAGCATAGCCTCCATGACAAAAAAATTTTTCTGATCCAGAAGACAGTTCTTATTGATGGGATCACAATCAGGGTCTGCCTGGCTGACTTTAAAGCATATTTCATTGGCGATCACTTGTAGCCGAGTAAGATTGTCTTCCAAGGGTAAAATTTTAACAGTGGATCCGTAAGTGGCTGTAAAGGCCAATTCTGGATCCGCACAGCCTCCCACAATGAGGGCATAGGTTTCCGGATGGGAGACGGTCATGATAAGGGTTTGCTTGACGTGCCTTCCTTTTAGCTCTTTTCTCCCTTTTGCCCTGTACTCGTGCTTCTTCAAAGAAGAATTTCAAAGAAGAATTCAAAGAAGAATATTGCAGAAGCATATGAAAAGCTCGGCCTCTCTATTAACATTAAAAAAACCGAAGTGCTTTACCAACAAGATCGAACCAATCCCTCCGCAGCGCCATCAATCCAGCTTAAAGGTGTGTCACTAGAAAATGTCAACCACTTTTCTTATCTCGGCAGCCATCTATCTACAAAAGCCAACATCGACGCTGAAATTCAGCATCGCCTGAGCTCTGCGAGTGTAGTTTTCTCCCGAATGAAGCATAGAGTGTTTGAGGATCGGGACATTTGCAGGGAGACCAAAATGCCTGTTTACAAAGCCATTTTACTACCAACCCTTCTGTATGCCTGTGAAACATGGACCCTCTACAAACGCCACCTCCAACTTCTTGAAAGATTCCATCAATGCTGCCTCCGAAAAATTCTGCAAATTACTTGGGAAGATAGGCGGACTAATGTTAGTGTATTAGAAGAAGCGAAAACCACCAGCATTGAAACAATGATAATCCAACATCAACTTCGCTGGACCGGTCATGTTGTTCGAATGCCTGACCGTCGTCTTCCAGAGCAGCTACTTTACTCCCAACTTAAGAATGGAAAACAGAATATTGGTGGACAGCAAAAGAGATTCAAAGACACTCTCAAAGCTAATTTAAAAAAAAAATGTAATATCAGCATTGAGAACTGGGAAGCCCTAACTCATGAGCTTTTCAATTGGAGGTCAGCCTTTATTAAAGGCGCTATGGACTTTGAAAGCATATATCCACCACTCTGAAGAGCACATTTTAGTATACTTGGATGCTAAGTCATCTTTTCAACACAGGTCTTTGTGCTGTGCTGAAATTTCAGCACCTTGAATCAGGCCTAGTAATTCACAAACTACCAATGCAATGCTCTGGGAATCACTGTCACATAATCTCAGTTCTTCATTTAACAGGTTGAAACTAGCAATTGATGCTAGCTGTAGTTTCTGGTCTATAGAAATATTGATGTAATCTCTTCATGAGATGTTTAAAATATGAATGATTTAAGTTATAATAAATCTCTGCAAGGGTGTGTTTACCAGGCATATAGTCAGGAGGGGGAGGGTGGTGAACTTCTCCCTGCCCTGCCAAATGTTAAGTAGTCTTTAAAAATCCAGACAGCTTTGCCTCTAACTGTGCTGTCTGAGATGAAACAACTTTTCTGAATTCATGATAGTAAAAATTATTTGGATTCCTATATTCTATATGGTTCAACATATGACCTCCTAAGTATGAATAAGTATGAATACATATCTTCTGAATAAGCATTGGCTCAGAACTATGAAATCCTACTTCAGCTTGTATAAATAACATTAGAAATACTTGTAGGAGTCCAAAAGTCATATATTATTGTTACAGGAAACCTTTGAATTGTAGTCCAACAGTGAGATCCCTACAGTGCGCATTTGATTAATATTCCTGTTTCATATATTAGAATTATTACTTTATCCCAATAAGTCAAGACAATGATAATATTTGATAGGTAAGATATGGTTTAAAATGACAGAGATATCAAAATGATTATTTTGCTTGATACAAATTCTTATAAGCAAGATAGATGTGTACCTTTGATCTGTGGTAAATTTGTTCCTGCAATGTATTCATTTTTGTTATGGGTTTTGGAAAAGAAAGCAATCATTGCTGTTATACAGGTACATAAAAGTTGCATCACAATCATAATTTTCTTTATATACATTTTCTCTGTTCATTACAGTTAAAGTCACACCATGACAATCTGTCATTGAAACTATTTTGTTTTCATATTTTTATATAAAAATACCGGTTTAATATCTATTCATGTTCGCTGCTCATGGTCATAAGTGAATATTTATTTATTTTAGAAATTTTCTACCCTGACTTCTGTTTCCTGAAAGAACCTCCAAGATTTCCAAACTGGAATAGATAGATAGATAGATAGATAGATAGATAGATAGATAGATAGATAGATAGATAGATAGAACGAACCCAGGATCTCAATGAAATTATTGAAAAGGCTGCAGAACCTGAGTTAATTTGAAAAGAGTGCTGCTATTGTTCAAATACTTTTAGATCTCCATCTGCAGGTACTGTGAAGATGAGAGGACATTTTTCAGAAAAATTCCAATGGTGATAGAGAACACCTGGATTTTTTCTGCCTAATGTTAAAAGTGATATACCAAAATAAAGCAAAACATTATGGAACATGATAAGCTTGATCTGCTGCTTCCAGGCAGAACAGTGACTCAATAGCCCTTCAAAATGCTTCCACAATTTCTCTGGATTTCTCAAGTAACACTACTGCTAAAAAACTCAAATGAGAATGAGAGTGATGTCTTCTCCTGGTGTTGAACTGAAATGTAGGAAGCCAGGAAAGCTGCACCCTTCCAGAGAGATGGTTGTACAGTAAAATATTTATATATTAGATTTATATTCCACTTTTTTTTACAGCTCAAAGCTGTGTACATAGAGGTCTCTACTCATATTTTCCTCACAACAGCCCTGTGAAATGGGTTAGGCTATGAGGGAGTGACAGGCCCAAGGTCACCCAGCCAGCTTCTGTGCCTAAGGGAGAACCAGAACTCACAGTCTCCCAGTTTGTAGTCCAGCAATTTAGCCACTAAACAAATGGAGTCTCTGGTTCCTTGGATGATTCCTGGTTCCTAATCACTGAAGACGTGTAACATGGAAGTGAATTTTGAACTTTGTTTAGATTGCTCCAGTGGTATTGTGACTGGGCTTGCTGATAGAAAAAGAGATGGCAGGATTTCTGTGCTTGGCACTAATTTCTGGCATAGTTTTCCACCAAGGTGGTCTAAATATATTTCATTCATTCCTATTTGTGACAGGATTATGTGTGGGCTTTAATGGAAGAGTTACTTTATTCTGCTGTCAACATAACCAATTATTTTTGTAGAAAAACAAATCCTCAGAATGTTTTATGCATATTGGCTGCTCAGGAAAGCTGTAGGTATGCTTAACAGATAAAATATTATCTGATATCTGTTTCACTGTAGATAGCTTTTATTAAAATGCTTTCAATCAAAAAGATGAACAGACATATTCAGACAGACCCTGTGATTACAATTAATTATTCTCTATGCATTGGCTGCACTTATGTCTGTCTGGAAGAATTTTGTTTTATGTAAATCTCTTATTTATAGCTCCCACCAAGCTATAAATCAGAAAAAGAAAATAATCAATTTACCTGTAGCTGTTATAGTATTTGGAAGAGAAAATTACAGTACTAAATAAGCAGGAGATGGAAGACAGCTTGGTTTATTCTTAGCCAAATTGGATCTCATTGTACCTTATCCCTATACTAGTCACTGTTCCCAGGAAAATCTCTGATCCCTGTTTCAAATATATCAGCAAGCTCTTAAAGCTCTCACAATCTTATATACCTGACTGCTTCTTCCAAATGATGTCCCCATCTTATCTTATACGTTGCTATATATTCCAGGATGCCAGGAGCCAGAAGGCTCATTCATTCATAATTCTATTTAATTATTTTAGTTAAACTATAATTTAAAAATATAGCTGTTTTTAGTATATGAATTATTATCTCCACAGTCATTGGTTGTGGATTGTGAAAAGGCAGCCCGATCACTTACGTAGGGTCTGAATGTTCTGCAGAAGCACTGATGCGTATGCTAGAAATCAAGCATATTCACTCATCCAATCAGATCCTTAACTTCAAGAAACTTTGGAAAGGGAATTAACCCTCAAAGATTGATGTTTACTTCTAATAAAAAGTTAACAGGTCATTTCCAACAGTCAAAACCAGAAATAAGTGTCTGACTTTCACACGATCAAAGATCTGAAAATGGAGCACCTACAGTATCAGAAATCAGAGTCATGAAGAAGGAATCTGGATCATGTGAAACACCTATTCATGTACACTACGGCTATATCCATTGGTGCCACTTTTTAAGACACTTGACTTTATGTGCAAAGGGCATGTAACATTTGGGGTAGCATAATCTCACTCTTTCTCTTTTGTGCATTCACTCTACAAATACAAATCAGGGATGTGGTGTCTTCCCCTTTAGGAAGACCAGATCAGGAAATCAACTCCACAGGAAGCTTAATGCTACTTTTATTGAGCTTGGCTATTCTTACAGAATTTTAATATTTAATATTTAAGAATATTCTTACGTGGTGGCTTAGAGGGTAAGACGCCAGGCTTGTCGATCGGAAGATCGCAAGTTCGGAGGTTCGAATCCCTAGCCCTGCGTGATGGAATGAGCTCCCGCACTCGCCCCAGCACTTGCCAACCTAGCAATTCGAAAGCATGCAAATGCAAGTAGATACTGTATATAGGTACCACTTCGGTGGGTAGGTAACAGCGTTCCACGCCCGTCATGCCGGCCACATGACCGCAGAAGCGTCTTTGGACAACACTGGCTCTTTGGCTAACAAACGGAGATGAGCACCGGCCCCTAGAGTTGGACACGACTGCACAAATGTGCGGGGGGAACCTTTACCTTTTTATTCTTACAGAATCCTCCTCATTCTTATAGTTCAATGAATTAGGAAAGCACCTGGCTGAGCTGCTTCTGAATGTTATCTCATTGTTCTGGACTTAAAAAGCGTTTTAGCCCCTTTTTGTCTAGGTAACAGTTTCTGCATATCTCTGTCAACGTCATCTTCCTTACTCTCTACACGTGGTAGGAACAGATGGATACATTAAGTATCTGCAAGTCTTGCAGAATTTAGTGCAACTTCACATTGGCTCTATTCACAAAATTCTCTAAGCTATGGTTTATTTTAACCAAGATCATAGAATAGAAATTAGCTAGTTTCACATACTTAGTGTCCTATGGGCAGAAAACCTAGACATACACCATATACATGCATTCATGCACAAATTGTATAAGCCATAAAACAAGCAAGCTATAATGCCTGGATTCAAATATCACACTACCTCTAAGCCAAACAAACTATATTAGTGTGATATTAGAACCCAGACAAAGATAACGTTAGCCTGTATGACCATTGGGCTTCTAATTCAGAGAACCCTGGGATCTGTAGATGCTTAAAATAGTCATTTATACATACATATACCCACACAACTGGAAATTACAAGTGATAAATAGGTTTGAAACTGATGTCGATCGGAAGATTGCAAGTTCGGAGGTTCGAATCCCTAGCCTTGCGTGACGGAGTGAGCTCCCACACTAGCCCCAGGTCTTGCCAACCTAGCAATTAGAAAGCATGCAAATGCAAGTAGATTAATAGGTACCACTTCGGTGGGTAGGTAACAGCGTTCCGCGTGCGTCATGCCGGCCACATGACCGTGGAAGCGTCTTCGGACAACGCTGGCTCTCCGACTGCACAAATGTGCGGGGGTAACCTTTACCTTTACCTTTACCTGTGCAATGCATTTATACTCAGAACAATGTTCTAGTGGAGTCAATCAGAATTACCTCTACTACAATGTGCATAGGATATTTATTTATTTGTTTGTTTATTTATTTATTTATTTTCTATCCTGCCTTTATTATTTTTATAAATAACTCAAGGCAGCAAACCTACCTAATACTCCTTCCTCCTCCTATTTTCCCCACAACAACAACCCTGTGAGGTGAGTTGGGCTGAGAGAGAGCGACTGGCCCAAGGTCACCCAGCCGGCTTTCATGCCTAAGACGGGACTAGAACTCACAGACTCCTGGTTTCTAGCCTGTTGCCTTAACCACTAGACCAAACTGGCTCCCATTATGCTATAAACTCAAAAAATGAACACATATTACATATAATAATTAGCTTTTAGATTTGCTTGGATGTTCGGCTTTTTGACCTGGAAAATCCTAGACCTCTAATCATATAATTACTCAGCGTGGAGGCAAATATAAGCAGTGCCTGCCCAGGGATGTTCATTTTCATTAATCCACATGTTCCAGGTCTAAATGTTGGCACTGAAAACAGATTTTCAGGAATGAATGCTGGCTATTTCCAACACAAACAAAGCCTTATCTTTTCCCATCAGTTCCATTTTTGTACACCTGCATGATAGCAAACACAATATTTCAAACCACCTAGCTGCTAAGTACATGTGCGTTTTTCAACTAGTCTATTCCCTTTAAAAACATCTATTTCTGTTTTATTGACTATTCTAAAGCCTTTGACTGTGTGGATCATAACAAATTGTGGCAAGTTCTTGGTGGTATGGGGATACCAAGTCATCTTGTCTGCCTCCTGAGGAATCTGTATAACGACCAAGTAGCAACGGTGAGAACAGATCATGGAACAACGGACTGGTTTAAGATTGGGAAAGGAGAACAGCAGGGTTGTATACTCTCACCCTACCTATTCAACCTGTACACAGAACACATCATGCAACGTGCTGGGCTTGATGAATCCAAGGCTGGAGTTAAAATCGCTGGAAGAAACATTAACAATCTCAGATACTTTGATGGCTGAAAGCGAGGAGGTGCTGAGGAGCCTTATGACGAAGGTGAAAGAAGAAAGTGCAAAGGCTGGGTTGCGGTTAAACCTCAAGAAAACCAAGATTATGGCAACCAGCTTGATTGATAACTGGCAAATAGAGGGAGAAAAAGTGGAGGCAGTGACAGACTTTGTATTTCTAGGCGCAAAGATTACTGCAGAAGCTGACTGCAGCCAGGAAATCAGAAGATGTCTACTTCTTGGGAGGAGAGCAATGACAAATCTCGATAAAATAGTTAAGAGCAGAGACATCACACTGACAACAAAGGTCCGCATAGTTAAAGCAATGGTATTCCCCGTAGTAACCTATGGCTGCGAGAGCTGGACCATAAGGAAGGCTGAGCGAAGGAAGATAGATGCTTTTGAACTGTGGTGTTGGAGGAAAATTCTGAGAGTGCCTTGGACTGCAAGAAGATCAAACCAGTCCATAGGTAAAGGTAAAGGTTCCCCCTGCACATTTGTGCAGTCGTGTCCGACTCTAGGGGCCGGTGCTCATCTCCGTTTGTTAGCCGAAGAGCCAGCGTTTTCCGAAGACGCTTCCACAGTCATGTGGCCACATGACGCACGCAGAACGCTGTTACCTACCCACCGAAGTGGTACCTATTAACCTACTTGCATTTGCATGCTTTCGAATTGCTAGGTTGGCAAGAGCTGGAGCTAGTGCTGGAGCTCACTATACATACATACATAGTGGGAGGTTAATGTTTGGGAATTATGACAAATGAAAAATCTTGAATATGAACCAAATGGAAGATCCTTCCTTCCTTCCTTCCTTCCTTCCTTCCTTCCTTCCTTCCTTCCTTCCTTCCTTCCTTCCTTCCTTCCTTCCTTCCTTCCTTCCTTCCTTTCTTTCTTTCTTTCTTTCTTTCTTTCTTTCTTTCTTTCTTTCTTTCTTTCTTTCTTTCTTTGTCAGCATGTGTTGGATTCATTCCTGTCAGAGGAAAGTTGTATTGTAACCCATTAGAAATGCTAACAATCATTAGTCTGTTTCTCTGATTTCCCACAAGGATCTCTGTAAAAGTATATCTTCCATTCAGAAGATTGATTGATTGATTGATTGATTATGTGCCATCAAGTCATTTTCGACTCCTAGCAACCACATAGATTTTCTCCATGATAATCTACATGTAACCTGTTCTTTCAGGTCTCCCAATGGTGCACTCATTACCACTGTAACTGAATCCATCCACCTTGCTGCTGGTGGTCCTCTTCTTCTCTCCATTCAGAAGGGAAGGGTATAAAGGAGATTCTGAGATGAAGGTGTAACATCAGATCGCCTCAAATTATAGACAGGACAGTATTGAATAACAGATGTGTACACACAGGGAGAAACCATGTGAGGAATCCATTCTTCATTTTTTGTCTTTGCTGCAGTAAATTTCTATTGCCAGAGAAACAGCATTGGACATCAGTTCCCTGGTCAGCAAGTATCAACTGTGCCAGATAAAAACCCAGCAAATGATAGATTGAATTTAAAAAAAGAAAGAGCGGGAGTGCTGTGAGCAACAACTTGAAAAATAATTTGGCTAGTATTATATAATACTGTATGTCACTCTAGAACAGTTTTTATTGTTCCAGTTCCAACAAGAGTTTGTGCATATTCTTGTGAAATAGAAATAACTTCTTGGAATTGGTTGTCATGTAATATACTATAAAAATATTTTTTTCAATGGAAGAGACTGGATTTTTACCCTCCAAAGAAGAAAATACCAGTAAAATTATATGGGCACAGTGCAGGGAGATTGTACTTTAGTTACAGGGTGGTTGATAGGTGTGCTAGTCTTAGGTTTCAGAATTCTGCAGAATTCTTGTTTCATAAGAGCTACATCCTCTCAACTCCAGGCCACCAGGAAATCATGTTGCCCTAAATCTTGCTTCTCCACACAACATGCCTTAATGGTGAACCTGCCATTCTTCTTTAGCACATGATTTTCTAAGGGCCATGACTGGTGGTTCCCTTGGCTGAAATCTCAGTCCTGACTAATATAATCCACCTTGTGAAAAGTCTGTTCCCCCTCCCCACCCAGTTGCCATGCCCAACTCTTTAGTTACTCCATTGACTGAAATTGTTTCCTTTTTTAATTTCCTGTTGTACTGTTGACTGATTGAACTTTTAAAAAACTCCTTATAACTATCGGTTGACCATTCAAATACTGACCACTAGGTAGCAACAAAGAGTCAGAGTTATTTTTGTTTCTCTTAGCTGCCATCTAGTCATCATTCAGGTTTGTGCAACTGCTGGATAAATGCTGCAGTGCTGAAGTTTGAGAAAGGGATTTTGCTGTGAGGAGCTGTAAATTACACTAACAATATTACATGAAGAGAGAAAATGAGGAGCCAAGGTTTTCCTGGGAGCAGCAGCCACTGGGAAGAGAATCCCTGCCATACAGGCTACAGAAATACCACACCCAATTATATTGTGTATTTCAATTATTTTCAATTATATTTTCAATTGCATGCATTAAGCAAGGGACAAGATAGTCAGTTTCAGGACTTCACCCACTCTAGGTTGACAACCAACCAACTCATTAAAAAAATAAAATAAAAAGTGGCTATGGAAGAACAGGTACAGGGCCCAGAAACTGAACAGAAGGAGGCAGTCCCACAGCAGACCTGCCAGACCAATTGGGATCAAGCAGATCACTGCCCCTGACTATGTCATCTCAAGGCTGTTCCTACATGTGTGATGGATTGTCTAGATCAGGGCTTTCCAAAGTTTTCCCGCAGCGACACACCAACCGCTGTTGGTGTGTCGCCGCGGGAAAACCCGGAAGTGCCTCCGTTGCAGCAGCGTGCAAAAACCTGGAAGCGCTCCTGCCGCTTTCGGGTTTTTGCGCGCCGCTGTTGGTGTGTCGCCACGGGAAAACCCGGAAGCGCTGATGATGATCAGCACTTCCGGGTTGTGTGGCGACACACCAGACTGTGTGTGGCGACACACTTTTGTGTCGCCACACACAGTTTGGAAAGCTCTGGTCTAGATGGAAGATCTTGATCTGGGATAAGAGGAAAAACACCATTTCTAGAATGAAGCATCTAAAGCCTCAGCTCTGCATGGACAATGAGATACAGGTGGTGACATGCAGACATGTCCTGTTGAAATGGTTAGTGGGGTAAACATCATGTCAGGACAAGGAGGCTATGTGGATGTGGCCTATGTTAGCAGTTCATTCTCAGAGGACTACAGAGTCCTCCCATGATGCTTTTTCAGTTCAGAAAATGTGTAGTGGGAGCTGCAGAGCGATGGAGAGAATGAGCACATCTTCTGACATTTCTTAAAGGGAATGTAATCATAAAAATACTACCAAAATAAAATGTAAACAAAATCATCATGAGAATGAGTCAGAAAAAGAGAAGCCTCTTCCACAGGTGAGGAAAACATGGGACCAGGGGTCACTGGAAGGCATATTGTGAGATAGGCATGCAATTTTTCACTTGGATGTAGAAATAGGATGAAATTGAAGCATGGTTATGTAAGACATATAATACTTTTGAGATTACACTAATTGTTTATGTCTAATTACATACTTACAAATACATTTTCTTCTGTGCTAATAGTAAATTATTGAACCTTACCTGTCATCTCTGTAGAGAAATGGATCTGGCTAGTACAGCTTGGTAGGAATAGAAGATAAATACATTGCAAGTAAATTAAGAAAATAAAAACAGGGTTCAGTATGTAAGAAAGTGTCATAAAACAAACCATCCCTCGGTGACAGGAACTATTTGAAAATCCAGTAGTGTTACTTACAATATAGTAGGTAATTAGTTTTAATTAAACTCAAGTTCTGACACTTAGCTTAAAAATTCTTTTCAATGTTCAGCTAAACAAAAATTGGGTCATTTTTTTTCTGCCAAAAAGAAAACAATAACACATTCTTACAAGTCTATCCATAACATTGCAATAATTCTTAGGTCATCAGATACATTTTATTTGTGTGTGTGTAATCTTTTGTTTGGATACATGAATTTCTTGGATAGAGTAGACATGGTACAGGAATAATTATTGTTCCAAGAAACCCTCCTTATACCCTTACATAGTGCGTATACGACTGGGGAGAAGAGTCATTCTGTTGGGATGAATTTGAATGCATACTTTAAAAACCATATTAATCAATCTGAAGGAATGATTCTGTAAAGCAATGGGGAGGGTATTAACATTATATGGAGATGACCCCACATTAAATCCCTAGAATCTCTAGGTAGGGCTATACAAGATTCATATCTGAAACTCTGGAGTCACTGTTGATAATATAGAGCTCTGGGGACCATTGTCTTACTTGGGTCATATATTGCTCCAATGTCACTTTTGTTTCTCAAGTGTTTTTTATGTATTGATCATGGATATCTATGGAGCAATGATGTAATTTAATTTTTTGTCTATCCTTTATGCTCAAATAATTATATTCTGTCACTTTTTTTCAGTTTCTCTAATAACCCTAGGCCTAGGGCAAGGGGCAGCACTGCAAAAGGGGATGGTGCCACATGAAAATATTTTTAAAATGACTGGGGTAAAAATAAATATTATTGCTTCTATTAATTTTATTATTTGAATGCTACATTTTTAATACACACACAAACACAAACTTGTAGTGATCCCCAAACCTCTACTGCATATCTGAATGGGTTCTTAGGTTTATTCTTAAAATAAATTAAATATGTGAACAAAAAAAGAAAAAAAGAGAAATAATTGAAAAATAGCTCATTCTTTTTGGTACATACAGACACAAATGTCATATAAGGCAGCAGTGGCATGAGAAGGGACACAGAGAGCAAGAGATGGCATATAGTAGGGGTCCCCAACCTGTGGGCCGTGGCCCACTAGTGGGCCGCAGCCTGTTAGGAAGTGAGCTGCACAGCAGGTGAGCGGTGGTGGTCCGCGCGATTGGCTCCCACCTGCAAACCCCACCCCCATCTGCGTGATTGGCTCCCACCTGCAAACCTGCCCCCTGGTCCACGCGATTGGCTCCCGCCTGCAAACCTCGCCCCCCCGGTCCGTGGAAAAATTGTCTTCCACAACTGGTCCCTGGTGCCAAAAAGGTTGGGTACCCCTGGTATATAGGTTTGTTGCATTTGAAACTAGGGGAACAAATTTATGCTGATTGTTCACTAATTTGTATTTATTTTTCAGTTAAATCCACTACTTCTTTAAAAGTGTTATAAACGAATATGAATCACAGTCTGTTTGATGCAGTAACTGTCTCTTGGTTGTGTCCAAGATGTGTGGTGATGGCATGATGTCTATGAAGGAAGAATGGAAAATGAATGTACCCACTATATAAATGTTGCAGTTGCTGAGATTACCAACAATATTAAAACTTGTGAGAATATGCTGATACGCAACTGTGATGTCTTGAAGGACCTTACACTTTGAGAATACCATTGACTGTGCATTTAAACACAGGTGCTGTATCCTGATACAACACAATCAAATTATTACATGCAAAATTCGTATTTGGTGAGCAAGGAAAGTGTTAATCGTGCATGGTCATCATTAATCCCTTTCCCAGACTTACATTCTAACTTTGGAGCCCATAAATAACAGAAGCATGGTCCAGAAGCTCTACTTAGCAGTGTTTCTCAACCTTGGCAACTTTAAGATAGCATGGCGAGCTGGGTAATTCTGGGAGTTGAAGTCCACACATCTTAAAGTTGCCAAGGTTGAGAAACACTGACTTAGAGCCCTGTTGCAGGGTGGAGTTTCAATGCCAGCTACCAGTGACCTTAGGAATGTATACTGCAGAAAGGCATTACAAACACTTTATATTTGAAGAAGCCAACGCAAAAATACAACAAAAGCTGGGGCATTCAGAATCACAGATACTCGTGCTCTTTCTAGCCTGACTTCGTAATTATTTAAAAATGTTATATTTGTGTATGCATGTGTGTGTGTTTGGTCTTCAAGGTAAAAGCAGCTTGGGTGGCTGAATTTAAAAAGAGAAGGGCAAGCAGGAAACAATGTAGGAACCCATCCTTCCTTATCCATTCCTGATTAGAAGCTCTAAACCCAAAATCAGTAACGAACATCTGCACCTTCAGCTTGACTCAAAAGCACGCTGGAATGCAAGCCAAAATGCATTTGTCCTTCTGCGAGGTGTGTTCCCTTCATCAGACATGCTTCTCATTCCTCCATATTTTATTCAGAGATTGCAGGTTAACTCGAATTGGAATTCTGTCAGAAGAAAGTAAGCAGAATGAATGGGTCTGCTGAATAATTCGCTTATTGAATAATGAATTGCTTTAAAATGTGTTTTATTCCAGTTGAAGTACCATTTAGCCTATTATATTTAATAGTTGATGACTGGCTCTTTTTCTGCTTAATAGAGGAAGTCTTTTGTGTGGGTACAGCTTCTCTTGTTACATGGTTACAAACATATTTTTTAAAGTACCAGTCCCTAGAACATAGCTTTCCAAACTGTGTGTCGCGACACATTAGTGTGTTGCGACAAAACCCGGAAGTGCTGATGGTGCGTTGCCACCGCCTCTGCAGCGGTGCACGCGGCGATGGTGGTGGTGTGTGCGGCAGCAGCAGCGGCAATGGCAGTGGTGTGCCATCAGCACTTCCGGGTTTTAGCGCAAAACACGAGGCTGTTGCCGCTGCCGCCACCACGCACGCCGCCACCGCCGCTGTTGGTGTGTTGCCAACGGTGGGAATTTGGAAAGCACTGCCCTAGAATGTGGACGAATTTACCTTTTCTGTGTCCCTCCCTACAAGAGAGATATGACCAAAGTTTGTCATGTGGATTTTATTATTTTTTAATTTGGGCATTAAAAAATTTCATCCTCTGCCAAAAGAGCATGCAAAAGATTGGTTTTTACAGAATGCCAACTAACTTGCTATGCTATCTCTACTGCTGAGGGCAAATACAGCTTTAAATTGCATTGGTCTATGAACCAATTTCTCACACTGCAGTCAATTTGAAACTTTGGCAGCTTGTATATGAAGGGTCAAAGCTTTTGAATGTTTGTCAGAACAGAAAGATGAAAAGCTGACAATTTTAGGAATAGTAGTTCCTTGAGGGCTTGAGGTTGGAGAAGGCTGATCTACAGACAGAGGCATCTGCAGGATCAAAGGATTTCATCAAAATGACAAAAAGTAGAGGTGTGTGGTTGCAACACAAGCTCTGCTTATTTTATACATTTATGCAATGTCACAACATGCATATAAAAGGGGAGAAGCTTGCAATGTGATAGCACTACACTGCTTTTATCATTTTGCCCCTTGCCTCCTGAAGCCAGCTGTAGAAAAGGGACAGATCATGCAGTCACAACTGCCATCTTGACATTTTTGACCTCTCCTCTATGGATGCCCTTGGCTCAGGGTTTTGTACAGAATTTCTCATGGTGGTGGTTTTGAGTATTGTTGGAAAAGGTGGAGATGGTACTGCTGTTACTCATAACGTTTTTTTGGTCAGAGTTGGTACACTCTGAAGCCTTCTTGGATGCCACATCCGAATCTGAAAAAAGCCAAATTGGAGGATTTTCCTCTGGGGATCTTCCTTGAGACTTATTTAAAACATGGAAAGCTAATCTGCAGACCACTGGAAAATGACTGTTCAATAAGAGTCATTGCTTCTACTATGAGTTCTTTGTATGGCCTTAAGTAGGCCATTCATCACAACCTCCATTCCATCTACTAATATAATAATAGAAGCTGTAAAGATTTGAGCAGTATGTCAGGAATTTTTGTCAGGTATTTTGTTTACTTGAAATTTCTACATAAATGTTAAAAATAATCAAGGTCTAACATAATACCATCCTTTGTTGTTGTTTAGTTGTTAAGTCGTATCTGGCTCTTCGTGACCCCATGGACCATAGCACGCCAGGCCTTCCTGTCCTCCACTGTCTCCCAGAGTTTACTCAAATTCATGTTCATTACATCGGTGATGCTATCTAACCATCTCATCCTCTGCCGTCCCCTTCTCCTTTTGCCTTCAGTCTTTCCCAGCATCAGGGTCTTTTCCAGTGAGTCCTCTCTTCGCATTAGGTGGCCAAAGTATTTGAGCTTCATCTTCGTGTCTATGAATCCTACCATTGGGACTAGAGAGAGAGTGAGTGTGTGAACTGCAGGGAGGGGGGTTTGAGGGTTGAGTGTTATGGCTGATAGTGGAAGCTGGAGACGGCTTTGTCAAGGTCAACCACGTGCAGGAGCTGGAGGCTGAGAACGAAGAGCGAAAGTCTTGACCATTGAGATCATCGAAAGTCTTGACCATTGAGATCATCGGGTCTGTGAATTGGTGCACAGGAGGGAGAGTTAAGATAGTTAGCTTTGGCGGGAATCCGCATTCAGATCTTTAGAAGTGCTTCAATTAACATGTATACTGAATAAAGCTTAATCTGCATTCTAATAAGTTGCATTGAGAAGTGTTTATCAGGGCATTGTTGTTGGGGTCATCACACTGTCCTTCCAATGAGCAGTCAGGGTTGATTTCCTTTAGGATTGACTGAATTGATCTCCTTGCAGTCCAATGGACTCTTAAGAGTCTTCTCCAGCACCACAGTTCAAAAGCATCAATTCTTCGGTGCTCAGCCTTCCTTATGGTCCAACTCTCACAGCCATACATTACTACTGGCTTTAATTATACGGACCTTTGTCGGCAAGGTGATGTCTCTGCTTTTTAATATGCTGTCTAGGTTTGCCATAGCTTTCCTCCTAAGGAGCAAGCGTCTTTTAATTTCATGGCTGCAGTCACCGTCTGCGGTGATCTTGGAGCCCAAGAAAATAAAATCCTCTTCACTTTCTGCCATTAGGGTGGTATCGTCTGCATATCTGAGGTTGTTGATATTTCTCCCGGCAATCTTAACTCCAGCTTTTACCAACCATTTAAAACACACTTCAGAATCAACCAGTAATTTCTTCATATTGTTTTCATGGTTCACAGATTTAATGGTTCACCTTCATATCCCCCTAATTGGTGGTTCAAGCATGCTCCTGTAACCCATTCTTATATTACTTTCCCTTCTTTTTCTTATTACCCCATCACAGCAGAAGTAGCTTAAAATTATCTTTAGGTGTTCCATTTTTAAAGTAGTGTTTTTCGTCCTCTCCCAAACAATTTTTTAATGAAGGCAAAATCTAAGATGTTTCATAGTTGATGATACTGATGATGAGGTCAGGGGCTGGGACATGCCTACCTCCTATCGGGGTTACTTTACTCTGCCCCATTGTTATTGCTATCCATGGCAATTTGGACTGTAGGACATTCACTGATTTCTGCATTTTAAATAAACTGGAATTTAAATCCATGTATTCCAGGATCAATTTCTTTGAATTCACTAGGAGTTTGCTTTAAAATTTATATGGAAATGGTATAGTAAGATTTTGTTTCTGAGATTGATACTGCAGATTATTTCCAGAATCCATGCTCCTATTAAGTATTATTTCACATATATTGCATGTTCATGACTTCTGTGTGGACATTTTAGTTTCCCAACAATCCTGAACAGCAAAAAGTTGTGATTACTTTAAGTCCATTCCCATATTATCATGTAAGCCTTTCCACTGAAATAGAAAATTGATGATAGGCAGCCAAAGGATTAGAACTAACATAAAACTTCTTTGTACCTTCCTAAAATTTAATTCAACTATGCTAAAATACCCCCTTCTTAAAATTTATCTATCATCTATCTATCTATCTATCTATCTATCTATCTATCTATCTATCTATCTATCTATCTATCTATCTATTTATTTTTCCAACTTCTATTACCGCCCATCTCCCCCCACAAAGGTATGTAAATGTATAACTAGCCTAGAAAAACTGGAAATAATAGAAGATATGTTTGGTGGGGGGGGGATTATCAGAGGTGGCAGTTAATGAAGGAGGGAAGTATATTTTTTTCAGGGTCCAAACTAGAATTTTCCCTTTAACACTTTAAAGTGAAAAGATGTTCTTGCATTGAATGGCACGTTCCTCTCTGTTTCAGAAGCTGGCATTGGCATTTCCTACCTTCTATAATTCAGAGTGTATGATGATAATTTATTTAACTGTTTTTAATTCTAGTTTTCTACTTAACATCTACTCCAAACTGCTTAAATAGCAATCTAGGTGGTGCTAATTGGCTTAAGAGTATTTTCTTCATGCATATAATTCTGTCTGAGGCTAGAATGGATTCAAAAATTGTTTGTATCTTGGACTTCTGGGCTTTTCTCTCTGTCCCCAAATTAGGGACTTAAAATATCCATTTGGAAAAAGCATCAGTGCGAGGCCACCCAGCACCCATTTGAAAGCTTCAAAGGGAAGTATTTCAGCCAGCACTCTTAGAAAGGGGCTGACAAATGGGAGATCGCAAACAGAATGTGGAACAAGTTTAATAAGGTGATAGGTAAAGAAAAGGTAAAGGTTCCCCCCGCACATTTGTGCAGTCGTGTCTGACTCTAGGGGCCGGTGCTCATCTCCGTTTGTTAGCCGAAGAGCCAGTGTTGTCCGAAGACGCTTCCGCGTTCATGTGGCTGGCATGACACACGCAGAACGCTGTTACCTACCCACCAAAGTGGTACCTATTCATCTACTTCCATTTGCATGCTTTTGATTGCTAGGTTGGCAAGAGCTGGGGCTAGTGCGGGAGCTCACTCCATCACACGGGGCTAGGGATTCGAACCTCTGAACTTGCGACCTTCCGATCGACAAGCCTGGCGTCTTACCCGCTGAGCCACCACACCCCTATAATAAGGTGATATAATATAATAAGGTGATACAAAATTTAAAAAATAAACAAAATCAATAAAAGGAGAAAATCCTGATTACAAATAACACACCTATTCATGAGGCATTTTGAGGCTACAGTTGTCAATATACCCATCTATAGAAGGTTTTTAATCAGTCAGGAGCTTTTAGAAAAGAGAAAGCTATACATTTATATTAATGAATAGAGTTTTCTTTCGCAGCATGATAAGAATGCAAAGCCAATGAAATCATGAAGACGTCATGAAAATATGAATAATGTAACTTGCAAGTTACAGAATTAGATTGATGTTGTTAATGATATAGAACTGATAGCATCAATCAGATGTTTCATTCACATATGATTTTAAGCATAGATTGGTGCTGTATAATTACTAGAGACTTACTGACAATTTTGTACTACAACTGATATTGGAATGTATTCCTTAGCCATCAGGATTTAATTATGATGATTTAGTTGGTAGCAGTAGCACATGACTGAGAAGAACCCCACTATTGATCCTCCTGTGCTACAGGTGGTAGTTATATATTTGAGACAATGAATATGTATGTGGGACTGTTTTTATTTTTAAAACGTACAACTATTTTTAAATTGTTGATATTTTGCCAGGAGATCTGCTGAAAAATAAAATTAATGTTTCCAAGAGCTGAAACCATTTAATGTGCACATACATCCTCAACAGGAATTAACAGGAGGCATCTGTTTCAAGTACTAAGAGGCAGACTAACAGACAGATGAATCTGACCAATGGGGCACAGGCCAAGCAGGATGTTCTTCTGCATAGATCCACTAAAATAAATTAGGATTGTTTAAGAGTTTATGTTTATTATTGGACAGAGGATATCATTTATATTTTGTGCCAAAACACCCAAATGACTTGAATCAGCCATGTTATAGGGCTAATGACTTCTCAGGATTATTCTACAATGCTGTTTGGCAAGGGGATGGATAAGAACCTTTTATATTACATTAGAATACATTTGGTTTGACTTGGTTACCGTTACACTGAAAATCCTCAGGGATTTTAGAATGAGTAAGGGCAGCTATCAAGTTCCCTGGAGTTTTGTAGGCCAGAGCTTTCCAAATTGTGTGTCAGGACACGTTAGTGTGTCGGCTGCAGTGTCTGGGAGTGTTGCGGCTGCTGCTGCCTCTGAGCCCTGCCAGGATTCTGCACAGGTCCTAGTGCCTGCCTTGTGCCTTGCTGCCTCCAAAGTTGCTGTGATTCCACACAGGTCCTAGTGCCTGCCTTGTGCCCTGCTGTAAGAGTGTGTCGCAAAATGATGCATGTCTAAAAAGTGTGTCACCAACATGAAAAGTTTGGAAAGCTCTGTTGTAGGTCCTTTTAGGCTGTGTAATATGGCAACTATAAGGAACAAAAATAGGGAAGAAGCATCTTCCAAGGCCTCTCATGCTGCTGTAAACTTACCAAGATTTTTAAAAGGTTGTGTTTTTCTAATAGAAGCAGAAGAGGAAGATTCAACATTTAGAACAACCTCTATCCATAATGCTGAATTATTTTAGGGATTATTAATGAAGGATTATTTATTGTAGAAATAAAATTTACAAGATTAGAAATTTGTCCCCCAAAATAGTCAACCGACCCTGGTATGCTAATCCCTAGTCATTAGTGCTTCTCTCCTAGGACCTGGAAGATTACAGACTACAGAAATTTGTGAACTGCATACTAGGACAGGGTAAGATTATCAGAGACAGGTGGCTATTTTAGGTCACTTGATCAGCACCTATAGAAATGCTTGATCTATATGTTTCCATGAGGATAGTAGTGTTAGTTGTAAAAATATAAAAGTACAACACAGTATGTAGTATTATTATCATATATGTTATTATGGTCATAATATGCATACTGATTTTAGGTGCTCAAAAATTTAGGCAACATAGATTAATTTAGGTTAATTTAGATGCTCTTTTTCAATTAAATAACAAAATCAGTTCTGTGAACATAAAAAAAAGGGCTAAATGGAAAATGGCCTCCCCAGATTCTCCATTTATGATTGATGCAATTGATGATAATATTTTTTTAGGATGTTCTTAGGGGAGGATGAAGCACTTCTGCAACAGTTTTTTGGGGAGGTGGGACTCCTTTTACCAATGGCAACAGCACAGGTTTATTCTTTCCTTCTCTAAGCTATTCTTTACTCTATTGCCATCATCATACAGCACTAGAGCCAACTGTGTTTGTAGCCTGGCCACATTCCCTCTCTCTCGTTCTCTCTCTCGTTTCTCTCTCTCATTTTCTCTCTCTCTCTCAACTCCTAGACCTCTTCCTCACAGCTGAGTTAGTGCTGTCCACCAGTTCTGAAGCTGGCAGTTTCTCTGGTTCTGTTTTTTTTTCCCCCTCCCCTCCCAGCAAATGTCACTAATCACTCTCCACAATGTGGAGATACAAGAAGCATTTCATTCTTATTATACAGCATTGTATAAAAAACAGGATGTTCAAATAGCTGAAATTGATGAATATATAAGTAAGCAAAGATTAACTGTTTTAAATGATGAACAAAGAACATTACTTAATAATCCTATAACAAAAGAAGAAATGACAATGGCTTTTAAGAAAATTAAAAGTGGAAAAGCACCAGGGCCGGATGGACTATCGGCAGCCTACTACAAACATTTTGAAGATGAATTGAGTATTCCTCTCCAAAAAACTATAAATTCAATTTTTGAAACAGGAATTATGCCAGAAACATGGAAAGAGGTTTTGATAGATGCTAGACCAGCAGATTTAACCATCTGTCAAAACTCATTGCAAAATGTTTTGCATTCAAAGGGATCTTGACCATTAATTCCCATGGGTTTAGTATTATTCTCGAAATGTTCATTTTTTCCAGAACAGCACTAGGGCCAGTTATCACCTATAAAACGCCATATGAATTGAATTTGGTGAATTGTATAATTTGAATTGTATATATATGAATGTAAGCCGCCTAGAGTCCTCCATTAGGGAGGGGATAGGCAGGGTATAAATATCACTATAAATAAATAAATAAATAAATAAATAAGGCATGCCACTGGGTTACCTCAAAGCCTGCCCATCCAATCTGGTATTGAGAGAGAGATTGCTTGAGATCTTGCCCCCTCACGAGGCGAGTGGGGATGTGGGCTAGAGGGCAGTGGCCCATATATTATGGAATATGTTAACCCTGGATATTCACTTGGCTCCCTCACTCCAGTTGGTTGTGTTGTATTTATTATCTTGAATATTCTACTGGGGAAATTGCTGTTTGGGATTTTTCTGTTCATTGCCCAGAGTCATCTGATGGGAGCAGTAATACAAATGGATGGATGGATGGATGGATGGATGGATGGATGGATGGATGGAAGGAAGGAAGGAAGGAAGGAAGGAAGGAAGGAAGGAAGGAAGGAAGGAGAAATCTTCTCTTTCTTTTTTAGCAATTGTCATGCAGTGGAAGTTCCTTGGAGAGACATTCTAAACTGAAGGGAATAATTATTGCCTTGATTTCAAGAGGTGGGAGAATAATGGTTGTCTTGAATTCAGGAGCTTGGAGGCAATATGAAGCAAAAAGTTTCTAACAGTAGGAAAACTGGGCCACTCACAAGCTTAGCACTTCAAAAAGAAAATATTTTATGTCTTTCGAACTTCTCCTTTGAGCTCCAGAATTGGTTTTGAGTTTGGGTGGCCTTATAAAACAAGATTATAAGCAAACATATAAACTCTAGATTTCAAGAGCAATTACATTACTACCTGTATCACTCCCCACTTTTTCTCCATATTCCTCTCTTGTTGAACAATCTGTCTGACAAAAAGTTCTAGAAAACTTGGAAGTTATACTGTTAGGAAAAAAAATTGCCTTGCGTAGATTTTGTGATTTTGTAACATGAAAGCCTCTGTAGTCATGTCAGCAATGGAAACATGTTTTCACTGAAATCATGAGGAGGTGCAGTCAAAGCAGGGTTTAACACTCTTCCTTCTCCACTTCTCCAAATCTTTGTGATCCACTTCATTTATTAAAAAGGGCTGTTGTGTAAATGGCTTCACAAAGGTCCCTTAGTTCAACTTAATGGTTGGACCCAAGATATTTAATGGGAGGGAGCTTGATAGTAAGACACCACCAATGAACGCCTCCAAATAGATATTGGAGTGAAGACAATCACTCTCCACCTAGGTTCAATGCTTCCCTGCTATGCTGGAGTCACTTGCCCATGAATCTGTATTATTCTTCCACTCACTTCTAGGATCAGTATAAGGCACGGCAGAAATTATAGTATTAACAATTGGAAGGGTGGACAAAGGAATTAAATTCATATCCTGGCTGCCTAACTAGAGTGATTCTGTGTCAAAGCCTCTGCTGATCAATCAGTGTTTTCCCCATCATCTGGTGATGTGCTGAAAAGGGAGGGCAACAAAGCCAAGGAGCAAACCAATCACTTAGCCAGCACAAGCTGACTCAAACAAAACAGGACAACACCATTTGGCAATAACTTGGAACAGAAACCATAGAAACATGACAAGGATTGGCATTGAAGATAGCAACATTAATGCTGGTATTGTATCCTGTCAGTGCAAGGATGAATAGATAGCACTTTAATTCAGCAGCAGGGAAAGGTACTGAGTATGGTAGTTGTAGAACAGAGGATGGTGAAGTCTGTATTCATTGCTAATTGATCTTTATCAGGAACATTAAAGACATTGACTAATTTTATGGCGAATTGGAAGCCCTTTTTGGACTTTATGTGTGAAACAGAAAAGAGTGAAATGATGATATACGGATTTGGTGATTACTTAGTGATATTAGTTGACAATAGAAAAAATAGATGTTATGTTGTAACCTTAGAGTAAGAGTTTAATGTTAGGTTTACTTATATCTGTTGTAAAAGGAGTTATTCCTTTTTCTATTTCTGTTCTCATTCTTGTCTTTTTTCCTGCACTTCTGTTCTCTTTCTCTTTATTAGTTTATGTTAGATTTTATCTCTTTCTTTTAAAATTTAATAAAATTTAAATAAAGTTATTATATAAAATATATAAAATATAAAATATATAAAGAAGGGGCGTGGTGGCTCAGCAGGTAAGACACCAGGCTTGTCGATCGGAAGATCGCAATTTCGGGGGTTCGAATCCCTAGCCCCGTGTGACGGAGTGAGCTCCCGCACTAGCCCCAGCTCTTGCCAACCTAGCAATTCGAAAGCATGCAAATGCAAGTAGATGAATAGGTACCACTTCGGTGGGATGGTAACAGCGTTCCGTGCGCGTCATGTGGCCACATGACCGTGGAAGCATCTTCGGACAACGCTGGCTCTTTGGCTAACAAACGGAGATGAGCACCGGCCCCTAGAGTCGGACACGACTGCACAAATGTGCGGCGGGGGGGGGGGGGAACCTTTACCTTTTTATTATATAAAAAAGATCTTTATCAGGAACATTTATGATTTTGAGCCATCCTTAGCTTTATCTTAGTTATATCTTTGTTGTTACCTCCTTAGTGTGTCTGACCCTTTCCTGTCTGTGTTTTACAGAATAGTTCTCACCTAGCACTGCTTTAACAATATAACTGTTAAATAGCAGCAGATACTATTCACGTGTTACTGACTTTGGCAGTTAGAAGAACTGAATTCTGTTTTAAATTAAGGTTTGCTTATGGTTAACATACATTAAAATTGATAAGTGTGCTACAGCAGGGCTCCCAAGTCTTAAATAATTGCACAACTGACAGAAAGTCAACATGTAAAATTTCCCACATTGCTGAGTCTCTATACAAAGAAAAGCTATTAGTGCGCATAGTGCAGTCTTACAAAACTTTAAGCTCATTCCTTTGTTTCAGGACTGAGAAGTATTGCTTAACAAGGTTTTTATTATACATCTGGAAGAAAGTCTTTAAAAACTTCAGGGAATTCTGCCAAGGCATGGCAGCTGCTGTTCTCTGAAGTGATCGTTTTTTGCACCTACACCACCCTCACTTATACATCCTTGTTACCATCTATATACAGTATGTGCTCAGTTTCCTGTGGTCTGTCCATTGTTAGCCATAGTTCTGCCTTCCACCTGTCCTGCTTATGGTTACTCAACATTATTATTATTGTTGTTGTTGTGGTTGTTACTACTCTACTCAAAGGAGCACCAGTCTTCAGATGGATGGATGTCAATGTAGAATTGAGAAGTACAATTGCATTTAAGTGTTTACACTCCTTGAAGATGGTCCACAATATATTGGAGGTAGAGCAGAACAGATAGTTTTGTACCAATCAAAGAGAATATTTGTAGCTCAGGGTTGAACTGTGGAGTCCTTGGTGCTCTCTGAGCCTTGTTGTTTTCTTGCAGATGTTTCATTGCCAGGCTAGGCAACATCTTCAGTGCGAAAAGGGAGTGGGACTTGCTCTCTGTTTATGGTATAAATACCATAAACAGAGAGCAAGTCCCACTCCCTTTATACCTTTATGGTATAAATACCATAAACAGAGAGCAAGTCCCACTCCCTTTTTGCACTGAAGATGTTACCTAGCCTGGCAATGAAACGTCTGCAAGAAAACAACAAGGCTCAGAGATCACCAAGGACTCCACAGATAGTTTTGTATTTTATTTAACTGCTTATCAGTCCTCACCCCATTTGATGAAAGAAAGTTACTTTAGAAGTTCTTTCAAAAGGGAAGAGAATTTTGGAAAAATACTCACAGGTGGAGCATTTCATTTAAATCAGATTCTTTAAATCTTGCATTTAATTAAAGTTTAGCTAAAGTGTGCATAATACATGCATCATCTTTATTGTACATTAATCTCTCCAGTGGTCTTAACCTTTCTTTCCATGATTTGAATAAATCCAAGGGAAAACATGGGAGAATATCTCCACTGGGTTTTTCTTCAACAGCAACAGGACTGTCACCAGTTTGTAGACCCTTTGCCCTTGAGAAATTGGTGGAGAATTTCTCTTTCCCCAGGACAAATCATCTACTCAATTTGTCTGCCCATAAATTTGGTGAGGATTTTGAAAAGCCATTTCTGCTCAGCTCTAGGTGAAGGCTCTGGGCTGCAAATTTAGATCTGTTGGGACTGGTGTGAGTTCTTCAGAGGATCTTTCTTCTTTGCTTATCAATATTGACATTATTATAATTATTACATTCCACCTTTATTTTGTACCACTAAAGGTAGCGTATACAATGCCTCTGCCTCCTATTTTCCCCTCAACCAAAACCCTGTGAGTTGGGTTGGACTGAGAGAGTGACTGGCCCAAAGGGCATGTAGATAAAACCTGGTTATTTTCAAACCAATTTGCTATTAAAGCCTGCCTCTGGGTATGGTTTTTGCTTTAAATTGGCTATCCCACAGGAATCAAACTTAGTTTTTTCCAAGTTCCTCAATCTAAATGCGGCTCACTTTTGTTGTTTCTTTGTTCTAATTTGATTTTGGCTGCCTAGTCTGATATTGGGTCTTCCGCTCTGTTCATGACTGACTAATGACACTTTCTCGCGGCCAGGCCAGTTAGCAAACATGTCCTACAGACCTCACTCACCGGAATTTAGAGGGCATCCAATATAACATTTCCCTTTTTACTGTCATAAAGGAAAAGTACCCGGCGACCAGTTTGCACGGGATCTCCTCTGTCAATGTGTTTTTAAAAGAAATGTCCTTATTGGAAAAAGTGTAACGTATAGGGCAAGCTAATAAACAGAAAGCGAAACGTTTCCACTGAGAAAATAGAAATCCAGTTGACATGATTCAAGCTACAGACAATTCCACCTGGATGACTGAGAACCTTCATCGACTAATAAACAGAAGAACTGCTCCTCTTACAGCCACTACTTAGTAAAGAGGGATGGGCGGCAGGACCACGACCACCTCCCGCCAGGCGCGTTCATTGGAGGCAGAGCAGTTAGGAGGAGGAGGAGGAGGAGGAGGAGGAGGAGGAGGAGGAGGAGGAGGAGGAACAGAGAAAAAGTCACATTTCGAACATTGGCGTCTCCCCAGCTGACGACCTCTTCGGCATCCGACTGTTCGAACGCCCGGGGCAAACGCGAAGGTTCTACGGGTTGCGGCGTTCCACGCTTGGAACGTTGCCGTTCCTGGGATAAGGGCTCCGGGAGGTTCAGCGGAGCACTTCCGCGGGGCTTTTTCCCTTTTCGATCCCCCGCCCACAGCTCTCAAGTTTATCCAGGACAAGTTTCTTCTCAACTTGAACGCTCGCTGCCACCTCTTTCACCCCCTCCTGTTCCCTCATTTCGTGCGTGTGTGCGTGTTGGTTTATTTCTGGGGACGTGTTAGGCGTCCCTGGTTTATCTTTGTCCCTTGTGGGGAATGTGGAAATGGCCGGTGACAACAGCCCAGGAGTCTTCTTGTGTTGGCGACGCTTCGAGCTCCTACTGCTAGCGACGGCGGCCACCGGACTATGCAGCGGGGTCTCTGGAGCCAAGAATCCTAGCTGCCATGAAGTAAGGACGGCGTTTCAGATCCGGCAGATCGGTCCCATCAAGCTGGTTCCCGATGTTCCCACAACTGGTCAGTACGATTTCCCCACCCCACCCCACCCAACCCTTACACCGGAATCGTCAAAGATTCTCTCTCCCCCGACCCCCGTTTAAACACACTTAACTCCTGTATTCTACCCCACATGCGAACATCTGAACAGAGTGGGAAAGCAGGGCTTCAGTCCGCCCAGCCTTTTGACAGGACGCGGAGACATGAAAGTAGGGCTCCTGGGGGGCGGGTGGGGAAAGCGACGAGAGTTTAAACGGTGCGGGCAGCGGCAGCACTGAATGGGATCCGAGTGGAATTGGGAAGTCTCCCCTCATGATAAATCTTTGGTACAACTTGCTTTGCTTGCGTTAAGTACAGTAGCTCCAGGGCCCTTGGCTAATATACAGAGAAACGAAAGGGAGCTATTTGCCTGGGCGGGTGGGTGTTGTCGCGATAACACCCTGGAAAGCCCTTCACTTCTGGCATTGCTTGGGTTCCCGGAGCTACGGGATCTCGAGCGTGCGGACCGACGGTGAGCGCAGGTGTGTAAGGCAGCAGAATCAGTTGCTCGCGCAGGGAGAAACCGTCTGCCCTCTTGCTCAGTCGCCTTTGGGGCGGCGCAACCCAGAGCGAGAACTGGACTCAGCCGAACCATCCTCCTTTCTATGCAAACTGGAAGAGAACAGGCGGCACCGAAATAGAGAGCACATTAAAAGGACGTGAATGTCCATAGGAAAAACCGAAAGCGGAGCATGACTATTGGCGTGGTTGCGATCAATGCGGGCGAAAAAGCGAGCAACTAATAAAGTACAGAATGGATTTTCGAAGAAAATGGAATGGGTTATGAAATTACATGAATCGTGTATTTCTTTATTACTTCACGTGTAAAAGGTCGAGATAGATGGGCTAAGGTGGGATTTGAGAAATGTGGAATGTCAGGGCTGTGGATAGAATGACAGGCTGGTAAAGCTGTCAGTGTCACCTATATATATATATATATATGTATGTATGTATGTATGTATGTATAAAAGTTCTCTCTCTCTATATATATATATATATATATATACACATACACATACACACACACACACACACTGATTCCTAAACCAAACTGATGGCAGGAATAAGCAACTTTTTGCCAGTTAAAGGCCAAGTTTCCTGTGTGTTTGTGTGCTCAGGTATGTTTGCTGAGGGCCACAGTGGTGGAGGAGACAGTGCCATATATATAATTGATTGATTGATAGTTTAGATTTATAAGGCTGCCCAACTCAACACAGACTCTGGGCAGTGTACAGTTAAAAAAACAATAAAATACCTAAAAAGGAGACAATAAATATAAAAATAGAGCACAACAGAGGGAACAACATACTATATCCCAGGCAAACCCAACACATCAAATGGGCACACCATCAGCAATCTATCTGAAAGCCTGGGGAAGAAAACCCAGTTTTTTTAAAGCCTGTCTACAGGGTTGAAGTGTTGGGGTGGCTGGAGGTGCCACAGGATGCTATTTCAGAGGACCACAACATGATGTGGGTGGAGCCATATGGAAGTGAGGGGGGATGGGATCTTCTCTGTTTGAAAGAGCAGATAGTTTCATTCAGTATTTGAGGCCCTGTTATAAGAAATCAACTATTTTTTTCCACTTGAATTCCCAAAACGGCAGGGCAGGAAATGACTAAATTTTGATGGCCATGTTGGATGGGGTTCCTGGGGCAAAAAAGTGCAAAAAAGTTGCAAAAAAGTGGTTTGGGGCAGTTGAGCATTTAATGTTAATATTTCACATCATATAATTCTTTCTGTGTAGTAGAAACCCCTATGTTACCTAATATTTTTACAGACCCAAGGTTAATGTCCATAAATAATTGAGTAAAAACTTTTATTTATTTAGTTATTTATTTTCTATCCCGCCTTTATTATTTTTATAAATAAATCAAGGTGGCGAACATACCTAATACTCCTTCCTCCTCCTATTTTCCCTACAACAACAACCCCGTGAGGTGAGTTGGGCTGAGAGAGAGTGTGACTGGCCCAAGGTCACCCAGCCGGCTTTCATGCCTAAGGCGGGACTAGAACTCACAGACTCCTGGTTTCTAGCCCGTTGCCTTAACCACTAGACCAAACTGGCTCTCACATTTATGTATATTTCAGTGCCCCTCTTCTAGCTAATCTATGAATCTGAAAATTAACTTAAAACATTAAAAAAATCACTTGCTTTCAGATGACACAATTACTTAAATTACAAATACATCTTTTGAGAACACACCACTTTAAAAAACATGATCTATTTAAACTGCATTTATTTTTTCTACACACTGGCATATCAGGTTTCCTGTTATTTATATTCTATACTATGTTTTTGCTCCTTTCATAAACAAAACTTTAAATATAATAAAATATATAATCAAAATATAATTTTGAAAATGAAATACAGAGTTATACAGCTGCCTCCTTACTGTTTATCTTATTCTATGAACTTTATTCTAGTATTCTCTATAGATCAAAGGTAGATAATAGTCTTTGGCCCAAAGGTTGCTTGTGGTGACTGCATGTGGGTAGATGGGTGTGAAAACCCACATGTGCGTGTTCCTTCACCAACCTTGCTGGAAAGGGAATTGCTGGGGAGTGAAGATTAAAGAACAGATAAACTTCTCCCTACTCTTTTTGGGTGCCTTTCAGTTTACATTTCACTGGAGCCTAGGCAACAGTCATTCTTACCTTTCATTATTTCCCTTCAAAGAACCACTATAATTTCCTATGGATATTCTTCTCTTACCCTTTACCATGACCCCAAAGTAGAGGCAGTGGTTATTTATTTATTTACCATAATAGCTTTCCCTCCCTCTGTGTGGCATTATTAGGCCCAGTCCACAGAAAATGGATGAACAGAAGAGCTGTTCTCCAGATGTCTTGGACTATACTTTCAAAATGTACATGCTAGTTGGAATGTGGGAGTTTTCCCACATGTGGTGGGCAACAGAGCTCCTAGAAGGAGATAGCAGGCTAGTGAATGAGGCTTACAACCCTCCTCCCTATCTATCTATCCAGAGATGGATAGAGTACCAAAGCAGAGTCAATCACATTTCCTCAGTCTGTAGACGGGACAGAAGTAGAAATTTTCAGTCTTCTCTGCCTTATTGCCCTTTAATAGCCTGATAGGAAAGTCATCATAGCTGCTGTTTCCTCCAGGTGGTTCCATCGCCTTACAGAATGACCTAGTCTACAGGTTAGCTCAGAGCTTTCCAAACTGTGTGTCGCGACACAAAAGTGTGTCACCACACACAGTCTGGTGTGTCGCCACACAACCCGGAAGTGCTGATCATCATCAGCGCTTCCGGGTTTTCCCACGGCGACACACCAACTGCAGCGCGCAAAACCTGAAAGCGGCAGCAGCGCTTCCGCGTTTTTGCACGCTGCCACAAGGACGGCACTTCCGGGTTTTCCCGCGGTGACACACCAATGCCGGTTGGTGTGTCGCTGCGGGAAAAACTTTGGAAAGCCCTGGGTTAGCTGCTCAGGAGTGAGAAAACACTATTGAGGATACAACAGAAGAGAGAAGGCAGTAGCTGCTCCTTTCATAACCAGTTGATTCAGCTTGCTTCTATACTTTCACACTGTTAGGATTAGACCCTCCAGAGAGTGGGCAGAAATCATTTTGGGGTCCCCAATTTCAATTATATATGTCTGTTCCAGTAAGGTAAACCTCTTTACTTTCTCTCTCTCTCTCTCTCTCTCTCTCTCTCTCTCTCTCTCTCTCTCTCTCTCTGTGTGTGTGTGTGTGTGAGAGAGAGAGAGAGAGAGAGAGAGAGAGAGATGCGGGAGCAGCTGTTATCTCATCTTGTTCCCCTTCACATGGGCAGATACATAAAGACAACTTTTTCTTTCCATCACTACCTACTTTTCATGGACACAAGAGCAGCAGTTGGTTGGTGTCACGTTCCTTAGGATCTGAACGGATGACATAGCAATGCTGTGCATGGTACAAACTGATGATGCATGGGTCAAGAACAGATGCACTGATTCAAGTTGCTAGGTATTTCATATCATGTAATTTCTATATCTAAAACATAAGCGTCTCTCTTATTTTATCCTTGAGTGACGGGGAGCAATCAAGAAGCAAAGATTCAGAATGTGTGATCAGGCTGAAGGCAGGGTACAATCCTCTTAAGTTGTACCGCCTGTTTTTAGGGAAAGCAAGAGTCGAGAAGGGCCTCCCCTACCTTTTCCCCAATTATCCGAGCACTGTGTAGATTCCAATTGTGAATTAAAGAAATGTGGTACTGAACCATTTTTCCAGAAACACTTCTCACTTTAGGGGGCAACTCAGTAAAGTGGAAGGCATAGCAGCACTGAAATAGAGTATGTGTTCCCCGAAGGGTTAGAGGAACTCTGCACAGTTCCTTTTGTTAGCACTAAACCCTGTAGCAGATCAGTATCTGCATTCTAATCCAAACTATTAGGAAATCTCTTTTTGACATCCCAGGGCATAGAAAAATGAGTCTATTGCCTCACCAAATGAGGTTGCTGTGATCACTTGGTGCAGGGGGAAATAAATGCAGAGTCGAATGATTCTGAATTGCAAGCCTAGGGAATTCTTGGGGCCATGCCAAGAAAGAATTTAATCCAGACCACTTTGTTGCAAGAGCCATGAAAAGTGGACAAAATTTATAACATCAGTTTTAACTCAATCACAGGTGGACCACAGAAAAGCACTTTTTGTCGAAAAGTCAAATGGAAACTTTTTTTCTTGTTAAAAATAGCAGCTTCACCTTTTGCTGCACTAACTGCACATTTATCAAATGGAATTTTCACACTTTTACTAAAATTGACACTACATTTTAGCAGGGATGCTTCTGTTGTCTTTAGATTTGTATGACAGGATATGAACTTGAAGGCAGAAATGACTTTTCTCACCACATGAGAGTTTTATATGGAATGTCTTTTAACAACTGAATCAATGATAATCCCACAAATTTATATACTACTTTTTTAATTAAGTGAGTGTTTATTGGGGTTTTGAAGAAGAAATCAAGGTACTTTATTTTGCAGACACAAAGATTAGATAAACTAGAAATAAACTTCAAATAGCTGCCCTTAGTAAGGTGATAGGAAGGGGAAAATAACACTCTGACATGAGCACGGGATTTACTAGGAAAAAGCATAGTTTCCAAACAACTAAAATTTCAGACCAATGCTATAATAAAATAATCCCTAATAACTGCATGAAATAACTTTTACATTTCCACCCTGCCCCATCCCCAACTAAGTAACAGCTGCACTTTTATTGCATGAGCAAACTTTCTCTAAAATGTCTTAGAATTTTTGAACATTCATTTTGCAGCAGGGTGAAATAAATCTGCTCCGAAGAGAGCCCTGTTTTTTTCAATGGAATTTACTTTTAAGTAAATGGGGATAGGATTGCAGATTTAGTGTTTTATCAGGGTGTGGGGGTTTTGGTTTGTTGGTTTTTTGGCTTCATGCTCTTTTTTGCTTGAGCACTTCTGGGGAATGCTCAAAAGAGTGAAAGAAAACAATGTTTTAGAATATCTAGACATGAGTAAAGAAGGGAGAATAATGTTCACAGTGGTGTCAAAGCTGTTACTCTGTAGATACAGTGGATATAAAAAGTCTACACGCCCCTGTTAAAATGCCAGGTTTTTGAGATGTAAAAAAATCAGACCAAGATAAATCACTTCAGAATTTTTTCCACCTTTAATATAACATACAAGCTGTACAATTCAACTGAAAAACAAACTGAAATCTTTTAGGGCGAAAAAATAAAAATAAAAATAAAAAACCTAGAATAGCGTGGTTGCATAAGTGTGCACACCCTTAAACCAATAGTTCGTTGAAGCACCTTTTGATTTTAGACAGCATTCAGTCTTTTGGGGTAGGAGTCTATCAGCATGGCACATCTTGCCTTGGGAATCTTGGCCCATTCTTCCTTGCAGAAGCGCTCCAAATCTCTCAGATTGCAAGGGCATCTCCTGTGCACAGCCCTCTTCAGGTCACCCCACAGATTTTCAATTGGATTCAGGTGCGGGCTCTGGCTGGGCCACTCCAAAACTTTGGTCTTCTTCTGGTGAAGCCATTCTTTCGTTGATTTGGAGGTATGCTTTGGGTCGTTGTCATGTTGAAAGGTGAAATTCCTCTTCATCTTCAGCATTTTAGCAGAGGCCTGAAGGTTTTGTGCCAAAATTGACTGATATTTGGAACTGTTCATAATTCCCTCCACCTTGACTAAAGCCCCAGTTCCAGCTGAAGAAAAGGAGCCCCAAAGCATACTGCTGCCACCACCACCAAGCTTCACTGTGGGTATGGTGTACTTTTGGGGATGCGCAGTGTTGTTTTTGTGCCAAACATACTGTTTGGAATTATGGCTAAAAAGTTCAACAGTGGTCTCATTATACCATAACACATTTTCCCACATGCTTTTGTCAGACTTGATGTAGGTTTTTGCAAAATGTAGCCGGGCTTGGATGTTTTTCTTTGAACTTGGAGGGAAAAGATTCCCAAGGCAAGATATGACGTGCTGATAGACTCCTAACCCAAAAGACTGAATGCTGTCTAAAATCAAAAGGTGCTTCAACGAAGTATTAGTTTAAGGGTGTGCACACTTATGCAACCACGTTCTTCTAGTTTTTTTATTTTTATTTTTTTCGTCCTAAAAGATTTCAGTTTGTTTTTCAATTGAATTGTACAGCTTGTATGTTATGTTATATTAAAGGTGGAAAAAATTCTGAAGTGATTTATCTTGGTCTGATTTTTTTACATCTCAAAAACCTGGCATTTTAACAGGGGTGTGTAGACTTCTTATATCCACTGTACTTCTAATACTGATGCAACCTGCCTATGCATCATCATTCATCATCATTGGCGATCACTCGTAGCTGAGTAAGATTGTCTTCCAAGGGTAAAATTTTAACAGTGGATCCGTAAGTGGCTGTAAAGGCCAGTTCTGGATCCGCACAACCTCCCACAATGAGGGCATAGGTTTCCGGGTGGGAGACGGTCATGATGAGGGTTTGCCTGACGTCCCTTCCTTTTAGCTCTTTTCTCCCTTTCGCCCTGTACTCGTGCTTCTTCAAAGTCCATAGTGCCTTTAATAAAGGCTGACCTCCAATTGAAACGCTCATGAGTTAGGGCTTCCCAGTTCTCAATGCTGATATTACATTTTTTAAAATTAGCTTTGAGAGTGTCTTTGAATCTCTTTTGCTGTCTATGCACTACCATTCTAGGTGCACTTTTGGCATCCAAGTTCAATTTTTCAGCAGCAAAATATTGTAGTGTGAGTATTCATAAACATAATTACACACACACACACACACACACATATACATACATACATACATATATACATACAAACATACATACATGTGCAGGAAATGAGTTTTGGACCTTCAACCCAACTAAATAACAGCTGCACATTTATTGCATGATCATACTATTATCTGGAATACTCAGAATGACTAAACATTTATATAGCATCTGTGTGTATAAGTTTGTGGTGTACTAAATGCATTTGTGAGTACAATTGCAAAGAACGACACATACAAAAGCCATCCACTGCCCTTGTTTTGTTGGGCTCACAAATTAAGTGCTGATTCTTCAAATTCAGGAAGTGTAAGCTGGTAGAAGCATTTTAGAAGCATATTCTGAAGCATTTGCTATTTGCTATTGTTCTGGTTGATATTGGTTTGATTAAGCCATGTGATTTTTATGGCAAGTTCCTAAGAAGAAGGGCTCAGAAAGTAATTGGTGATTTGAGTGTTTTGAATAAATTTCTGTTTTTTTCAAACACTTTACTGAGAAAGCATTAACATCTAACACAGAGCTTTCCAAACTGTGTCGGGACACGTTAGTGTGTCGGTTGCAGTGTCTGGGTGTGTCGCGGCTGCTGCTGCCTCCAAGCCCTGCCAGGATTCCGCGCAGGTCCTAGTGCCTGCCTTGAGCCTTGCTGCCTCCAAACCTGCTGTGATTCCACGCAGGTCCTAGTGCCTGCCTTGTGCCCTGCTGTAAGAGTGTGTCGCGAAATGATGCATGTCTAAAAAGTGTGTCACCAACATGAAAAGTTTGGAAAGCTCTGATCTAACAGGGCAAGTGATGCTGTCTGCCCTGTAGCTTTGTAAAAGGTATGTATGCTGATGCTTTTGTTACAATCAGGACTGCTGCATCAGTGTCTTCTTTTATGTCAGTTTCAGATTTGGATACAGGAAATGAAAGTCAAGATCTTTCTCAGTTGTACCTGGGAGTTGTGCCCTAGTGGCTGAATTACTGCTCAGTGCTTATGGAAAAATGAGGATTGTACAAAGGAGTGAAGTGGGCTTCTGCAAGGAGGAGAGCTTTTCTATGGTGGTTTGACTGGTGCCCACATTAGCATCATTTTGGTGCCACATGAAGACCCCTCTATTTTCCAGGCTTTTTAATTGGTTTTTAATTCTTAGTTTTTGAATGACTGCTGGGCTGTTGCTTAGTTTATATGGTGTTTTTTACTTTTTTCTTTTCTTTTCTTTTATTTTATTGTGTGTGTGTGTGTGTGTGTGTGTGTATACACATACTCAGACTGTATTTTTTTGTATGTGTTTTACTGCAAACTACCCAAACAGCTTCGGGTATTGGGTGGTTTAAAAACTTTAATAGATAAGATAAATACGTAATAAAATAGAAATCTATAGGTCAGTGTTAGGATTTTTCTTAATCTGGTACAGATGACAAACACAAAGGCTTAGATTTGTTTTTGCCCCACTAGAGGTTGTTTTATTGTACAAAATGAAAGTCCTACTTCTGACATTTAATGCTAATTTTATGTTTGTGTTTATTTCCTATTTGAATTTCTTCCTACCTGTCTTAATCTAGGGAGGGAGCAAGGCTGGTGGTGGTGGGGATTCTGGATGTTGAAGTCCACACGCCTTAAAGTTGCCAAGGTTGAGAAACACTGATTCCCATTGCTATAAGTTTATAGCTACTTCTATACTCTATGTCTATGTTCCTATCTCTGTATTCACAGATTTATAATTACCTGTCTTGACTATTTCCTAACTCTTTAATTCTTTCTTATTTCCCCAAGTCTTCAGCTCTTGTAGACAAATGCAGTCCATTTACATTTGAAAACCCTTTTCACTCCTTCTCTCCTGATATGTATGGAGCCTTTCTCTCCCCCACAGCATTCATAGTCCTCTGTTCCTGGAGGTGGTTTGTAAAACTCCATGCCTGGGCTGATGACACAGTGGGCTTACTTTTGGCTCTTTCCACCAGTCTTGCCTGTTAGGTGAGGGTTCCAAGAATTGCCCTTCCTTGTGTCCTGGAACTAGCACTGAGTTGCCTGCCTTTGAACTGGAGGCTTTTCCCTGGCTCCTCTGCAGTCTTCCTGGCTTAACTCCTCTTTGCCACACCCACACATACACTGGGTTTCTGATCCAGTTTATGGGATCTCTTTCCCATTGAAAGAGGGAGCCCTCTAACTCTACCTCCGTGGTGGCTCCCTCCCTATGGAACATCATTCCCCCAGAGGTAAGATTGGCCCCCACCTTGCTCCTTTTCTGGAAGGCCCTGAAGACGTGGATCTGTCAGCGGGCCTGGGGACCCCAGGTCACCATGGAGCCGATCAAGTGGTTAACTTGAGTGTGCTTGTTGCTGCCGTGGGTGTGTTTTGTTTTATGGATTTTAATCGTGTAAGCCACCCAGAGTCACCATGTGTGAGTTGGGCAGCCATATAAATTTGTCAAAAACAAACAAACAAACAAACTCAATTCCAGGGGGGAAGCAGAAACACCTGCTCGTTCTGGGCAGTGAGTTTGTCCTTCCAGAATCAGAAATAGGAATTGGGTCTCCCGATCAAAGCTAATGCTGATTCTACCCCCTTACAATGCAGCCCACCAACTCTCCAATCAGTATAGAAAATAACAACTTTTATGAAGTAAGCTATTTTCAGTCTTGTTTTACAGCAGCAGCTTTGCAGGAAATTATGTAATATAGGACCAGCCCTATAACATTAGAATGCTATCTAATTCTTAGATGCAGATTGCCAGAGCACTAAAAAATGCATAAAAGACTTTGACCATGTGCAGATGAACTTTTTCTTACCTTGGAATAACAATAGAACACCTACTACTTTTCTCGATGAGTTATTTACAGCATCATAGGAATACTGGCCTTGTCATCTCAGGACCTTGATTTATCACATTTAGCCTATGGGGTTTTCTGTATTGGAAACATCTTCTCCTTCCTCAAGTTGCCATAGTATTACCATAGCAGTATAGTTTATATAATTCAAAACACTTTCCCCTTCCTGTTTGATGTGTCCATGTGAGAGTCCAGCCATTATTGTCATTTGTAACTTCCCACCAATGTTAGGACATTATAGCATTTTCAGTATGGATGTATAAAGCGTTCAAAAGAGGTGCTTTGCAACATGTGGGAACATGAATCAAGTACTTTCCTTCAAATTGTTAAACAGTCTCACATATTTTGCAAGGCACACATGGATGTTTCTGAAAATGTTCTCAGCTGTCTTCACACACTTATTCAGTTCCTAAAGCGACCATGCAAGTCTTGAAAAAGATGTTCCACTCATGCACACATAAACAATGCATTCAAATAGGATGCTTCGCAAAATGCACTGGTGCGAGTGAAGCATTCCTTCTTGCTCGCTGCTTTCAAGGCCGTCCCTGGTTGTATGTATGTGCATGCATAGGCGACATTTCTGCTGGGACTGTCAGTGGACCGTCTGTGCATATGCATATTCATACACATATACAGACAGCGGAGGAAAGCCTTTGAAGCAGCTCTGTCAGCCTGTCAAAAGAGGTGGTTACTCCGAGGAGAGATGCTTTGCTTGTGCTAATAGGATTTGTGAAGCACTCCTTTTGATTGCTTTGCACAGCCCTAAGTGTTATGTCAGCAGAATGTTATATCACCATGGCAAAGGCTGGCCCCAGAAGGTTCATTACTATGGAAATTAGAAAAAGGGGCTTCCAGATCAGAAGATGATTTAAAGTTTAGAAAATTATCTTTTTGGTTTTAGGGTTAAATCATAGAGCACACTGAGAAATGAACAAACACATTTTTCTCTGCTTCTCGTAATTGTCTGTAGGAAAAGTTGCTTAGTACTTCATGATTAGAGAAATTGGGCTCAAATTCGCTCAATATTTGCTTCTTTATCAAAAAACATTATGTTATAATTAATCCTCTGCTAACTTAATCAGATCTCTTAAAGCATACATTTTTCCCATTTGGGGAAATGGGAAAAATGTACTGTATGCTCTACATTATACATTATGCCACCCTTGGCATAAGAAGTAGATATTTGCTCATCTAAGTATGATAGTATCTGTGATTGTTTACTTCTCCTCTGCTTTGTTTCTCATATATAATCCTCCTATTACCAAATCTATACTGCTGTTCCCTTCTCAACAAAACAGTCTTTCTTCTTTGCCCCTTTGCCTCTGCAGTTGCTGGGGTTCACACTGTCCTCACCTGTTGGTTGTTAGCGTGTGTACTAATTTAGTTTATCAGTAGTTTTAATTAGTGATGTCATCAAAGTAAACAATAAAAAACGGCACATGGGCCAGACATAATCAGGTGACAATTCCTACCAGATATGGTTACCTAATCCTATCAGGAAAGATGTCATCAAGACAGACCCCTACCACATATGACATATTACTTAATCCCATCAAGAATGGCTCATTGCCAGTCCTATAGTTCATGATTAATATAACCCTCCACTTGATTGCAATGACCTATAGAAAACCTATATTTTGAAGCAAGCCCTATTTTGAGCACTTTTGCAATAAAGAAAGCTCTAATAAAAGTGTATTTCTGTTGAGTTTGTTGCAGTTTTGATAAAGAAAATTGCTTCTTCAGGCTAATCTTGTTTGGTTCTCATATGCATTGTTGCAATTCTGATGAAGCTGATGAGTAAGAGAGGAAAATGTAAGCAATATAATGTAATACTTAACCAGCAAGCCTGTGAAATGCTGAACGGACCCCTTTTATATCTCAGCAAAGGACCCCTGGCAGGTAAGTAAATAGTTTTTACTTCTTGCTTGTAAATACCAGTGGCTGGACTTGCACTAAAGGATTTGATTTATATTTTGCAGTCTCTGAATTAACACTGCCTTTGAAGGAAGCCATGTTCATATTACTGTGATGACTGCTACTATCAAAAATCTTCTGAGACTATCTGGAATGCAGCTATGATTCTATTATAACAGAGAGGCTACACTATTGTTACTGTGATTTGAGTGATGTAATTCAAGTGAAAACTGGCCTGTTTGTGACTGTGGGACTGATTCATGGATGCAGACCAGCCATAAAACATGCACATATGATAGAAGTGTCACAACACTTCTTCTGAAGATGATGATGATGAGGAGGGGTCTTCCTCCAATGTCATAGAACTCTATGTATTTACATTATCAATAAATTAAATAATTCACATTACCAATTTTTAAATTGATGTGTGATTATTTCCCCTTAGTCTTTAATATGTTGGAGTATGAAGACATTCTAAAGAACATTTATTACATTACTGTAGGGAGTTATGGGGGTATGAATTCCCTATTTCAAGAGGGCGGAAGACATGATAAAAAGCAATTCATGAAACAGGGTGAGGAACTGATACTCTACATCAGAGCTTTCCAAACTGTGTGTCGCGACACAAAAGTGTGTCGCCACACACAGTCTGGTGTGTCGCCACACAACCTGGAAGCGCTGATCATCATCAGCGCTTCTGGGTTTTCCCGCGGCGACACACCAACAGCGGCGTGCAAAAACCGAAAGCGGCAGCAGTGCTTCCAGGTTTTTGCGCGCTGCCGCAATGGCGGCGCTTCCGGGTTTTCCCGCGGCGACACACCAACGGCGGTTGGTGTGTCACTGCGGGAAAACTTTGGAAAGCCCTGCTCTACATAATCTTGCAAGGGTCAGTTTCCCTAGAAATAAAACAATATTGTCTGGCCTAGACCAGCAATGGCAGGCTGATCTCATGGATGTGTCAACATTTCCCAAAGAAAATCAAGAGAATAAAGTTCATTTTATTGGCCATACATGTACTATCTAAATATGCCTAGACCATCCCTTTATTTATTTATTTTATCAAATTTCTATCACCTCCCATCTCCCCCTCAAGGAGGGACCCTGGGTGGTTTAAAGTAAAAGCAAAATTTAAAGTTCAATAAAACCAGCAATAATACAAATAAGCTAAAAATATAAAACACAATAAAATCCTGTTGGTGATAAGTTCCATTCCGGTCCATGAGTGTGTAAAAAAACGGACTAGGGCACCAGCCATCCTCAAGAGTGACTATTCTCCTCCCCGCCCCAGGCATGATGACAAAACCAGGTCTTCAGTTTTTTATGGAAGTCCAGGAGAGAGGGGGCTTGCCTCAACTCTGGGGGAAGAATGTTCCAGAGGGCGAGAGCCACTGCAGAGAAAGCCCGCTTCCTGAACCCCGCCAGATGGAATTCTCTTACAGACGGGGTCCATAGCATGCCCTCTCTGCATGACCAGGTGGGGCGGGTTGATGTGATGGAGATGAGACGGTCCTTTAGGTAACCTGGACCCATGCCATGTAGGGCTTTAAAGGTGATAACCAACACCTTGAATTGGACCTGGAAGCAGACTGGAACCCAGTGCAGCTCGCATAGTAAAGGTGTTACATGTGCCGATCTTGGGGCACCTAGAATCGTCTGCGCGGCCGCATTCTGGATCAGTTGTAGCTTCCGGATACTCTTCAGGGGTAGCCCCATGTAGAGCGCATTACAGTAGTCTAGATAATCAGTTTCATCCAGAATCCTCTGGAGCTGCAACGCCACCACTTTTTCAACCACCTTCCCCAAAAAGGGGAGGTGGGAAACTGGACAAAAATTGTCCAGTAAAGTAGGGTCCAGGGATGGTTTCTTGAGGAGGGGGCGCACCAGCGCCTCCTTAAAGGCAGCCAGAAACACCCCCTCTCGCAAGGATGTATTTACCATCATCTGGACCCAACCACACATCACCTCCCGAGCTGCCTTAACCAGCCAGGAGGGTCATGGATCTAGTTGGCAAGTGGTGGCATTTACAGTCCGGAGGATCATATCCACTTTCTCGGGTCTAACAGGATCAAACTGTTCCCAGATAACTGGGTAAGTATGTACCCCAGGCATCTCCACAGACCCTGTCTCACACTTGGAGTCCAAATTGGAGCGAATCCGAGCGATTTTATCCTGCAGATGCCCAGAAAACTCCTGAGCACGGCCCTGTAGATGGATTTCTGAACCCCCTTTCCCCAAAAGGGATTGGGTGATCTTGAGCAGGGCCACCGGGCAGCATTCTGAAGATGCAATAAGAGCGGAGAAATACTGATGTTTCGCCAATCTTACCACCACAAGGAAGGCCTTAACCACGGCTCTAGCTTTTGTTTGGTCGGGTTCAGTTTTTGTCTTCCTCCAGCAGCGCTCTAGATGTCTCTTAATCCTCTTCAGAACCCTCAGGTCCTCTGTAAACCATGGGGAGTGTCGGGCTCGATGGGACGAGAGGTTGCATAGGCGCGATCCTGTCCAAGGCCCTGGCCATCTCCCTGTTTCAGGCAGCAGCCAGGGCCTCCGCTGGACCGTGCAGCAGATCCTTGGGTATAACCCCCAGATCTCTCTGAAACCCTACTGCGTCCATCAGTCGCCAGGGGCAGACCAATCAAATAGGTCCGGCCTCCCTGTGGAGGGGGGAGGCATAGGAGAATCTCAAGGTCACCAGGGCGTGATCTGACCATGACAAAGGGGATAGATGTAACTCTCCCCTCAGATCATATTGCCACTGCTCCAACAAGAAAACTAAGTCCAGTGTGAGGCCACCGTCTCAAGTCAGGTCCTGGATAATCTGAAACAGGCCCATGGCCGCCATGGTGGCCATGAACTCCTGAGCTGCCCCAGGGATGGCAAGTTGAAGTCCCCTAGAACCATACGTCTGGGAAACTCCACTGCCAACCCTGAGACGGCCTCCAGCAGCTCAGGCAGGGAGGTTGCTATGCAGCAGGGAGGCTGGTACAGTAGCAATACTCCCAATTGGTCTAGGGTACCCAACCTGAAAAACAGGGTCTCACAACTGGCCACTTGTGGAGCAGTGCCACTGAAGCCCTTGGGAGGTCTCCCCAAAGATGATACTCATCCGAGGGGTCTAGAAAAGTGTCAAGGCCAAAGCCAACCGCTCCAAGGCCCACTGCACCCCCACACCTTTACCTGAAAAGTTAGTGAGTAAGGTAGCTGCTGCCTTTTAGAACATCTTCCAAAGAAGGTGTTGTCCTGAAAATTATGAACAGATACAGATAAAGAAATCTTAAACACCCCTGTGAAGAAACTTTTAGAATGTTATAGGATTCATCACTTTGTTACTCATAGTGAAACTAAAGGGCATCATAGAGATTTAATTGCACCCTGAAAAGTAAACTTGAGATATTTTACAGATATAACATTTTGGGCAATGTTCTTCAGGGCTAAAGTAGCACTTACTGCTATGACATCTGGGCCACATCTTACCCAGAAACTTGTCTAACAAACAGGAGGTATGGGTAAGACTGTACAGGAAACATTAAAAGGCAAAAGGAAGTAGAAAGATCTTAACATGGGGGATCATGTCAAAGTATCCAGTTTGAAGGAAGATTTGAAAACAGCTGTTAGCAAACCTACACAAATGAAATCAAAGAATTGGGGACAAGGGGCAAAAGAGTGATATATAGATTAAAAGACTATGCAGAGTGTATTTGTAAAAAACTATTTTTACCCAAAAGAGCTCCAAAAGGTCCCCGCTGACCAACAGTACATGAACAGAATTGAAAAGGTGCTCAGAAAAAGAGGGTAAGGGAAATTCTACTTTTAGTCAAATGAGTTGGTTGGCCAAAGAAGTTCAGAAGACTGAGGTATAGCACCTTTGATATGGTGGTATTTTACTTTGCCCTACCCAGCAATGCATCAGCAGCAGTTTTTCCCCAACCCAAAGTTTCAATTTTACTATACACTGAGGGAGGGCCCTGGATCATGACAAGTAGGATTAATAGAGATACAATATCTACATAGCTGGAACAGATTAACTTCAGTTGCATATGTTGAAATTACTAATGAGATAAAGAGGTACACTTTTTCTTTGAGAAAGAGATACTATGCCAACTTCCAAGAGCTGTTGGAAAACATAAGCAACCTTACATAAAACACCAAGGATTGCCATAAGGTAACCTTGCGGTATGATCTAGCGATCCAAAAATTAATCTTAAAGGAACTGAAACACATGCCATTCTAGCTATAAAACATTCCCCTTTGCAGCAGGCTTTACCAAAGGCTACAACACATTATAACTTTATACAGACATTGTAGAGCATCAGATAATGGGGACTTCTATGTGCTGTTACTGTGCTGTGTACCTGTGCAAGGACGAGACAATAATTTCATTACAGTAACTTATGACAAACCCCATTACATTCCAGTGAACAAACATTCATTGATACCATTCCAGTAGAAATCAGAACTGACCAGAACAAAAATGTCTGTTGACTGTATATCATGGGAAGGTGATTGTTAAGCTTCATTTTAGGCCTAAGAAAAGGAGCATGGAAGCCCTTAAGCCATTAAGATTTTGTGGCTTACTAAAGGTCCTGTAAAGGGGTGGTGGTGGCTCAGCGGGTAAGACACCAGGCTTGTCAATCGGAAGATTGCAAGTTCGGGGGTTCGAATCCCTAGCCCCGCGTGACGGAGTGAGCTCCCGCACTAGCTCCAGCTCTTGCCAACCTAGCAATTCGAAAGCATGTAAATGCAAGTAGATGAATAGGTACCACTTCGGTGGGTAGGTAACAGCGTTCCGCATGCTTCATGCCGGCCACATGACCGTGGAAGCGTCTTCGGACAACGCTGGCTCTTCGGCTAACAAACGGAGATGAGCACCGGCCCCTAGAGTCGGACATGACTGCACAAATGTGCAGGGGGAACCTTTACCTTTTTAAAGGTCCTGTAGCTTGTGGTGGTCTTGTGGGCTTCTGAGGAGGGTTGCTCCATGGGATTTTTAGAAAAGCAATGCCTTTTCTGAGAAAACGCCTAGAAAACTTTAAACCACACGTGAATTCTCCAGCCAAGAATATTGTCAGAGATGTAGCTAGGCAGTTTGTATCCCATGTCGCTGAGGGAGAATAGGAGGGCTCTGTAGTCCTCTGACTAATCTGCTCTTTGAAGAATGGCATGAATTTCATCTTCCAGTTGGTTAGTGACCATAGTCCCAATAGTTGACATTCTGTCCTGCAGTTCTTCCATTTGGTGATGTGGCACCAGATACATTTACTCAGCATAATCCATGGTTTACTCTGCAAATAAGACTGCTTAGCAGTGAAAGAGAAGTACCTTGTAAGGGCCCAATAAATAGGCTGACCATATTTCCTTCAGACGAAAACGGGACTTTGGGGATGGCAAAACGGGACAGGGTCTTATGCCACCATGCCGGCCTCCAAACCCTGCCCCCCAGTCCACGCAATTGGCTCCCGCCTGCAAACCCCGCCCCTGCCCCACACAATTGGCTCCCGCCTGCAAACCCCGCCCCCATCAGCGCGATTGGCTCGGATTTTAATATTTTTTTCGATTTTTAAAGGTTTTGTTTTCCTTCTAGCAGTAAATGGTGCGGCAGAGCTGATGTGTTTGGGGAAGGCCGGAGCACACACTCTGTGCACACAGCACTGTCATCAGCCGGGGGACAAGGGGCGGGGATGGAGGGGATGGAGGCCCACCACTGCCCCATCCCCATCGGGCTTGGCCGAGGGAGGAAGGAGAGGCTTGGCCAAGGGAGGAAGGAGAGTCGCTGCTGCTGCTGCCGCCGCCACCGCACAGTAGAAACAGGAGCTGGCCGAGGTAGGGGACTTCAGCCACACCACTCCGCCCCTTGCCGCCTGCCAGGCTGCAGGAGCTCCCGCAGCCCGGCGGGCGGCAAGGGGTGGCATGGTGCGGCTGAAGCCCCCCAGCGCGGCCGGCTCCTGCCGAGGACGCAAGCCCACCACTGCCCCAGCCTCCTCAGACTTGGCCGAGGGAGGGAGGAGAGTTGCTACTGCTGCCGCCGCCACACAGGAGAAGCAGGAGCTGGGCAAGCTGTTGGGCTTCAGCCACACCACTCTGCCCCTTGCCGCCCGCCAGGAGCTCCCGCAGCCCGGGGTGGCATGGTGCGGCTGAAGCCCCCCAGCACGGCCAGCTCCTGCAGAGGACGGAGGCTCACCGCCGCCCCGACGTGGATGTGTACGCGGATTTGGTTGACCAGATTGCATTTGGCCTTGAAGGGCGATTACTCTGAGCGCGTGCGCACGTACACAGGGAGGAAAGCGATGTGCGCGCACGCGTGGGCGAGCGAGAGTGGCTGCTTCTTCCTTACACTCTGCACACCTTCCGAAAACAAACACGCTGTCCGCCACACTCCTCCCCCTCCCCTCCCCTCTCCGAGGCTCCCCCCAGCCCTGCTTGGGGGCTTCCGAGGATCACTGCCTTTCTTCTCCTTCGCCTCTCCCCACCATTCACTTTCGCCAAACTTGCCGCTGCCGCCGCCGCCACCGCCACTTCCTCAGCGAGGAAGGAAATGGGCTCCTCTTTCTTGCCACGACCACCCAACCGCTCACTTTAAGTTGGGAAGGAGGGGAGGGGGCGGAGGGAGGGTGGGCGATGAGGGGGATTGAAAAGAGCAAAGGAAAAAGAAGGCAGTCCAGAACAATAACGCAGGTGGTGGGAAGTGCCCAATGTGCGTCCCTCAGTCCGGGTGCGGGTCCCACTCAGGCATGGCTAGTGCCTGCCATGGAGTTGCTCCAACCGCGAGGGGGAGCGGGGAGACCTGGTCCGTCCCCCTCCCCCTCCTCCTTTTGGCCTGTGCGGGGGGGGGCGTCTTCCCTGGTCTTCCCTTCGCCTCTCCGCCTCGTCTGCTCACGGGTAGGATCAGGTAAGGAGGCAGGAACCGGGTGGACTGTGGTGCTGTGTCTGCTGCTGGGCTCGCATGTGGCAACTGGGCTTCCAGTTGCCGTGCTGATAGGGCCTCTTCCGGGCTGCCTCCAATGGCAAGTCCGGCTCCAGTCCTCCTTCCTGTCTTCCTGTCCTCCTTCCCGCCGGGTTTAAAAAAGCAACAAAATTGAGATTTTGATCAAAACGACGGGACGGTTGAAAAATGCTTAAATAACGGGACTGTCCCGTTCAAAACGGGACGTATGGTCAGCCTACCAATAAACCCTCCTGACTACCTGAAGATCTGCTTTCTTTTTTTTGAATGAGACCTTTTTGTCACTCAACCTTTTAATGACCCCTTTCTTTCTCTTTAATGTTTGGAATTGTGATGGTTTCAGAGTACGATTTCCTTTTAATGTGTTAAAGGCAATTGCTTCTCAATGAAAGCTTTCATGGCCAGCATCAATCCAGTGGTGATGAGCTTCTGGGCTAATAGGCTGTGTTTTAATTATTTGATATCCTGACATTTCACCAGCAACAGCGGCTGGCATCTTCAGAGATGAAAGTGTTCTGCTCTGTAGTGCACTTCTTGGCAGCGCACAGGCAACTGAGCAGGAACTATGGATTGATTTGTTCTATGGTCCATTTAGCTAGGAAAACAAATACATGAATGGTATTGTTACGATTCTTCTCCAACACCAAGGTTCAATACTCTTTCTATTCTGCTTCTTCAAAGTGGAGCTTTTGCATCTGTAAAATGTCACCGGGAAACCATTGCGTGCACGATTCTAATCTTTGGAGATATAGACATGTCAAGTTATCTGAATATCTTTTCCAAGGCCTTCATTGGTACCTACCACACGTTAGTCTGTGGCATATTTATTGGTTAGTTTAATGTTGATACTTGATTCCAAAAGGTAGAAACTGGCTACCACTTCTGTATCTTCATTGTCAGTTCTAAGGCTGATTGCTATACCTGTTGTCATTAGTTGGTCTTCTTTATATTTAATCTTAGTCCCATTTTATCATGGTGCCCAACCAGCCCTTCAGAACTCCTAAAAGTGCATCAATCATCACTCTAATCAAGTCCACCCACCTCACTGCTGGTCATCCTCTTCTTCTCTTTCCTCCATTGTTCCCAGCATTATGGACATTTTAAGGGAGTTGGTTTTTCACATTACAATGTGAATATTTAATTTAATTTAATTTAATATTGATATTTATACCCTGCCTATCCCCTCCCTAACGGAGGACTCTAGGCGGCTTACATACATGTATATATTTCATTTTTATACATTACATCCATTAATCCGCGTGCTAAGAGAAGGGGTAAGGGAACCGACTCTTCTGTGGCTACTGGACTACATGTCCCACGATGCCTTGCGTCGGAGCTGGCTGCTGACATCCTGTAGATGTTACTGCTTTGGGGTCCGTCGTCGCCACCGCCATTGAAGATCTTCCGTTCGATGGACGACTCCCGACAGGACGCCAGCAAATTTACCCACATAAGGTGGTACCCAATTTATCTACTTGCTAAGCTTTCGAACTGTTGGGTCGACAGGAGCTGGGACTAGCAATGAGAGCTCACCTCGTTGCGCGGGGATTCGAACTGCCGACCTTCCGATCGGCAGTCTACAGCTCAGCGGTTTAACCCGCTGAGCCACCGCGTCCCTTATATTTTTTGTATCGATTCCTTTATTGTTGATAAATCTATAATCAATATTGTGTAAAATATTGCAGCACATTACCATTTATGTATATAGAACACTGTTTTATATTATATATATATACACACACACACACGCAGTGCTTGGATACAATCCAAAAAACGATAGAATGATCTCAATTCGAATTCAGGGTAAGCCATTTAACATCACAGTGATCCAAATATACGCCCCAACCACAGATGCTGAAGAAGCAGAAGTAGATCAGTTCTATGAGGATCTGCAGCTCCTACTGGATAATACACCAAAAGGAGATGTTATTTTCATTACAGGAGACTGGAATGCTAAGGTGGGTAGTCAGACGACACCTGGAATTACAGGCAATCATGGTCTGGGAGAACAAAATGAAGCAGGACATAGGCTGATAGAATTTTGCCAAGACAACTCACTGTGCATAACAAACATTCTCTTCCAACAACCTAAAAGACGACTTTATACATGGACTTCACCAGATGGTCGACACCGAAATCAGATTGACTACATCCTTTGCAGCCAAAGGTGGCGGACATCTATACAGTCGGTAAAAACAAGAGACTGACTGTAGTTCAGATCACGAACTTCTTATTGCAAAATTTAGAATCAGACTAAAGAGAATAGGGAAGATTCACAGCTCAGTTAGATATGAGCTCACTAATATTCCTAAGGAATATGCAGTGGAGGCGAAGAATAGATTTAAGGGACTAGATTTAGTAGATAGGGTCCCGGAAGAACTATGGACAGAAGTTTGCAACATTGTTCAGGAGGCGGCAACAAAAAACGTCCCAAAGAAAAAGAAAACCAAGAAGGCAAGATGGCTGTCTGCTGAGACACTGGAAGTAGCCCAAGAAAGAAGGAAAGTAAAAGGCAACAGTGATAGTGGGAGATATACCCAATTAAATGCAAAATTCCAGAGGTTAGCCAGAAGAGATAAGGAATTATTTTTAAACAAGCAATGTGCGGAAGTGGAAGAAGACAATAGAATAGGAAGGACAAGAGACCTCTTCCAGAAAATTAGAAACATCGGAGGTAAATTCCAGGCAAAAATGGGTATGATCAAAAACAAAGATGGTAAGGACCTAAGAGAAGGAGAAGAGATCAAGAAAAGGTGGCAAGAATATAAGGAAGATCTGTATATGAAGGATAATAATATTGGAGATAGCTTTGACAGTGTGGTCAGTGAGTTAGAGCCAGACATCCTGAAGAGTGAGGTTGAATGGGCCTTAAGAAGCATTGCTAATAACAAGGCAGCAGGAGACGACAGTATCCCAGCTGAACTGTTTAAAATCTTGCAAGATGATGCTGTCAAGGTGATGCATGCCATATGCCAGCAAATTTGGAAAACACAAGAATGGCCATCAGATTGGAAAAAATCAACTTATATCCCCATACCAAAAAAGGGAAGCACTAAAGAATGTTCAAACTATCGAACAGTGGCACTTATTTCACATGCCAGTAAGGTAATGCTCAAGATCTTGCAAGGTAGACTCCAGCAATTCATGGAGCGAGAATTGCCAGATGTACAAGCTGGGTTTAGAAAAGGCAGAGGAACTAGAGACCAAATTGCCAATATCCGCTGGATAATGGAGAAAGGCAGGGAGTTTCAGAAAAACATCTATTTCTGTTTTATTGACTATTCTAAAGCCTTTGACTGTGTGGATCATAACAAATTGTGGCAAGTTCTTGGTGGTATGGGGATACCAAGTCATCTTGTCTGCCTCCTGAGGAATCTGTATAACGACCAAGTAGCAATGGTAAGAACAGAGCACGGAACAATGGACTGGTTTAAGATTGGGAAAGGAGTACGGCAGGGCTGTATACTCTCACCCTACCTATTCAACCTGTACGCAGAACACATCATGCGACTTGCTGGGCAAGAATCCAAGGCTGGAGTTAAAATCGCTGGAAGAAACATTAACAATCTTAGATATGCAGATGATACCACTTTGATGGCTGAAAGCGAGGAGGAGTTGAGGAGCCTTATGACGAAGGTGAAAGAAGAAATGTGCAAAAGCTGGGTTGCAGTTAAACCTCAAAAAAACCAAGATTATGGCAACCAGCTTGATTGATCACTGGCAAATAGAGGGAGAAAAAGTGGAGGCAGTGACAGACTTTGTATTTCTAGGCGCAAAGATTACTGCAGATGCTGACTGCAGCCAGGAAATCAGAAGACGTTTACTTCTTGGGAGGAGAGCAATGGCAAATCTTGATAAAATAGTTAAGAGCAGAGACATCACACTGACAACAAAGGTCCGCATAGTTAAAGCAATGGTATTCCCTGTAGTAACCTATGGCTGTGAGAGCTGGACCATAAGGAAGGCTGAGCGAAGGAAGATAGATGCTTTTGAACTGTGGTGTTGGAGGAAAATTCTGAGAGTGCCTTGGACTGCAAGAAGATCAAACCAGTCCATACTCCAGGAAATAAAGCCAGACTGCTCACTTGAGGGAATGATATTAAAGGAAAAACTGAAGTACTTTGGCCACAAAGTACTTGGAGTACTTTGGAGGGTACAAAGTACCCTGGAGAAGAAGCTGATGCTAGGGAAAGTGGAAGGCAAAAGGAAGAGGGGCCGACCAAGGGCAAGATGGATGGATGATATTCTGGAGGTGACAGACTCAACCATGGGGGAGCTGGGGATGGTGACGGCCGACAGGAAGCTCTGGCGTGGGCTGGTCCATGAAGTCACGAAGAGTCGGAAGCGACTGAACGAATAAACAACAAACACACACACACACACAATCTATTAGTATTATGTAATACTAAAAATAGTATTTTTATTATCTTTTTATTTATTTATTTATTTATTTGTAGGAAAGGAAAGGAAAGGAAAGGAAAGGAAAGGAAAGGAAAGGAAAGGAAAGGAAAGGAAAGGAAAGGAAAGGAAAGGAAAGGAAAGGAAAGGAAAGGAAAGGAAAGAATAGGTGGGGTTAACCCAGTAAATTAGACCATACTTCATGGCTTAGAAACCACACTGGCAAGGATCACATGTTACATTAAGTCATGTTATGATATTTGGTTTTGTCTTAACACAAAATATAACTCTGTAATTACGTCTTTCTTTATAAGTAGACCTCCATAATATTGGGAATGACTAGTAGCAAATTCAAACAAAAAACCTGATCCCAGTCTTATACATAGCTCTAGAAAAGCCTACATACATTATAGTACTGGTTGTAGAGAAAACTGATGTAGTGCTTAAATTGGATTTTTCTTTGAATATTTTTCTTTGAATAATATTATCAAATATTATCTATAGATTATAGATGAGAAATAATAGGCAAACACAAATGGCTAGCCTATTGTGAGATACTAGAATTTTGTCAAGGGGAATGTAAAATAAAATCAAGAGAAGAACTGGTGGCAGAGGGATATAGTTGTTAATGTTTTTCTTATTTACAGTTATTAGAAAGATCTGAAGTAGACAAAAGAGTTTATGGTTTTGAACATTGTTAAGACTGAATTTGAAATAGAATTGTGTACAAATGATGAACATGTAATTGCTAAAATGTATGAACTTTTACTGAAATTTGAAACAGAAGAACAAGTGAAAGAATGTATGATAAAGTGGGCTAAAATTTTTGGTTATAATATACAGATGGAACAATGGGAAAATATTTAATTGAAAGGATTGAAATTTACACTATGTTTTAATCTTAAAGAGAATTTTTATAAAATGATTATTGTTGATATATGTCATCAGAGAAATTGTCTAGAAATGTATAAAGGCACTTCAAATTTATGTTGGAAATGTGAACAACAAGAAGGGACATTTTATCATGTTTGGTAGACATGTAAAAAAGCTAGAAAAGTTTGGATTCAAATACACACATTGATTCAGAGCTTTTTAAAGATTAATACATATACAATTGAGACCAGAGGTCTTTCTTTTGGGACTGATGGACAAACATTTGGAAAAAAAAGTAATGGAACTTTGTTTCTGTATATGATAACTGCAGTGAGATTATTGTATGCACAAAGATGGAAAGATTTGGCACTACCCACAATGGAAGAATGGTTGGTGAAGATGATGGAATTTGCTGAGATGGCTAAATTGACTTATTTGATTAGAGAAAATACAATATCTAGATTTATTGCTGACTGGAAACCTCTTATGGACTTTTTGAATAAAATAGAAAAAAATGAACTTATGATTTATGGTTTTGAAGATTAGATAGGATAGATTACAGAAAGAAGAGAGTTATGTTGTAACCATAGAGTAAGAGGCAAATTTATAATTGTACTTATAACTGCTGTAAAGAAGATCAGAAGCTACTTCTTTGTATCTTTTTTCTTTCTTTTCTATTTTTCTTTTACCTTTCCCCCCTTTCTTGCACTTTTAGCTTTCTCTTTGATTTCTTTCTTTCAAAATCACATACACACATATAATAATCAATTCTAAAAGGTAGAAATCACTTGCCACTTCAGTATCTTCATTGTCAGTTCTAAGACTAGTTGCTATACCAATTGTCATTAGTTAGTCATCTTTAATTTAATCTTAGTCCATTTTATCACTGTGTTCATAGACTTTGATTATGAAAGCTTCTAGATCATTTTCATTTTTAGTTATCAGAATGGTGTCATCAGCATAATGTAGGTTATTGATTTTTCTTTCTGTTGTTTTTAAAAACATGCTTATCTTCTTCCAATCCAGCCTGCCTCAATATATGTTCAGTATATCAAGCTTGAATAAATAAGAATAGAATATACAGCCATGTCTCACTTCTTTGATGATCTGGAAACAGTCTGTTTTGCCATATTCTTTTGGGACTGTGGCTTCCTGTCCTGTGTATAGGTTTCTTATGAGATGTTCTGGGATTCCATTTTCCTAACGATGTTTCACAGCTCAAAGGCCTTTCTATAGTCAATGAAGCACCTATTGACTTCTTTTTGATATTATTTGGCTTTCTCAATTATCCAGCATGCATTAGCAATAATGTATCTTGCTCCTCAGCCTTTCTTAAAACCAGCTTGAACATCTGGCATTTCTCTTACTATGTAGGACTCTAATCTAGATTGGAGTATTATTATTTTTGCATGTAAAATTAAGGATATTGTGTAATAGTTTTGCACATTCTTCTAACAGCTCTCTGAAAGTTCCTGATACCTTTGTGTTTCTTAGCTTTGGTTTGTCTTCTCTTTTTGGCTATTTCCACCATTTGCTTTGATATCCAGTTTGCTTCCTACTGTTTCTTGGTCTTCACAGTCTCTTCCTTAACTTCTTTAATTTGATTCTATAGTTCTTCTGGTTCCCTTTCAATGAGGTTCAGGACTTCAAAAGCAATTCCTGATGTTTTCCTTGAAAAAGATGACTATATGCTTAAGTTCATATCACAGAATTACATCAGATATCTTTAGTAAATAAAGCCTATATTTTATCTTGAACTGTAGCTGGTCATTCAGAAGCAAGCAGTGACTTGTACAGCTATTTCATATGTCCAGCTAACTCATAAAAATCTGACGAGTTTGGATAATTGCTCAGTCTTTCTTCTCATTAATATGAATATAGGCAACGTGCTCCAGTACCTTTCCTTTCCTTTCCTTTCCTTTCCTTTCCTTTCCTTTCCTTTCCTTTCCTTTCCTTTCCTTTCCTTTCCTTTCCTTTCCTTTCCTTTCCTTTCCTTTCTCCTTTCCTTTCCAAAACCAGAGCTTCCCATTGGTGCAGGGTATTATTAATAAAATTTTGTCTGAAGCTGTCAACATTTTTGAAGCCTATCTTGAATCTTCTGATTTATCTTTGATAAATGATGTAATTGACATAGAAGACAAATATGAGCATTACATTTCTCCTACTGTTTTGAGATAATACATTTTAACATCAACTTTACAATTGCAAACAAAGTATTCTGTTATATGAACAGAATATGTGAAGACCTTGCTCCAAAGAAGTTAAAACTGATAAAATAGCTTTGGTTCTTTTCTAGACAAGAAAAAACACATGCCATGTACTACACACATCACATACTAAGTAAGCTATAAAGTACTTTTTAGAAAGCACTTGATTTCCCCACTCCATCCCCCACCCCAGTTCACAGTATCCATATATTATATAGAAATGACAAGTGATGTTTGTTCTTGCAATAATTCACTTAATGTATACAGATTTTGCTGATGTGAATTATAAACTGGATTGCACATCTAGTATGTGAAATTATTTATTCATTCCTAGATTCCATCCTAACGTTTTCATGTTTGTGGGCGCACAATTCCACCATTCCCAGACAGCATGACCAATGATCAGGGATGAGGAGATGGGCAGTATAAAACTTTTGAAGGGCTCTAGGTTGGAGGAGGCTGCCATAAAGATTTGGTGGGGAGCTCTGGAAAAGCCTCAAGACTGCACTTATAGTAGGAGATGGCAGCCATAGCAATTCTAGATAGGAAGATAGATAGTTCTCTTTAGAAAAACTGAATATTGCTTTCAGACATTTAAAGAATTGACAAAAGAATACATCACCCTCATACCTCATGCATACATATGTGTACCATTATCTACAGAGCCCTTTAAATAAAGACACTTGAGAGATGGAAGATATACTATATGTACTTTATATGAGTCATAATGATCTTTTTAAACAACTCAAATATTTACAATCTCCCTTATTATAATATTCCCTTTCAAATCCAAATAATGGATTGGAATTTGGTTGAACAGGCCCTAGTTGGACTTAATTGTCTTTTTTTGTTTCTGTATAGCAGATCATTTGTTTCATTTCTCTACTTTGCTCTTTTTTTGAAAAAAGAAACGTATCTTTTATAAAGATGGAATAAATTTTGCACACCAGTGTTCTGTCAAAATCATAATTCTGTCATATGCCAGATGTGGAATGCATTTTACTAGCTCTGCAAAACTTTGCTTTTTAAGAATGAGTAATTAAAACTTTATCTTCTGAATTATGATGTAACTTCACATGTCATTGACTTAGTTGTTTATCAATAAGGCAAACTCTTTTGGAGAATTCTGGCTTATATCACAGATATAAAATGTAACTCTAATTATTCAAATTCAGAAAGCTGTTTGAATCTGTTCCACTAACCCAGTGAGCCATACTTAACAAATGACTGACTTTGGATCCTTAGCTAATTGTATAAGCAATCCAATATTAATTGACTGCAGAAGCATATAAACAATTAGGATATGAGGATATCTGTCCCAACTTCAAATAAATAATTGATCCCAGTCAGCCTAAATACAACTCTATTGGGCATGCTGCTTAATATAAAATTGCAGTGGACTGATATCCTTGAGTACTTTGGGAGGAAATATGGGTATGTATAAAACCTTGGGTTGATTGCACTGAATTCCCCATGGAAATAGGTCTATAGCCAGACTAAAATTTGAAGTGGTGAGTACTTGGATGTTTTAAAGCAGCATTGCAAAGTTCCCAAGCCGAACAGTTTTCCATGATTAAATGTAAACTCCCCTTCACTTATTGACTCCATTCCCTTCCTACCTCTCCCTATTCCTCTCTCCATGCTAGTATTATGTGGAGGTCTCAAACAATTTTTTTAACAGACACATTGTTTGCCTTATTACAGGTCCCCAGTATGCCAAATAAAGATAATAAAACTTTATGTTTCAGTTGTGGGAATTTTACCCAGCCTGTTTCAACCATACATTGGATTGGAACCATAGGTTTTACTTGAAATTTGGGAGTAGTAACCTACTACTCAAGGGGTGTGGTGGCTCAGTGGGTAAGACACCAGGCTTGTCGATCAGAAGATCGCAAGTTCAGAGGTTCGAATCCCTAGTCCCGCGTGACGGAGTGAGCTCCTGCACTAGCCCCAGCTCTTGCCAACCTAGCAATTCGAAAGCATGCAAATGCAAGTAGATGAATAGGTACCACTTTGGTGGGTAGGTAACAGCGTTCCGCGTGCATCATGCCGGCCACATGACCGCAGAAGCATCTTTGGACAACGCTGGCTCTTCGGCTAACAAACAGAGATGAGCACCGGCCCCTAGAGTCGGACACGACTGCACAAATGTGCGGGGGGAACCTTTACCTTTAACCTACTACTTACCCTAGTAATTTTATTACTGAGCTGTTGTTTCATTCCCTACAAACTCAGTTCAAAAATAGACTGTTATAACTCTCTACAGATTTTATAAATGTGGCCTTATGTCCTAAATCAGAGGTGGGGAATTTTTGGCTCTCTGGGCTATGGGATTCCAACTTGCATGAGCTCTGACCATTGGACACTATTTGGAAGCCACAGGTTCCTCACTCTGATAAAATATTGCCTATAGCTGGACTGGAAAGATGCTGGCCTGAGACCCCGAGAATTCTTGCCATTTGAATTAGACAGCATTCAGGCAGGCCTTTGACATGTAAGCAGGAATGCTTGACTTGAGAGCTGATGGTCTAATTGTATGCTATCAGAAAATGCAATTAATTCTGATTTGTCTTTTACAATACCCATTGCAAATTAAGTATTTATCAAATAATCTCCAGTTAAATAGCGGCATTGGAAACTTGATTCCTATTTGGCATAAGCATTTTCCATCTGGCACTTTAAAGTTAAATAGAACTGTTATTTTTTTGCTTCCGGATGGAGATCAGTTTCCACTGGTATTGCCAAATTAATTTTTTCTATTCAGACTGACATAAAATGTTTCATTTTTCTGTGGAAAATCCACAGCTAAATTTCTGATTTCACACACACACACACACACACACACACACACACACACACCCCCTCTCTCTGTATACCACCCTGATCTTGGGGAAAGGACAGAACGGAAAAGTGATAAATGAATAAAATTACATTAATAAAAATAATCATGCTGCAAGAACCAGAACTTTTTAAATATGTGCATAAAATTCTTATTTATTTTAAAAACACATTTATGCATCTTTAGGATTTAGGAGGTCAGAGGTTACCCAATTTGATAATTCTTTACTGGTGATATAGTATCTGGTAAGTATTTATCACTTAAGAATTCTCAGTCAATTTAGGCAATCTGCCCCTGGGTAAATGATAGGATCAAGGGTTTTGTTTTGTTTTTAACCTGTTATTTTCAGTTGTTCCCTCTCCTTTCCTTATTGTGCAGGGGGTGTGAACATTAAGGCATAATGGAAAAATGCAAACACACTCCATTATTTATTTTATTTTATTAAATTTATATTACCGCCCATCTCCCCTATCGGGGACCCTGGGCGGTTCACAGTAAAACTGTGAAAGTAAAACCATTAAGGAGCTTCTGGTTTTACTTTATTATTCCTCATTGGTATCTCCATGCCATCACCTGGCAAAGAATAGGGATTGTCATACATAGCATGACTACAAAAGGGAAAGCATTCCCAATACCCAGGTGGTTTCTGGATAGCTGTGTGATGCTCACTCCATGGAATCTCGGGATACAGCATAAAAAAGGGTTCTGCTCTGTAGTTGTTAATGTTAAATCATTAAACATTTGCCCAATCTTCACAACAGGAAGGACATAGCAGTGCATTCTGATCATCTGCTTCTCTAAAAAAGTGTCTAATGTATTTACTATGCTTTCTGAATCTCTCCTCCATCCTGTTCCCCCCCCCCTTCCCTGGACTTCTCCATCCTATGGAATTAAGCTTTGGAACCTTGCATAAATGGCGATTTAGACTGCATTCAGTTGTACACCCTTGAAAGCCTTCCTGCAGATAAGATTATTCTTTTAATACAGTTCACAGTTATGGGAAAGATTCTAAAAGCATTCACCTCGATGCATTTAGAACCCATTTCACATCATTATGCTCAACATACAATAATCAGCGGGGGAGCCAGAATGTATTGGGATAGGCCTTGAATGGGCACCCTTGATCATCACCCTAGTTTAATAATGCACATGTATTTGATAGAAATACTGGGGGAACTAGTTGGTTGGGGAGAAGTAAAAGCTTGTTTTTTTCCTTGTAGTAGCTGTGGTCCACTATCAATGACTGCCTTCCTCCACCATAGAATGATTTAGAAAAAATCTCTGCTTTTTCTTGGCCTAGATGCTGCATCCATGCACATTGTATCAGGAAATAGTAATGGCAGCTACCAAGAGAAGTGCACCTGACTGAGAGCAAGTTAGCACACACATTTTTGGATCAGTTACTAATTCACCTTCCCTCCAATGAAGCTGCTGTTCAAAAATAGCTGCCATTGGCTATAAAACACCATCTCAATGAAATCTATATTAAATAAAGAATAAATAAAAATACATGCATGTGGAAGCATACATTCAAAAGAAATAAGCCCTCTATAGGCTTTATGCCAGAATAAGATCTATAAGCACACTTAAGGGAATTGGGGCTATTTGAGTGCTCTGGTAACACCACCACATTTGCTGTAAAATGATGTAAGTCCTCCTGCAGACATTTATGTGTTCAGCATGAATATCTGTAAGAAAGAAGACTGACACATGCAACTGACCAAGGAACCTTCTTTAGAAGTCTTTGATTTGAAATGGTAGAACTGGTTCAGGTAGGGAATTGGGAAAAAACAAAGTCTGCAGAAAAAATGTAAGCATTTTGCTGTACTTTTCTCCATATAAATACATTTTAGTGTTGGTATGTATTTATTTCCAATGTGTGCATATCTTATGCAGACTTGCTATTAATATAAAGCATTTTATGTGCAGTTTTCCCTCTTATAGACATTTTAATATAACTTTTTAATTATGAATATTACAAAATTATGAAAACTTTGTGCATTCCAAATAAATCTGTAGTTGTTTCACATAGGTAGAAATTGGGTAAGTTCAGAGTAAATTAATTTCTCCTTCATCTCTATCTCTCATACATACATACTGTATATACATGCATAGCAAGTATAATGCCTGGTTTTAAATATTAAAGCATACAGAGAGTAGAAAAGAAGTAAATGCAAGACAACTGAGATCTATTTGTGCTACTAACACAGTAATATTTGTTGTTGTTACCATTGCCTTCTGCAGCATTGAAATATTGGTACAATTGATTGACTGATTAAGTGCCATCAAGTTGATGTCAAATTGTAGTGACCACATGGATAGATTCTCTCCAGGATGATCTGTCCAACTTGGCCTTTTAAGTCTCTCAGTGGTGCATTCATTGTGGTTGTAACTGAATCATTCAACCTTGCCTCTGGCCATCTGTTATGATTTACGCTGACTTCTCTTCATCAGTGACTGAAGGGCCTGATCCAACAACCTGTCAGCCTCAAGTGCTGGCAGATAATCAATCACCTGAAGCAGACCAGGGAGACAACAAGCATGAGCAGCAACTTACATTCTTATAATCCCATCATTAAACCAGTTGCAACTTGCTACTGTGTGATTGCTCAGTCTAGAACAGGACATTGTCTTCCTCTGTTTCCTTCAACTTTTCCAAGCATTATGGACTTCTCAAGGGAAGTCTCATCTCCACATGATGTCTCTAAATCTAAAATATGATAGTCAGAGCTTGATCACTTGTGCATCAAGTGAGAACTATGGATTGATTTGTTCTATGATCTGTTTGTATGGTTTTCTGGCTATCCGTAGTATCCTTAAAAGTCTTCTCCAGAACCAAAGTTCAAATATGTTGACACTCTTTCTATCCTGCTTCTTCCAAATCCAGCTTTGGCATTCATAGTGTTAGAGCAAAAAAAAAATGCTTGAACAATTGTAATCTTTGTTTTTATAGACACATGATAACATTAGAATATTCTTTCCAAAGCCTACATTACAGCCCTACCAAGTGCTATTCTGTGGTATATTTCTTAACTGCTAGATTCTTTGCTGTTGATGATTGATCTTAAACAACAAAAGCTCTCCGCCACTTCAGTGTCTTCATTATCAGTTTTAAGACTGATTGCTGTACCTGTTGTCATTAGTTTAGTATTTTAATATTTAATATTAATTTATAACCTTTAATATCTTTTCCTGTGCTTTTTGATTTTCATTACTTAAAGATCATCTACATTCTTTGCTATCAGAGTAGTGTCAACTGTATAGTGCAAATTAGTGAGGTCTATTTCTTCAATTTTAAATCCACACACATCTTCATCCAGTCTAGTGCCTCTCGTATAAGAGCATTATACGTTCTGCATATAAGTTGAATAAGTAGGGAGAGAGTATATAGCTTTGTCTTACCTGTTTGCCAATCTGTTTCACCAAGTTTCTTTGTGAACTGTTCTGGTACACCCATTTCAATATGGAACGGTTGCATACTCAAAGGCCTTTCTGTAGTCAGTGAAACACATATTAATTTCTTTTTGGTATTCTCTACCTTTCACGCATCAGCAATAATGTCCTTTGCTCTCTTTTCCCTTTTCAGGAACAAGCTTGAGCATCTGGCACGTCTCTTTCCATGCAGGGCTCTAACCTCTACTGGATGAACTTGTGCATTAACTTGCAAGCATATGAAATTAAGTACATGGTGTGATCGTCTGCACAGATAGTCTGCACTTTCTTTGGCATAATGCGTATGTGTTATTATTTATATACATAGTTGACACAACTACAGGCTTTTTTTTTTTCATGTGTCAAGAATACTTTATTATATAAAATTTACATATAACATATAACATACAACATATAACTTACATACACCTTGAAACAATTAAACAGGGTGCGGGGAAAAGAAGGAAAGGTGTGTAAAAGGGGAGACAAACAAGGAAACAGAAGAAAAAAAAAAGGAAAAAAGGAAAAAAAAAGGGAAAAGGGAAAAAAGGTTTGGTTCTCGATTTCCTTAACTATATTTTAATTAATATATTAAGTTAATATATTTGTCTCATTACAGGCTTTTTTGACAAATGAAGGGAAGCATCACAAAAGGGAATCTGCATTTCCTATAGTTACGTTTTTCATCTTCAATAATTTTTAAGGATTAATAATAAAACAATGGGATTAAATTGCAGGCAGTGCTGATGCCTGTTCTGTGGAACAGCTTGTCCCCAATCTACTAGTTTCTGGAAAGAGGTAAAAACATAGCTCTGGAAGAGCGTATTTTGTTAATTCATTTATGATCTAGCTCTGCCAGTTAGTGCTATTGAATTGTCACTATTTGGAATTTTTAACCTTTAATTCTGTTGTATGCAACTCAGAGCCCTTTTGAAGCAGCATAGAAATAGTAGAAATAAGTAAAATAATAATATTGGGAAAACATATTGTAGAATTTTTGGATGGCAGCAGAAATAGAGAGTACTACTCAGAAAGCCAATAGCATGTAACTCAGCAATTCGTTAATTGCTTTTTTTTAATCATATATTCTTCTTGCCCATTCCCAGATTTTTATAAAAAGTCCAGGTATTGTTCTCTTCCTACCATTCTACCTCTTTCTTTTCTGCAGAAAATCCATTAAGTAGGAAATGTTGCACATCATCATTTAAAGTAGCCCTAGGAGCTGAGGTCTGGAAGCATTCAGTCTTGTTTTTTAGCATTCAAATATAAATTGGATCCAAGCCAAATCCCAGGCTGAATTGCACAATGGCCCACTCAGATGCCTGTTTTCTTCAATCCCCGGCACCTTCAAAAAGAAATTGGAGCAGTGCGGCAGGGTTGGAAAAGGCTGATACACGAGACCTTGGATAGATGTAGGCAAATAGATAATGCTGATATAATATGGCTACAGCAACTTCATGCTTTCTATAATTAGCCCCCTATTCTCTCTCCTTTCTGCTCAATAGATTAGCATATTTCCCCCAAATCACAATTATTAAGATATGGAGCAGCTGCCAGATGGATGGTCAAAACTAAATAAGATTTTTAAAAATTAAAATTCCAATGGTAACATTTTAGTATCCACAGGAGGCGTGGGGTGGTGGTGGTGGTGGTGATATCAAAATCTGAATTAGGAATGACATTTGAGCTTAGATTTTAATGTCCCAGTTTTGAATGCTATATAAAAAAGTTAACTAGATTTTTGGAAAAGCATTTTGTATTTAGTTTTAACTTGATCTCTTTCATTTTGATAGGTATCAAAGACATAAACTAAATATCTTTGCAAATGTTATACAATATTGAATACTATTAGCTGTCAAATTCTCCATCAAATTGATTTCAGCGCCTATCAAATTTGGTTGGAAATCAGACAATGAAGTCAAATTCCACTAGATATAGGCTGACCATATTTCCTTGAGGCAAAAACGGGACATTGGGATGGCAAAACGGGACGGGGTGTTATGTAATATTCCGTATTCATGAAAAAGATGGGTCCCCACACCCCGGTCCGTGTGATTGGCTCCCGCCTGCAAACCCCACACCCCGGTCCACACGATTGGCTCCTGCCTAGCCAATCACCCTCCTCTCCACCTCTCCGCCCTCCTTTGCTGCGTGCTGACAGGCAGGAGGGCTTCCTCTTCCGGGCTGCCTCCAATCGGCAGCTCCGGCTCGGATCCTCCTTCCGCGCCATTCCGGCCGGGTTTAAAAAATGGGACAAAATTGAGATTTTTATCAAAATGACGGGACGGTTGAAAAATGCTAAAAAAAGCGACTGTCCCGTTCAAAATGGGACATATGGTCAGCCTACTTTGTGCCTAAGGCAGGACTAGAACTGATGGCCTCACGATTTCTAGCCCGTTGCTTTAACCACTACACCAAACTGGCTCTCAATATCCCACACACTGTATAACTAATCTATAGTTATATCTATATCTTTATAGAGAAAGGGACACCACTAGCTAAAACAGGATAAGCCAACCAGGGTTTATGGCCTTCTGTAAATCCCAGGCCCTTTTTTCAAGCCCCACCAAGGTCCCATGGCCAAAATTGCACAGCAAACGAAAGAAATTCAGGGGCACATTTATGCAGGTGTGTGCTTGTTTTCAATGTCCTTCCTCAAAGTGGAATAGGTGCATTAAGAGACCTTATATCCCCTGGAAACTGGAAAAAAAATAGAATTAAAACCATAGCAGCAAAGAGATTGTCTAGCTTTGCGAGAAGGAATTAATGAAAAAGAGGGATGTTTATTTCCCACTCTAGGGTTAAAATAGTTTTTTCCCCCTCCCTTATTAGGACAAGAGGAATATGGAACGATTGCTAGAGACAAGCGGGAAGTTTGCTCAGCTTTTGTTTTGTTTTGTGAGGCTGGCACACTTCCTACCCAGATCATTCGACGGGGCACTAGCGTTTCTCCTAATCTTTTGCACTTGGTGTCCCACCAAGGATTGCAACTGAAGGATTGCACTGACCCTCGAACGGTGCGCTGGGAGGGACACGCTCCAAAAGGAGGGGATGGGGCCTTGTGGAAAGCTCAGATTGCTTTGATGTACATTTAATGGGTGCCATAGATAATATTACTGCCCAGTCCTGAAGATAATGATTTCCCCCTTCCGTCATGTTGAAAAGGATAATTGGCTAACCCTTTCTGGAGGTCTTTGCAGGGGACCACCAAGGAGGTTGCATGTTATAAACCATGGATCAGTTGCTCTTTGGATTTAAAGGCAAAAAGATACTTCTAAGAGCAGGTTTAGAAGCTTCTTCGTACCTCGTGATCCAAAGAGCTGCACAGTCATAGTGTACTGCTCTCATATCCTTCCTTCCTCCCTCCCTCCTTTCCTCCCTTCCTTCTTTCCCCTCTTCCTCCTTCCCTTCTCCCTCTTCTTCCTTCCTTCCTTCTCTCCCCTTCTTCCTTCCTTCCTCCCGTTTCCTCCCCCTTCCTTCCTTCTGTCCTTCCTTCTCCTCTTCCTCCTTCCCTCCTCCCCCTCTTCTTCCTTCTCTCCCTTTCCTTCCTTCCTTCCTTCCTTCCCTCCCTCCCTCCCTCCCTCCCTCCCTCCCTCCCTCCCTCCTTCTCCTCTTCCTCCTCCCCTCCCTCCCCCCTTCCTTCCTTCCTCCCTCCCTCCCTCCCTCCCTCCCTCTATCTACAGCACACTGTTCCTGATCTATAGCGGCTTCCCAAGCCTCCCTCCTTGGGAGTTAAAGCCAATTCTTTCTCCTCGCCTGACATTTCTGCAAGGGATTAAAGACAGGGAAACTGGCGGAGGCTGCAAGCAGAAGGCAGCCCGAGCAGCAGTGAGAATAAGTGGGGGATAAAAGCGACGTTTGTGATAAATTGCCCACTATCTGTCTAATCATCATGATCATCGTCATCATTACACCTGCATTCCTCAATGCATTTTCCACTGAGTTTTTAAAGTATGCTTCCTATGTATTCAAAGATTAGAATATAACTCAACTATTCAATCTGATTGCCTTCTATTTGCCATCTATTGGGTATATTTTGACTGTCTGTTCAAACATTGCAAGTTTTGTTAAATACATGTCTCACATGTAATGTTCCAGCTGAATCTTCTACATCACTTAAGGATGTTAGTTGCAAATTAAAATTAAAATAATGTATATTAGATATCAGTGATTTTTTTCAAGTCTTGAACAACTGATGCTACTAACTCAATGCAGCCTGCATTTGTCTTTCTGTCCCTGCTTGTGTTAAGTTTGCCATGCATTAAAATCTCTAAATATTTCATACAATGTTTATTCAGATACAATCCATTTTATATTCATGCTGCTCTGGATCCAAGATCCACTAGATCTCAACGGGAGGCAAATTAGCTCACTTTTATTGCACACTCTTCAACTTTCAGTATTTCCAGACATTCCTTTTGTTCATGTTAAGCATTTCAGTGACAGAATAGGTTTGAATAAAAAGAAACATACATATACCATCTTTCTTTGTAGATCACTTCCTTTACAGTAATTTTGGGTGAATATTTTAATAAGGCTATTAAAACATTAGATTAAGAGAGTTTATTTGAAGGTAGTTGGGTTAAACTGGATTTAAAATAATCTAATGAAATGAATTGCATCAGAATTGATTTAACAATTCAGTGGCCTTCTGCTCATGTACAAAAAGTTTTCTTTCCTGGTCAAATTGCTTCCTGAATCAGATTAACTCAGTTTGATAATCTGAGTCGAAATGATTTGGAATTCCAAACCCAATGTATAATTTGAATAGGATCTAACTTAATCTGCTTTTCTAATTTTTAATTCAAATCTACTGAATTTTAAATATTGATATTATAGTTATATTTCTCATGCAAGCAGCATGAATTATCCATTCCTTTGTTCTGTGTCAAGACTTTATTGTGTTATCTAGTAAACTGAGTTCTTTAGATTTTCTGAGAAGTAGTTATTAGCTGTGAGATCAGATTTTCTGAAAAATAGTTTAGCAGATTTTCTGAGAAATAATTATTGGCTGTGTGACCTGTTTGTTCTCCTATCTATTTAGAAAAAGGAATTATTAGCCGATTATAACTGAGAATTGACTGTGACATACCCTATTCTGTGAATCAACAATTGTAATTTTACATTTTGATGTTATCTCTAATAAAAGACTAATATGTAAAAATATTGTTGCATTTAAATATTTATTTTCATGCAAGTTCCATACTGAGTGGCTTTACCTTCCAGTTCTGATAAATTTTGGTTGTCCAATTTTAGTATCAATATATATTCTGAGCCATGAGGATCTTAGAGACCCAATTGATTTGTCTTTCTTTGGGAAGCTTACCACTATGAAAAAGATCTTCATTCAAATTTGCTGTTTTGGATAGTTTAATTTGGCTCCAAAGGCAGCATCTGCAGAAAGGTGGGTCATGGAATGCATTGACCCAGCAGCTTGGGAAGCTGGTGTGCAGATGTACCCGCAGCTTGAAATCTGGTATGCATTCCTCTGAGTGGTAATATGCAATGTGCCATTCAGTTATTCTACTGTCTGGATTTTTCTCTTTTCCTCACCCCCTTTCCCTGTGCATCTATTCTACCCATGGTGGTATGCTATGCATCAAGTTTCATAGTGTGAATTGTGCTCTTTTTCAAGTTATTGCTAATTTATGTATTTTATGTATTTATGTATGTATGTATGTATGTATGTATGTATTTATTTATTTATTTATTTGTTTGTTTGTTTATTTATTTATTTATTTATTTATTTATTTATTTATTTATTTATTTGTATAGCTGTCCATCTCTAATTTTGTGACAATGCTAATTTTCAACAGCCAGACTAGTTGAATACAAAAAAGCTTATATTGGAATTTGGTAGTGAAATATTCTCTCCCAAAGCTAGCACTGAAGAACTAAAGTTTCCAAACTCACAGTAGGATGCTTATGGTGACTTTGAGACATTAGAGTGAGAATGTGGCTTGCTTTATGTTTTGTCTTTAAATACTCTTTGTTTTGCATGGTGTTCTTTGGCATGCAAAAGACTTGTGCCATTCTATTTAGGAGCAATCTTTTTACCGTCTTTTGGCACTGGTCTACAGATATTCTCTTCAGCCTTCTATGTGTTTGTCCAAGAAATTAATGGGGCAAGGAATCTTAGCAGCCAACTGCTGCTAAGGTCTCTGTGTCGCTGTTTCTTCTGTTTTTCCAATAATGATTAATAGTTTTCCTGAAGATAAATATTTTCATCAAACCCAGTGTGAGATGCATAGGTAGCAACACCTGCAAAAATTCCATGTCTTCATGATATACAGTCTTGGGATGAAGAAAGGTTACATAGTCTGTTTTATACTATTCATTAATACTGCTTTGTGTCCACCATATGGCTTTAAGGTTCTATAACAAAAAAGAGCAGCCTTATATGTCAAAGCCAGTAATTTATCCTATGGAGTATGTAACTTAAAATGAAAAAAGAACTCGATGTTTTGCTTTGGATAAAGTTTGTAAGATTTCCTGTTGGATTCCTGCTATGTATTACGTATTAGCATAATTTGGCAGGATATGGTACTACACGTTAAAATACAGCTACTGAGCTAAGACCTCCAATGAACAGAAGTAGCCCATGATTTATGAACAAGTTGCAATTACTAGCACAACTTGGCTGCATTATGATGGTTGTATCACTCCAACAGGGGTAAGAGAGACACACACACATACAGTTCTGTATCTCAACTCATGCACCTTCAAATATTTTCCAAAAAAACTAGAAAGATTTCAGCACATACTGATATTAGTGAAACTGTAGTCATTCAGTGCTTGAGCAATGCAGAGAGTTTGAACACTTTATTCTTTAATGATACAACATTACTTTGCTAGTAAGAAATGTTTTTGATCTTTACTGGTGTTACTAAAGACATTTTACCATTGCTTTTTTGTTGCTACAGATTCCAGCTTACAGATTTGCCAACACAAATCACCAACATGTTGCACTAAGAAAATGGAAGAAAATTATCAAGCAGCTGTTCGAAGAGAGAGGATAGAGAACATTCAGACTCTGAATTTTGAACTGAAATATATGATCGTTGGTCACATTACAGCTTTTCAAGGTAGGAACACTGACAACATTATGATGAAACTTTCCCATTCATATAAGCCTTTATAAGATCATATTTGCTATATTGCTACTTCCAACATAACTGGATTTATTTATTTATTTATTTATTTATTTATTTATTTATTTTAAAGGGTGCCCGACTCCAGAGTGTCTATGGGTGGCTTACACTTTAAAATAATACATAAAAAGAACAGAAGAGACCATGACTGTCTGGACAAAACACACTACATATATTACCAAAACACAACAGAGGCTCCACAGCCATCATTCCCCAAGGCCTGGGAGAACAGCCAGGTTTTTTAAGACTTCAGGAAGAGTATCAGGGTGGAAGCTTAAAAACAGGGTATAAAAGAAGCAGTTCTCTAACATTGTTTGCCATCAGGCCCTAGTATTCAGAGATACACTTCTGAACATACAGGATGTTTAATTATTGTGATATGCAGGATATATAGAGCTGTGGTTTTAGGGGTAGGTAAGGCAATACTTGTCACCTATAGTTGTTACGCTTTCAGCATCATAGTTTGATGAAAAGCATTAAATTCAAGTGCAATTTTTACTTAATGATAAAGTACAATAAATTTTAAGGCAGTCCTGTGATGAAGAACTTAAGTTTTAGAAGTTATATTACTGGTATTTATAGGGCTGTGTCCTGCCCTCCCCACCCCAAGTCCTGCTATGCTGCCTTATTATGGCAAGGGGATGTTCCTGGGAGGGATAAGTGAAAAATGCTGGGAGTGTATGCCAAGAATATATATTACCACAGGGTCACCCAAGGTATGAAGGTCATCCTAGCTGCCAGCTAATGAAGCAGGCATCAACGTAGGAAGATGTTGGAGGTAGATGTTCACTTGAGTGATAATGGCAAAGTCATCATTTAATACTGTGTGGGAGAAGGCAATTGTAAACACTCATGCATTTTACCAAGGAAATCACAAGGGTAGACCATATAAAATGATGGATAATATAGTGCTGGATGATGGGTCCTTCAGATAGGATGGCACTCAGCACGATACTGAGGAAGAGTGGATAATAGTACAACACAGATTAGAGCCCTATATCTGGAGATGCCAGATGCTCATCTTTTAGAAAAGGCCAGAGAACAAGGAGCATTATTGCCAATGCACACTGGATAATTGAGAAAGCCTAACAATACCAGAAATGCTGTATGTCAATATGTGCTTCATTGATTAAAGAAAGGCCTTTGATTGTGTTGAATGTATCTGTGGAATGTTAGGAAAATCCCAAAACATCTAATTGTCCTCAAGATAAACCTACAGTATATATAAGACAGGAAGTCACAATCTGTATCAGGTTAGCAAAGGAGTGAGACAAGGCTGGATATTCTGTCCTTATTTATTCAACCTATATGCTGAATACATATTGAGGGAGACTTGATTCAAAGAAGCATGGTTTTAAAACTGAGGGGAAAATTGGGGGATACCACTCTGATAGCTGAAAAGCAAATGTTCTGGAAGCTCATGTAATAAAATAAAGAAGCACAGTGATAAAATGGAACTCAGATTAAATATAAAAAAGGGCAAACTAGTGACAATGTGTAAAGCAACCAGGCTTAGAACTGACAATGGAAATGTTGTAGTGGTGAAGTGGTGGGTAGTTTCTTCTTTTCTGATTGACTATCAACAGTAAAGGAACCACCAGTCAAGAAATATCCTGCAGACTACCAAAGGGTAGCAGTGAAGACCTTGGAAAAGATATCCAGATACCATGATATGTCTATACTTACAAAGATCAGCATTGTGCAGGCAATATTTTCCCTGTGGCAGTCTATGGAAGTGAAAGTTGGAGTTTGAAGAAGCAGGATAGGAAGGGTATTGATGCTTTTGAACATTGATGTTGGAGAAGATTCCTGAGAATACTATGGACAGCCATAGCCAAGAAAACAAACAAATGAATCAATCCAGAGTTCTATCTCAAGGTAAAAATGACCAGGCTCAAATTATCATATTTTGGACACATTATGTCAAGATATAGTTTCCCTGAGAAGTCCATAATACTCAAAAAGGTGGAAGGAAAGAGAAGAGGAGGCTTACCAGAAGCAAGATGGATAGACTTGATTATAATGGCAATTGATGCATTATGGAATATCTGAAGAGCCAGGATGGCAAGAGATCATCATTCTGAAGATCTAGCTATGTTGTCACTAAGAGTTAACACCAACTTGATGGCATATAATCAATCTCCTGCCATTATTAAACTTCAATAGATTTCTATTTTGTGGGGCTGGTAGTATGTTCTACAAAAAACATGGAATAAAATGTCTTCTGTCATTAATTACTGTATGCACAGGGAATAGGAGTTGCTGTAGATTAAGGAGAGCTACCTGCTATTCCTAATTAACAGGTTTTATATTTTAAGCTATTTGCACATTATGTAAACTTATTGCAGAGAGCTATCTATAGTTGGTCATTTCCCCCCAATATACAGTACATCTCCATGCTTATGTCTTTATCAGTATTGCAATTCTTTTAAATTACTGTAAATATCAATAGTTGCTACAGAGGTTATCTTGAAGCAGCAGGCACCTGCCTGAGACAGACAAATCTGGCAACTTCACTTTTTCGCGCATTTTAATTCTTTGAATCTTAAGCCCTTTAAGGAGGTACTTTTAATAAAAAAAACATGAACCCAATGAAATTCTCACTCATCTTTTGACCTGCTAGATCCTAGTTTTTTTCCCCCTGTAATGTTGAAGGGAATGTTTCTGAATATTATCTGACACATTAGCAGTTGATTTTTAGAAAGGTAACCATCTAGCCTAGGTAAAGGTAAAGGTTCCCCCCGCACATTTGTGCAGTCGTGTCCGACTCTAGGGGCCGGTGCTCATCTCCGTTTGTTAGCTGAAGAGCCAGCGTTGTCTGAAGATGCTTCCACGGTCATGTGGCCGCACGACACACGCGGAACGCTGTTACCTACCCACTGAAGTGGTACCTATTCATCTACTTGCATTTCCATGCTTTCGAATTGCTAGGTTGGCAAGAGCTGGAGCTAGTGTGGGAGCTCACTCCGTCAGGCAGGACTAGGGATTTGAACCGCCGATCTTGCGATCTTCCGATTGACAAGCCTGGCATCTTACCCGCTGAGCCACCATGCCCCTTAACCATCTAGCCTAGTGCTGCCTTAAACTGGATTGACTTTATATAGAGGTGTGAAGACATATTATTATTATTACTATTATTATTATTATTAATCAAATTTATCACCGCCCATCTCTACCACGGTAGACATATGGGGGAAAATGGGGGGGGGGGGGGAGGGAAAAACCAGTTTTTCCTGTATTTTTTTGACTCTTGGATAATAAACTGGATTTTTTAAAAAAATCAGTAGAAAGTGAGACAGCCATCTCAGACAGCTAATTTTGGAAGTCATGAGTGGTAACTGGTTAGCAGTATTAGGAAGATCTTGGTTTAAGTCCTTCTCAGCCATAGAAACTCACTGGGTGACTTGCTTTCAGCCCAACCAACCTCACAGGATTTTTATTTTGAAGATACAATGAAGGAAGACCCCAAGTAAGCTGCCTTGAACTTCTGGAAGGAAGGTATAATACTAATACTAGGTTTCCTGACTCAGATCCAGAATTACTGTGCTATGTACCTGGTTTATACATATGTCTGGGGGTCAGTAGGAATTAATTCTGCTGTGCAATTAACAGAATTATCAAGGAATTTTATTTATTTATTTGTATAATTTATATTGCCACCCATCTCACAAAACAAGTGACTCTGGGTGGTGTACAACAGAGCTAAAACAATTAATAAATACCTATAACCAATATCATTATTATTAAAAAAAACATTTTAAAAAAACTATAAGGATCATAAAGAAGCCAGGCAACTGCTTCTCATCCTCACTTCTTTCCCTATTGGAGCAATTTAAAATATAGCAGCATCCTGATATTTCCTTTTCTGTGAGAAGTTAGTGGATGCCAGTATGTGTGAATACTTCCTGGAAGCCCACAAGCAGAACAACAAAGCACAGCTTTTTCTACTTGTTTGTTCCTGAGAGTTTCACATTTTTATAAATGTATTGTTATTTGGATGGTGGAATTTGCTTTGCCTGTTTCGCATTCTAAACTGCAAGCAATAGAGGAGGGGAGCTGGGATGGAGGGGTGTGGAAGAAGCAATTTGTTTTATTTCACTGCCTGGAAGAAAATAGTCTTAGTAGTATCCCTCCTGGTTCTGAAAATCTGGCACTGAGTCACATTTGACTCCTCTGCTGTGCCAAAGGGGAAATACAGAGCCATTGTTGACTGACAGTGAATTATTCAAGTGATCATTCAGCATCATTATAGAATAAAGCAAAGGTCAGAATAGATTAACCTGTCAGACCCTGAGGTCAGTCAAGCAGCTTTATTGCTTAACTGAGTGAAATCAGTCATTAGACATTTCAAAGTGGCTTGAATTTACAAGCACTTTCCAGAAATGGCTGTTCAAATTATTGTATTGTAAATGATTATAAACTGGCTTTGTCCACCTTAGGTGAGAACATGCCAGCATTTCAGCTTTGCCTTCTTAAAGTCTCAAAGGGTCATTTGTTCCTTGGGTTGGTTGAGGCTTCAGAAGGTGCTCTAAATCTTTTATTCAGATGACACTGTATCAACGTTCTATTGCTTAAGCAGGGATCTTTGGTTTTCATTTCTTTTTTCATTCTGAAATCATTTTCCCTGCATTTAGCTTGGCTTATTGTTTTGTGACATCACTATGAAACATTAAAGGCGGCATGCCTCAAGCCGATCTGCTGACATAAGCCCTTTTCACTTTTCCATGAGGCTTGTGCTGGTGGAACCATTGATACTTGGACTGAATATCAAATTAGCCAATTCAAAACTTGAACAATCTGTAATATGCGTCTTCAGGAACCTATGCTTGCTTGCTTTCTTTCTTTCTTTCTTTCTTTCTTTCTTTCTTTCTTTCTTTCTTTCTTTCTTTCTTTCTTTCTTTCTCTGTGTAGTTCTCTTAGGTTTTGCTCAGAGTTCTGATTGCTTTCTTTTAAATATCCCAGAATGTTTCTCCTAAAGTTTTTTTTTTAATTATAATTTAGGCAAGATAACAGATGTCTTTTCCAAGCATTTTAGACAGAGGACAGACTTCTATCAAATAAAATACATGATGGGCTGCTCTATCCAGAAAACCACAAACCTCTTGTATTCAGGCAAGTCATCAAAAGATAGGAAATAGAAAGAGTCCTGTTACTGATATTCCAAACAGTAAAGTCGTATTTTCAGCAGCTATTCCCCTATAATTTTGCTTTAATTAAACAATGTTGAAATATGAATAACTGTAGAAAAAGTAAAGTTTTATTATTTTTTAATTATATGGATGCAAGCCTATGTTCAGGCTTACAACATGGTAATAAGGTAATACATCAATACTTCTCCATATTTATTGCATTTGCGGAGTGCTGATCAGGAGCATTACTTAGGGTGACCTTTTCCCTTTGAGGTTCTGGTTGTCATGCCTGAAGCAGATTCAGAAAATTCTGATGACGAAGAGCCTCCTCTGGCTGAGTTGGTCAAATGTCAGCCCTGGGAATCAGCCAGCAATCAAGTACCTGAGGCTGACTCCTCCCGCAATCATCCAGAGCAACTGCATTGGCAGTCAGATGACGAGGTTCCTGATCCCAAGTAACTGCCCAGGCCCTACAGAACAGAGGTATTTGGTGTGTCTTCTTGCAAGACAAGCATGGCATCATCCTTAATTGGTTCCTACCTGGCAGTGGCCCTACCCAGCCAGGCACTGTTGGGAATGAATGAGCCAAACTGGACATTGTACAGTCAAGCCTTGAAACCCCTGACCAACTGACAACCTTCCCATTAATGCCTGAATCTTGGACCATGACCTAACAGCACCCTCTGTCTACCAACTTGGAATTGGACTCATTGCAGGCAAGCTCTCTCTTCCTGTAAACTTTGCAGAAGCTTGCTTGCAACTGTACACATACCTGTCACTGCTTGTTGCATTCTTTGCATCATGAAGTAAACTTCTGAAACCTCATCTCTGTGTCCATGCTTCGGCTGGAACTGGATACTGGTACCCCAGGAAACTCTGCTAGCCTTGAGGACAAAATTGTTCAGATTTGTTCTGAGTTGGATGCTGGATATATATTATATTATATTATAGTATAGTATAGTATAGTATAGTATAGTATAGGGCATGCTCTGGACCCCGTCGGTAAGGGAGTTTCGGTTGGCGGGGTCCAGAAGGCGGGCCTTCTCGGCAGTGGCGCCTGCCCTTTGGAACAACCTGCCCCCAGAGGTGAGGCAGGCCCCATCGCTCCTGTCCTTCCGGAAGAACCTAAAGACCTGGTTTTGCCGCCTCGCGTGGGATGGGAACAGGAATAGTTGCTCGTGGGGATGGCTGGTGCCATAGAGCCCTTTTAAAGATCGTGGTCTACCTTCTTGGATTTTCTACTTAATTTATAATAATAATTAATTGTATATTGTATTTTTATGTGTTTTTATAACGGAATTTTAATCTCTATGTTTGTAAACCGCCCAGAGTCCCCTTGTGGGAGATGGTGCGGTGATAGAAGTCGAAACATAAATAAATAAATAAATAAATAAATAAATAAATAAATAGTATAGTATAGTATAGTATAGTATAGTATAGTATTATTATATTATATATTATAATATAGTATATAATAAGCTATGAAGAACTGCACAAATGCAAATACTGATAATGAATGAATGAATAAGAAAAACACTCATTTTGTAACTATTGATGAACTAGTGCCCTTTAAGAGCGTATCTGTTAAAATTGCTATTGAAATAGTCATAATATTTGTGTGTACTCGTAATTATCACTCTGCCATGGGCATAGTTAACTTTAGACACCAAGATGTTTCATTAGCAGAACTCACTTGCCTTGTGTAGAATTATAACTATATGCAAACAGAAAAACAAATCTTGCTCTAGATAAAGGACTGTGAAAACAAACTTACTTTTACAATGGCATTTTCACCAGTGCCTGACCTTGGCTTAATTTTGTTGGAGATTCTGGCAAATCCAGCATGCCTCATCAGCATATGGATGGCTGCTCTAGGATGCAAGCTCTCCATGCTTTTGAGGAAGCTGCTTGTTGCCCCTCCCACTTCCTCCTCTCTTACTCTGATTCTTCCCTGGAGGAGGAAGCAGCACGTGGCTGCTCCTCTCCATGGGGAGAGGCCATGTGCTAGGCCTCATTTTTCTCTTCTCTCTTTCCTCCTTGGACCGGGAGCAAGCACATGACTGTGTGCTGCTCCATTCTAGGCCATGGATGGGCCTAGGAGATTTTTCCCCCTTTCTACATGCATCTCTTGCAGCAAGCAGGGCAAGAGGTATTAAGTTTAGGGAAACAAAGAAGAAATGGAACATCATTTATCTACCAAAAAGGCTGTACCTGCGATGAATAAACGTAAGGACTCTTTTGTGCTTACTTTTCATACCTGCCATGTCTAAGCGCGTGTTTTTTAATGCTTGGGTGGGCTAAAGGTGTAAGATTAACCTGGATCTCTCTAATATGCTCATGGGCTCTGTTTTTAAACAATATTCTTTTTCTGTACACGAACTTAGCAGCTCTGCTCCATTTCAGTAGTTCTAACAGACTGCTGAATGGGCTTCAAATTTGACTGCTGTTATTGAAGCCACTTCAACCTGTATGCAGAACACATCATGCGACATGCTGGGCTTGAGGAATCCAAGGCTGGAGTTAAAATCGCTGGAAGAAACATTAACAATCTCAGATATGCAGATGATACCACTTTGATGGCTGAAAGTGAGGAGGAGTTGAGGAGCCTTATGACGAAGGTGAAAGAAGAAAGTGCAAAAGCTGGGTTGCAGTTAAACCTCAAAAAAACCAAGATTATGGCAACGAGCTTGATTGATGACTGGCAAATAGAGGGAGAAAAAGTGGAGGCAGTGACAGACTTTGTATTTCTAGGCGCAAAGATTACTGCAGACGCTGACTGCAGCCAGGAAATCAGAAGACGTCTACTTCTTGGGAGGAGAGCAATGGCAAATCTTGATAAAATAGTTAAGAGCAGAGACATCACACTGACAACAAAGGTCCGCATAGTTAAAGCAATGGTATTCCCTGTAGTAACCTATGGCTGCGAGAGCTGGACCATAAGGAAGGCTGAGCGAAGGAAGATAGATGCTTTTGAACTGTGGTGTTGGAGGAAAATTCTGAGAGTGCCTTGGACTGCAAGAAGATCAAACCAGTCCATACTCCAGGAAATAAAGCCAGACTGCTCACTTGAGGGAATGATATTAAAGGCAAAACTGAAGTACTTTGGCCACATAATGAGAAGACAGGATACCCTGGAGAAGAAGCTGATGCTAGGAAAAGTGGAAGGCAAAAGGAAGAGGGGCCAACCAAGGGCAAGATGGATGGATGGTATTCTGGAGGTGACGGACTCAACCATTGGGGAGCTGGGGATGGTGACGGCCGACAGAAAGCTCTGGCGTGGACTGGTCCATGAAGTCACGAAGAGTCGGAAACGACTGAACGAATAAACAACAAATTGAAGCCACTATTAGTTCCATGCCCCGCATTTTGAGAATTCCACCTTAAATAAACACAGAAATAGATATCCCCCATCTAGTGGATTGCTAGGTCACATACAAGTATGGTTGTCCAATAGGCTGATTTTTGCAAGACTCTTCTAGTCTGTCAAGGTAATGCTTTAAAGATTTTGCTATGTATATTTGAGAATATTAAGTGGATATTGACTTAAAATTTGGAAGAAAAGAGCAATTGGCAGCAGACTGCTGTTAAACAAGGTTGACTTAATAGTTTTATTAGAAAAATACTTTGACTATAAGATCTTAAATTTTAAAATATATCCTACAAACTATTTCAATAGTTTTTCACTTTAAGTTGAAATGGGACAATTTTAACAGCTACCAGTCACATATAATGATTAATATAGAACGCTGTACTTAATACATCACATCTGTAAACTGATATTGTTACTTTTGGATTAAAGCCTATTTCATACATGTGGTAAGGCTTTAGTGCTGCTGTAGAATGGTCTGTTTTATAAAGAGATTTGCAATATTAGCAAACATTGTGAGAGCAAATACTTAACAAATCAATTACTTTATAAAATATGGCTTTTAGTTGTTGCCATGCTTTTGATTTCAGTGGCAGAAGTGCTGTTGGTACTGACAGCCTGCTCTTAGTGCATGGATAAGGATTATCTCAGTGTCATGATTACTCCTCCATATTTTGGTCCATCATCAAATCCACCCTAAGTGTTTTCAGCTCACTACCTAATGACTCAGTCCTAGCTCTTCACAGGCAGCTTCCTTTTCTGCTCTCAGTTTCAAACCCCCATTTCCCCATAGATATCAAGTGGCAAGGAAGTAGAAAATCAGCAGTAGGGAAGTAGTGGAAAATTTGGACCCATTTTGAACTTTTATAGTGCTCTTCAGTTCCTAGATCTTTATTTAGAGCTGGATGTTTCAAGTATGGTCAGAAGCTTTCAAATGAGCCCTTAGCTTTCCCCAGAATTTCCTTATGCTGTTTTTTTTTCTTCATTTCTTGTAGTTCTGTAAGTTTAGCAAAGGCAAAATGGAAGGAAAGGGGACAATACAATCTTAGCTTTTTTTTTTTAATCCATTCAATTGTGTCCGATGCTTGGAGACTGCCTGGACAAGTCCCTGAATTTTTCTTGGCAATGTTTTTCAGAAGTGGTTTGCCCTTGCCATTCCTAGGGCTGAGAGAAAGTGACTGGCCCAAGATCACCCAGCTGGCTTCAGGCCTAAGGCGGGACTAGAACTCTCAGTCTCCTGGTTTCTAGCCTGATGTTTTAACCACTATACCAAATGCTCTCTGGTGTCCCTAGGTGGGCACAAAAATCTTAGCTTAATCTTTTGAGAATAGGAGACTTGGAATATTGAGTTTCCCCAACCAAAAAAAAAAAGGATTGGAAAACTGAAGCAGGGATTTCTTCCCTGAGTGATCAGGGAGATGGGAATAGGGGAGCAATTTAACATTTGTTTTGATACTGTGATTGAAATTCCATCTTTTACATACTTGTGTGCAACATCACAATGCAAGTATGAAAGGGAAGACTGATGTCTCTTTGATGTCAAATGTTTTATCATTTTGGTATCACTGCGGCTAGTTGAGGATATCTATTCTCCTGAATATTTTATAAATCACTTGCTGTTGGAAAACAATTAGTCCAGAGCTTTCCAAACTGTGTGTTGGGACACGTTAGTGTGCTGGCTGCAGTGTCTGGGTGTGTCGCGGCTGCTGCTGCCTCTGAGCCCTGCCAGGATTCCACGCAGGTCCTAGTGCCTGCCTTGTGCCTTGCTGCCTCCAAACCTGCTGTGATTCTGCACAGGTCCTAGTGCCTGCCTTGTGCCCTGCTGTAAGAGTGTGTCGTGAAATGATGCATGTCTGAAAAGTGTGTCACCAACATGAAAAGTTTGGAAAGCTCCGAATTAGTCAAATGTAAGACAACATTTAATTAATTAAATTGTGAAAACTTGAATTTCATATGCCGTTAAAGCTTTGAATTGTACAGTGACTTTTTTTTTCTTTTGTAAGACTTAGAATTCTCTATTAAATCCTTGCACATTGGAAAGTGATGCTTTATTGTGCATGGAAGTATGAACAAATGGTAGTCTGACATGTTCAATTTGTGCTTAACTCTAGTTTTAAGTAGCATCAAATTTTTCCATGCCAACTCACATAATTGGTTGTTTTGAATAAAAGAATTTTAGGATTTAAGGACTCCTTCAGGTGATCACTTTGAAGGCTGATCATCAACCATTTTATTACCACATGCCACTTCTTGATTGATCCTGGCATATAAACAGGTCTTCCCACTCCTTATCAGCCAAAAAGGTGGTGATCTAGTGATCATGTTATAAACATAGTGAAAAAGAAAATCAAGTTCCTATTTTATTTATATAACAGGAGGTGCATTAAATCCAGTTTTTGTCCTCTCAGATAACAGTTTGTACTAATTAATATTGGCTCCATTAATAAGAATTAAGAATCTTTTTTTTTACATCTGAAAATCTCATCTAAGCCCTACTTAGAAGATTATGTCAGTCACTGAACCAATCTGTATGCATGGAAGGATGGAACATAGTAATGTTAAATGGTTACATTCATTCTCTCTATTTATTTATTTACAGGGCTTAATAAAACTAATTTATTGTCCAAAGGGATAGTCATACCAAGCCTACCATCAAGGCTCAATGGAATAGCAAGATCTTAACTTACTTTGGTCCAGTTTTGCAAGAAATGATTCTTTGAAATCTATTCTATGTTTCCATTGATAATTTGTTTGTTTGTTTATTTTCTATCCTGCCTTTATTATTTTTATAAAAAACTCAAGGCAGCAAACATACCTAATACTCCTTCCTCCTCCTATTTTCCCCACAACAACAACCCTGTGAGGTGAGTTGGGCTGAGAGAGAGTGACTGGCCGAAGGTCACCCAGCCGGCTTTCATGCCTAAGGCGGGACTAGAACTCTCAGTCTCCTGGTTTCTAGCCCATTGCCTTAATTAGCAGATATTAGGGATTGTCACTAAGTGATTTTTTTTAAAAAGTCAACTGTTGGGGACAAATTTAATTTTGATGTGATTTGTAGCTTTTCTGTTCTGATTAATTCATTCTTAATGAATGTTGAATTCTAGGCTTTTTTCTGACTTGGACTAAACAAATATGATAGAAAAATATGAAATTCATTTTCAAGCAAGGATGTGTATTTTTGAGCTTTCTAAGCCTTCTATTTTACTGAACTCCAGAAAACCTGGAAGCCTGAGAAAACAGTGAGACATCTCCACTGAGGGTTTTGTGGGCATAGGTTATTGACAATTTATTTATCTATCTGTATAGCCACACACTTGACATATGACTCGTGATATATGCTTATATTTTCCATATGCCTCTAAATTGCCCAAAAGGCCATTGGAAAAAATAATATGGTGTAAGGTGTGTTCCTAACACATGGAGAGGAAGGAACTTTTCTGAAGAAGATAATCATTTGACATCACTTTAAATGAATATGAATATATGCACTGACCACTATTAAGAAGCTCAAATTTGTGGCTTCCATTAGTTTTTATCCACAAAGGAATAAAAGAAGAAAGAGCTAGCAAAGCAAAGCAAAACATTAAGATCTAAACCAGATATTCTCCATTACGTCTGCATCCTATCACACTATATTTCATTCCATGATAAGGATTCCTGCTACATACTGGTATTATGAGACCATAGAATATGATGCTGGCCCATATATTAAATACCTTTAATTTCTAAATATTCCTTATTTTTAAAACAAATTGATTTGTCAACACCATATCAACTACTTTTTCAGGCATGTTGTAGTTTATTAGTATTCATTAGTCAAGATGTGGCCATCTGTTTTTGTGACAGGGTGTAAAAAAATTACACCCACAGAAACAGACCTTCTTAAAAGCTAAAATGTTGATTTGCCATTTATGAAATAGATGTGGATACACACACACGAATGCCCTGATTCGTTATATCCATTGTCAGCAATAATGGAATGGAATGGTTTAACTGGTCCCTGAACCTAAAATGGCAACATCACATGAAATCAGTTCTAATTTTTTTGTCACACCTTTCACGTTTACAAACAATTTTGGCAACACATCTGGGGATAAATAGAATAATGTTTGATTAACAGTCCTGATTTGCAATAATATATTTAAAACCAGGCTTTGACTGAAGATATCTATCCTGGTTTGTTGTTAATAGTTCAAGCACAGTGCTGCAGATGGATGCAGTTCAAAATCAATGGGCTACTTCAAAACAGACAGATCTCAGCTGTAGTTTCCATTACTTTCCATATGATGATTGAGAGCTAAAACTGCTGTTTGAAATGAGGCCATCATGATTCTCAAATGCTAGGTCCCTTACTCAGAGAATTAGTTCTACTCTCCTTTACTCTGTGTGTAATCATGCTAAGTATAGCCTTTCTCCTTTATGACCTATTAAATATAAGCCTGGCCCATAGCATTTGATGTAAATTCTTATTTCAGTTGGAGATGGTTACATGTGATCTCTTCTCAGGTCATTGTTGAACCAGCTAGGTATTTCTGAACTTTCTTGAATGACAGATAGAGAAAAAGCAATTTTTAAGAGTTTATTCTTGACTGTTATTGTTAGCATGTGTCTTACTTGGCTGCCCTTTCAGAGTTAGATTTCCCAGCAATGTGGACAAGCACTTGGAAGTTGAATCCAAAATCTGTAATTGAATAGAACTTTTATTAGGAGCAAGCGAAATTACACACACAAATGTGCAAGCTTTCAAATGTTCTCCAGAACTTTTCATCAAATAGAATGCTATAAAGAATAATAAAAAGAAGCAAGAAAGGAAAACTTGTTTACATATCTTTAACAAATGCATTCAGTGTTAATGTATTTTTGTATGTACAGGCTATGCCCCCTTTGGAAGTAACATTTCATGCCTCATGTGAGCACAGCACCTCTGCTGCTAATTAAAGCATACTGTTGGTTCATATGTTTTTCAGCCTTCTGTGTAAGCCCAAATAACGGTGTGTCATCCTAATGCAACTGTTGTAGCAACTGCACACACTCTCTCTCTATATATATAAATACTGTATATACATATACATACATACATACATACATACATATATATGTATATGTATATGTATATGTATATGTATATGTATATGTATATGTATATGTATATGTATGTATATGTATATATGTATGTATATGTATATATTTATATACTGCTCAAAAAAATAAAGGGAACACTGAAATAAGACATCCTAGATCTGAATGAATGAAATATTCGTATTAATTACTTTGTTCATTACATAGTTGAATGTGCTGACAACAAAATCACACAAAAATTAGCAATGGAAATCAAATGTAAGCAACCCCTGGAGGTCTGGATATGGAGTTACACTCAAAATTAAAGTGGAAAAGAACACTACAGGCTGATCCAACGTTGATGTAATGTCCTTAAAACAAGTCAAAATGAGGCTCAGTAGTGTGTGTGGCCTCTACGTGCCTGTATGACCTCCCTACAACGCCTGGGCATGCTCCTGATGAGGTGGCGGATGGTCTCCTGAGGGATCTCCTCCCACACCTGGACTAAAGCATCCCCCAACTCCTGGACAGTCTGTGGTGCAACGTGGCGTTGGTGGATGGAGCGAGACATGATGTCCCAGATGTGCTCAATTGGATTCAGGTCTGGGGAATGGGCGGGCCAGTCCATAGCATCAATGCCTTCGTCTTGCAGGAACTGCTGGCACACTCCAGCCACATGAGGTCTAGCATTGTCATGCATCAGGAGGAACCCAGGGCCAACCGCACCAGCATATGGTCTCACAAGGGGTCTGAGGATCTCATCTCGGTACCTAATGGCAGTCAGGCTACCTCTGGCGAGCACGTGGAAGGCTGTGCGGCCCCCTAAAGAAATGCCACCCCACACCATTACTGACCCACTGCCAAACCGGTCATGCTGGAGGATGTTGCAGGCAGCAGAACGTTCTCCATGGCGTCTCCAGACCCTGTCACGTCTGTCACATGTGCTCAGTGTGAACCTGCTTTCATCTGTGAAGAGCACAGGGCGCCAGTGGCGAAGTTGCCAATCTTGTGTTCTCTGGCAAATGCCAAACGTCCTGCACGGCGTTGGGCTGTAAGCACAACCCCCACCTGTGGACGTCGGGCCCTCATACCACCATCATGGAGTCTGTTTCTGACCGTTTGAGCAGCCACACGCACATTTGTGGCCCACTGGAGGTCATTTTGCAGGGCTCTGGCAGTGCTCCTCCTGTCCCTCCTTGCACAAAGGCGGAGGTAGCGGTCCTGCTGCTGGGTTGTTGCCCTCCTACGGCCTCCTCCACGTCTCCTGATGTACTGACCTGTCTCCTGGTAGCGGCTCCATGCTCTGGACACTACGCTGACAGACACAGCAAACCTTCTTGCCACAGCTCGCATTGATGTGCCATCCTGGATGAGCTGCACTACCTGAGCCACTTGTGTGGGTTGTAGACTCCGTCTCATGCTACCACTAGAGTGGAAGCACCGCCAGCCTTCAAAAGTGACCAGACCATCAGCCAGAAAGCATAGGAACTGAGAAGTGGTCTGTGGTCACCACCTGCAGATCCACTCCTTTATTGGGGATGTCTTGCTAACTGCCTATGCTTTCCGCCTGTTGTCTATTCCATGTGCACAACAGCATGTGAAATTGATTGTCAATCAGTGTTGCTACCTAAGTGGACAGTTTTATTTCACAGAAGTGTGATTGACTTGGACTTACATTGTGTTGTTTCAGTGTTCCCTTTATTTTTTTGAGCAGTGTATATAGAGAGAGTATGTGCAGTTGCTACAAGAGTTGCGCCTATCTATCTATCTATCTATCTATCTATCTATCTATCTATCTATCTATCTATCTCCAGCAAAGGAGATTGTTACCTTGTCATGGTGCTGGAGCTTGAGCACCTCAATGAAACCATGAGCTAAACCGTGAAGGGACACCCAAGACGGGAAGGTCGTGGCAGAGAGGTCAGACTAAATACGATCCCTGGGGAAGGTAATGGCAACCCACCCCAGTATTCTTGCCGTGAAAACTAAATGGATCAGTACAACCAGAGATATGTTGGTATACCATCGGAAGATGGGACTCCCAGGTCGGAAGATGGTCAAAATGCTACTGGGGAGGAACAGAGGATAAGTTCAACTAGCCCCAGATGTGATGATGCAGCTAGCTCAAAGCCGAAAGGACGGCTAGCGGCTGACGGTGCTGGTGGTGAACAACGAATCCGATGTTCTAAAGATCAACACACTATAGGAACCTGGAATGTAAGATCTATGAGCCAGAGCAAATTGGATGTGGTTATTGGTGAGATGTCAAGATTAAATATAGACATTTTAGGTGTCAGTGAACTGAAATGGACTGGAATGGGCCACTTCACATCAGATGACCACCAGATCTATTACTGTGGACAAGAGGACCACAGAAGAAATGGAGTACCCTTCATAATTAATAATAAAGTGGCAAAAGCAGTGCTTGGATACAATCCAAAAAACAATTGAATGATCTCAATTCGAATTCAGGGTAAGCCATTTAACATCACAGTGATCCAAATATACGCCCCAACCACAGATGCTGAAGAAGCAGAAGTAGATCTGTTCTATGAGGATCTGCAGCACCTACTGGATAATACGCCAAAAAGAGATGTTATTTTCATTACAGGAGACTGGAATGCTAAGGTGGGTAGTCAGACGACACCTGGAATTACAGGCAAGCATAGTCTGGGAGAACAAAATGAAGCAGGAAATAGGCTGATAGAATTTTGCCAAGACAACTCACTGTGCATAACAAACACTCTCTTCCAACAACCTAAAAGACGACTTTATACATGGACTTCACCAGATGGTCGACACCGAAATCAGATTGACTACATCCTTTGTAGCCAAAGGTGGCGGACATCTATACAGTCGGTAAAAACAAGACCTGGAGCTGACTGTAGTTCAGATCACGAACTTCTTATTGCAAAATTTAGAATCAAACTAAAGAGAATAGGGAAGACCCATAGATCAGTTAGATATGAGCTCACTATATCTATATATTCCTAAGGAATATGCAGTGGAGGTGAAGAATAGATTTAAGGGACTAGATTTAGTAGATAGGGTCCCGGAAGAACTATGGACAGAAGTTCGCAACATTGTTCAGGAGGCGGCAACAAAAAACGTCCCAAAGAAAAAGAAAACCAAGAAGGCAAGATGGCTGTCTGCTGAGTCACTGGAAGTAGCCCAAGAAAGAAGGAAAGCAAAAGGCAACAGTGATAGGGGGAGATATACCCAATTAAATGCAAAATTCCAGAGGTTAGCCAGAAGAGATAAGGAATTATTTTTAAACAAGCAATGTGCGGAAGTGGAAGAAGACAATAGAATAGGAAGGACAAGAGACCTCTTCCAGAAAATTAGAAACATCGGAGGTAAATTCCAGGCAAAAATGGGTATGATCAAAAACAAAGATGGTAAGGACCTAACAGAAGCAGAAGAGATCAAGAAAAGGTGGCAAGAATATACGGAAGATCTGTATAGGAAGGATAATAATATTGGAGATAGCTTTGACGGTGTGGTCAGTGAGTTAGAGCCAGACATCCTGAAGAGTGAGGTTGAGTGGGCCTTAAGAAGCATTGCTAATAACAAGGCAGCAGGAGACGACAGTATCCCAGCTGAACTGTTTAAAATCTTGCAAGATGATGCTGTCAAGGTGATGCATGCCATATGCCAGCAAATTTGGAAAACACAAGAATGGCCATCAGATTGGAAAAAATCAACTTATATCCCCACACCAAAAAAGGGAAGCACTAAAGAATGTTCAAACTATTGAACAGTGGCACTTATTTCACATGCCAGTAAGGTAATGCTCAAGATCTTGCAAGGTAGACTCCAGCAATTCATGGAGCGAGAATTGCCAGATGTACAAGCTGGGTTTAGAAAAGGCAGAGGAACTAGAGACCAAATTGCCAATATCCGCTGGATAATGGAGAAAGCCAGGGAGTTTCAGAAAAACATCTATTTCTGTTTTATTGACTATTCTAAAGCCTTTGACTGTGTGGATCATAACAAATTGTGGCAAGTTCTTGATGGTATGGGGATACCAAGTCATCTTGTCTGCCTCCTGAGGAATCTGTATAACGACCAAGTAGCAACGGTAAGAACAGAGCACGGAACAACGGACTGGTTTAAGATTGGGAAAGGAGTACGGCAGGGTTGTATACTCTCACCCTACCTATTCAACCTGTATGCAGAACACATCATGCGACGTGCTGGGCTTGAGGAATCCAAGGCTGGAGTTAAAATTGCTGGAAGAAACATTAACAATCTCAGATATGCAGATGATACCACTTTGATGGCTGAAAGCGAGGAGGAGTTGAGGAGCCTTATGACGAAGGTGAAAGAAGAAAGTGCAAAAGCTGGGTTGCAGTTAAACCTCAAAAAAACCAAGATTATGGCAACCAGCTTGATTGATAACTGGCAAATAGAGGGAGAAAAAGTGGAGGCAGTGACAGACTTTGTATTTCTAGGCGCAAAGATTACTGCAGACGCTGACTGCAGCTAGGAAATCAGAAGACGTCTACTTCTTGGGAGGAGAGCAATGGCAAATCTTGATAAAATAGTTAAGAGCAGAGACATCACACTGACAACAAAGGTCCACATAGTTAAAGCAATGGTATTCCCTGTAGTAACCTATGGCTGCGAGAGCTGGACCATAAGGAAGGCTGAGCGAAGGAAGATAGATGCTTTTGAACTGTGGTGTTGGAGGAAAATTCTGAGAGTGCCTTGGACTGCAAGAAGATCAAACCAGTCCATACTCCAGGAAATAAAGCCAGACTGCTCACTTGAGGGAATGATATTAAAGGCAAAACTGAAGTACTTTGGCCACATAATGAGAAGTCAGGATACCCTGGAGAAGATGCTGATGCTGGGGAAAGTGGAAGGTAAAAGGAAGAGGGGCCAACCAAGGGCAAGATGGATGGACAATATTCTGGAGGTGACAGACTCAACCATGGGGGAGCTGGGGATGGTGACGGCCGACAGGAAGCTCTGGCATGGGCTGGTCCATGAAGTCACAAAGAGTCGGAAGCGACTGAACGAATAAACAAAAACAACAACAAATATATATATATATATATATATATATATATATATATATAGAGAGAGAGAGAGAGAGAGAGAGAGAGGCTGATTAAAGTCTATATACTATATACAGTATATAGACTCTAATCTAAGAAACCTCTTCCAAATCTTTCTCAAACAAATATGCTCTTTGTGTTTGTGTGTATACGTATACACATATATACACATATTAATTACAGAGATGAAAGTATTTCCTGTAAAAAAATATTTAAACTGAAGAAATAGCATGAGCTGAAGAATGAAAAAATGGGAAACTGAAGAAAACAGAACTGTCAGATTCATTAATCCCTGCCTCCCAATAATTTAAGTACAGCACTCCTTTTTTATCAGTTATAAACTTGGTTACCATTCTGAAAAAGCTATCAATGTGCTTAACTGAGGGGTGTACCTGTGTTTGGCCACAGCAGTGCTGATCATCTGCTTGTCAAAATAGCTAAGGCGCAGTGTGGGGAAAGCTAATAAATATTTTCAGGTGTCACCATAATTTTTAATCCCATACCGCTGATGGAGTATACAAGTAAACCTGATTAGAAAGTAGTAAATTAAATACCTTTAATTTAAATCAGTAAACAAATAAAATTGAAAGCAATTGAGAATGGCCCTTATTTAGAGTCATAGTCTCAATGTGATCCACAGGGATATAGAAAAAAATATCCGATAGGTGTGCAGTCTGGAAAACCCACGTTTTGATGTTTGGACTGTATTTCTATTACTGTGTTTGATATTCTGTTGGAAAATTGAAAAATGCAATCCTAATGAATTACCCATCCATTATTTTCAAGCATTTTTTTTAAAAAAGGCATATGAAGTATTTTATTGTTGCATTTAAATGGTGTGAATCTTTTCTTTCCATTGAATTATGGAGTCTTTTGTGGCAAGTAAAAAGAATGAGGAACAGACAATACTGACAAAATAGTTTCCATAATCATCTTTCACTTGAGTACCATGGCCCAGGAAATATTTCCTGGTGTGCATGAAAAGGTCCTGTCAGTTACTGTTTGTTAAAAATACCCTTAACATTTAAGTAAGGACTTACTCCACACTAGTTAACATTTGGTGTCTGAGGAAAGAAGGAATATTGTGAAACTAGTGGTAAGAAAAAAAGTAATATGTTTGCTGGAAAATTTAAAAACCCCAAGGAGGACATTAGAAAATCTTTATAAGTGCTTTCAAAACCAGATTTCTATTTTATTTGGAAATTATTGTTTCTATTTGAATTTTTTTCCTGCAAATTTAATTAAATTTAGATGTAATTACATTTTAATTAAATTCATTAAATATTATTAATATGATTATCTTCCATCTAATAATTTTTCTGTTCCATTCATTAAAAAGGTACAGTTTCAGGAAAAAATTTTCAGGGACTATGAAGTCTGCACCCCAATCTTTAAGTAACATTTATTTATTTATTTATTTTATTAGATTTATATTACCGCCCATCTCCCCCAACGGGGACCCTGGGCGGTGCACAATAAAATAGAGTTAAAAATATATAAAATTACATCAATAGAAAATACGAATTCCAAGGAAAGAATGTTAAAATAAGACACTGGGAGGCTTCAAGGGGCCAGCCATCCCGAAGAGGAACTGTTGGCGTTTCTCTCCCAGGCAAGACGGCAGAACCAGGTCTTTAAGCCTTTCCGGAAGGCTGGGAGCGAGGACATCAGCCTCAGCTCCGGGGGTAAGATATTCCAAAGGGCGGGCGCAACTGCAGAGAAGGCCCGCTTCCTGGACCCCACTAGGTGGAACTCTTTAATTGATGGGGTCCGCAGCAAGCCCTCTCTGGCTGAACGGGTGGGACGGGTCGATGTTCTGGGGATGAGACGGTCCCTCAGGTAACTTGGTCCTATGCCATGTAGGGCTTTAAAGGTGATAACCAACACCTTGAATTGTACCCGGAAGCAAACCGGTACCCAATGCAGCTCGCGTAACAACGGTGTCACATGGGCCGATCTTCTGGCCCCAATAATTGTCCGCGCAGCCGCATTCTGGACCAGCTGAAGCTTCCGGATACTCCTCAAGGGTAGCCCCATGTAGAGTGCATTACAATAGTCTATATGGGAGATGACGAGGGCATGAGTGACTGTTCGGAGGGCATCTCGGTCCAGGAAAGGGCGTAACTGGTGCACAATCCGAAGTTGTGCAAAGGCCCTCCTGGCCACGACTGCCACCTGCTCTTCCAGCAGGAGTCGTGAGTCCAGAAGAACCCCCAGGTTCCGCACTGGCTCCGAACAGGGTAGTGCAACCCCATCTAGAGCCAAAGATGACAACTTCCTAGGACCTGAGCGGCCATCAATCAACAGCCACTCCATCTTACTAGGGTTCAGTCGAAGTCTGTTGTTCCTCATCCAGGCCCCCACAGCCTCCAGACACTGAGATAGGGTGGCAACTTCATCACTTACTTCACCCGGGATGGAAATATACAGCTGTGTATCATCAGCATATAGATGGTATTTCATCCCGTGGTGAAATAGCTTGTGCACCATTTAATGAAATAAACCAGTTCATTGACTAGGAAAAAGTTGTATGCTCAGATATTATGCCAAAATCAAAGAGACTCCCAAACCTTTAGCTTTGCCTGACTTGTATCCAGTCATTATTAAAAGTACAAGCTGAATTAGGTAAAAATCTCAGATCTGTTTAATTTCTGAAGTTTGTATGGGCACACATGTTAAATTATTTTAGTCCAAGTTCATATCATACTTACTGAAATAATTGACTACTATAATGCCCAGTTGAGAGTGTAGTGTTTAAGGCACCAGGCTAGAAACCGGGTGACCGTGAGTTCTAGTCCCACCTTAGGCACAAAGCCAGCTCGATGACCTTGGGCCAGTCACTCTCTCTCAGCCCTAGGAAGCAGGCAATGGCAAACCACTTCCGAAATCTTGCCAAGAAAACTGCAAGGACTGCAGCGAAAGGAAGCTGGGAGTCCAGCAATTGTGGCCCTGAAACTATCCTCCATTAAATCTGCAAGAACAACAACACTCCCTTGTCTTATTGCTGAGGCACAGTAGAGCTCAGCCATGGGGACAGCACAATTTATGTTCTCCTTTTCTGCCAGCTAAAAGGCCAGGGGAATGCACGTAACATGCCTTTAGTCTTTAGTAATAAGTTGTACTTTTAAGTATGATATATTCTGAATCTACCTCAAGGGTTGAAATGTATGCTTTGCTATTGTTTCTTAAGCTCTCTACTTAATGGGGAATACACACACACATACACACAATGGACATGACTGTGCAGGGGAAAACCTTTACCTTTACACATGTATACACATGTATGTATTAAGAACAAGGGTTTGTTCAGTAAGCAAGGTAAGTATATTGCATGAATGCAGTCAGTGTGTCAGGAAGGTGCCTTACACTAAATTAGATTACGTACTGTACATAAATTAGCTTCAGCCTCACCATTATGCTTGCATTAATTTTATAAGTTACATCTGTTTATACTAGTATTAAATTTGATTAAAAATAATCAATTCCAAAATACTCCTCTTTCATAATGAAATCAGATCCTTGCTTTCTTATATTAAGAAACAAACAAATAAACAATTGAAGAAAGCTTGTGAAAATGGCAGGCAGCCTTAATATTTGCAGGGTTTTAGAATCATTCTATACTCAGAATTACTAAACAATACCTTGAAGATTGAAATCTGACTCCATAATTTTGTGAAGCATGTCTGTGGCATAAATCATGCTGAAAGGGAACATTACAGGCTCATCAGCTTTCCTAAGTTACCACACCACAAATCTAATATATGATCTTAAATGTGAAGGAGCTGCTCATTAAATCATAATTGCATTTCATATAATTAGTTACATCTTTGTAGATGTCATATAATTATTTCCCAGAAGTTCTCTGTTGGCCATCTCATGTATAATAAAAATCCTCTTCAGACATTTCTAATAAACGAGGCTTAAGGTATGAAGAGGGCATGTGCGCTGTACCTACCTCTGATTTTTTCAACATCCTGATTGCCTCTATAGCTTTTGCTCCAAATCTTATTCATCTAAGAGCTATGAAGGAGCTGTATGTCGTGTGTAGGTGCAGAAATAACATGCCGAGGCTTGGAATCTAGTCTCTAGTGTTTATTGCTTGCTACATAGAGAATCCTGCTAAACTGATAGTGCCCGAAGAATCCCCGAGACATGAGTCCAATCTAGGGTGGAGCTTTCCGGAGGCGTTTGGGAAATAAGGCCAGGCCCTCCGAGCTTCGTGCTTGCTTCCCTCCCGTGAGTAAGCTCCCCCCACCGCTCCCCCCACCTCCCTGACACTGTACCTATATTCACCTGAAGATGAGTAATGCTCTGTACAGAATCAGAGGCTGTGCTTTATCTGCTTCCGAGATCATGCAGATGATATTTTTGCATTCTAGCAAATATGAATAGAAATTCCCATTTGAGCATGTAGAAGCCAAAATAAATATGGGTGGTACAGGCAAGATATAGAGATGTAAATAGTAGGGCTAGCACATGCAGCTCAATCCTCTACAAGTTTAGACTTCATGTATTCACTTTATTGTTTGCATAAATACACAGGTGCATAACTATTCTTCCATGCCCCCTATGTTGTCTCTGGATAGGGTCTGCCCTGATGGAACAGCTCTGCAACTTGTTTGCTTGTTTGTTTGTTTGTTTAAATTTATTGGCCACTCAATTCCAGTGGATTCTGGGTGGCGTACAAAACTAGGGAAAACATAAAAACAGCTGAAAACATTGAATCACACAGACAGCCCAGACTAAAACAAGCTAATAGACGGCAAGAACAACAGGGGCCATTGAACAAATAATAAACATCAACCCCAGACCTGGGACCAAAGCCAGGTTTTCAAAGCTTTCCGGAACTCCGGGAGAGAGGGTGCTGTCCTTATCTCTGTAGGGATGCTGTTCCAGAGGGTGGGGGCCACAAAAGAGAAGGCACACTTTCTAGGTCCCATAAGACAGCAATGTTTAATGGAGCGGACCTGGAGTGCACCGACCCTGCTGAAACGTATTGGGTGGGCAAAACCAGTTGGAGATCAGCAGTCTCTCAGATATCCAGGGCCTGTGCCATACAGGGCTTTATAGGTAATAACCAGTACCTTGAATTGCACTCAGAAGCCAACTGGCAGCCAATGCAGCTTGCATAGCAGTGGTGACATATGGGCACACTTGAAAGACCTCCCGGACTCATGGCTCTTGCTTGATCAGCAAGTGGAAGCTGTAGACAAGGGGGTCTTTGCCCAGCTGCCACAGGTTCTCTCGTTGCAGCCCTACTTGAGCTGGGATAATTGACCAAAGTGGCTTATGCCTTCAACACCACTCATTAAGTTAATTAAGTGCCAACAATTTCAGTTAAGAACATTCGTTGTATTCATTTCCTTTTTCCAAAAAAAAAAAATATGGGTTGTATTAATTATAATTTGAATGTTATGAGCCCAGGTATGAAATCATTTTTTAATCTTTTAAAAGAATGATTTGGATTGAATTAATAGGTGCATTTAACTACTTAAGTAGTTAGTCTCTGCTATCTTGAAATGGCATCAAGAATGGACAGCCAGAAACTTGAATCTCTTATTCTCTTCAAGTTCAGTTTTTGTTTTGGAACACCTAAAGTCTCCTATTGAAAGAAATAATGGAATCAATAGAAGGAAAATGAGGAACAGCATAGTAGCTTTAAGTCTTGATGTCTAACATACCTTTCATCCATGCTGAAGGCTTTTTTTAAAAGCACAGATGGAATCAATAAAGACATTGCCATGAACTCAGAATACAATAAATCAGAAACTCTTTTCTACAATTCCCATTTTGGATCTCAGCTAGGAATTAAACTTGTAAGAAAGTAATGCTCTACAACAACAACAACAACAACAACAACAACAACAACAACAATTTCTAGAACTCTGTCCTGACCGGAATATAATAAGCAACAGCAGATAACTTTGAAATAAAGGGATATTCTACTTATATATTTTTTTTCTACAGAAGCAATCTAGGTATGTGCTTAAATGGGAAAAATAATATGTGAACAATAAGTTTCAGATCAGCCACACTTATTTCTGTAATTAATATTTTAATGTATTTATTGATTGGTTTTAGCTGCCCAGAGTCGCTTGTTTGTGAGATGGGCAGCTGTATAAATTTGAAAAATAAATGAATAAATAAGTATGACAGTTTTTCCCAATGTATTAATTCTAAGAATTGTTAGCAATATCCATGATCTAAAATAGGGATGAGCACTCAATGAGGATGTGTTACATCAGCATGCCATTTGTATCCCCTGGTGTGTCCCAAAGCTACACTGCTGAAATTTGAGGACAAAATGGATGAGTTTTGGCAGTATGATTTTTGCTTGGCTTGCGGGTTTGGGGGCTGTTTTGACCAGAACTAAAAGAGACTACCTTAATAGTGCTGGAGGAGCTGCTGCTAGTAGGGATGACATAATTCACCAAAATAAAATCTATTGTGGCGCTAATGGGCTCTTTATTAATGGGGATAGCTAGAAGCCATCTTTAAATATTTGCATAGAAAAATGTATTGGAGAAATTGGATATCACAACTGCAGATTTGTGTCTCTTAACTGAAGGAAATAATGCAAAGTAAATTAGTCCAAATAGAATAAAGTATGTCATACTGACAGAGGATACATTTAGCCTAATCTGCACATCCATAGCTGCCTACTGGTGCAGATGTAGGGCACTTGGGTGATGTTTTAGCCAGTGAGTGGTACCATAGAGAACATTCCCTGTATTCAAGAAAAAAAGTGGGATTTCCCATTTTAAGAGCATGGACAAAAGAAAAAGTCAGGTCTGAGGTCTGGAATATGGGGCTGAAAAGGGGAATGGTGATCTATAATTGATACAGATCTTAAGAATAGGATTGTGCAAAGCATTAAAAGAGGTGCTTTACAACATGAAGGAGCATGAACTAAACCACAACTTTTGCAAGACTCGATTGTGAGCGATAGAATCAATAGGCTTCACTTTCTGTGTTTAATTCCCTTCCATATGCTGCCCTGGACACTCTTTTTCTGCTACTATTTCGTTTGGCAAAAAGCCAGTGGAGATTCCACCTGCCCACGTGTTTTATTTTCCGAAGTCATGCTGGGAAAATGGGGATGGTAGGTATGGCTGGAGCCTCAGTTGGTACTTTGTTCAGAATGGATGGGGGAGAAGGGATATTATAACTAACAGCTCAAATATGCCTGTGTAAGCTCATGCTAATGCAGGGTTTGTTTGCTTTTTTGCTATGCTGCAAGACCCATCATTTATGCTGACACAATTGTGGGGGCTACTGGCCACTACTCTTATGCTCTGAAATCTGTCAAGCAAAAAGACAATTTGACAAGTTTGTGAGTTATGCTTAGTTCATCTTTAAATATGACAATGTTCCAGAGGAACATCCTTCTAGCAATTCTGCCTCCAAATTCTCCCAGCAAAGAATTTGTCAATTTTTCTGACAGTGGATTATAGAAAGTAAAAGAAGCATTGAAAGAAAACAGCATGCAGATCACACCTACTGCCTTTTTACTATAATCAATCCCTTCTCATTTTTAAAAAAAATCACTGAAGAAAGTCGACATAGAGGGCAAAATGAAAAGTAAAAACAAAAAGAAAGAACAGGTAAAGGAGCAGTTAAGTCTGACATGGATATACTTGTGTTTATCCATCTATTTCACATTCTGTGTTAATTTAGCATTTTGCTGGTCTCATCAAGTTCAATGTTGTAGAGTTCAGTTCCTCCTGAAAATTTCAATTCCCAAAGGTACTTGTACTAGGGAAGTGTACCCTTTTAGAATACTTTACAGTATTTTAACTCCAATTTTCTAGCGATGGAAATTCAGCCATTCTCTGCAATTTTGTCACCATCAGTTCTTACTCTCCCCTTGAAAAATACCAAGAATTGTCATAATTCAAGCTGTAACTTCATACATTGTAATGTTTTTAAAATATCACAAATACCTTCTCAATGAACCTTACTGTACCTATTCAGCATATCTCCACTAATGAAACAAAGTACTTGCTAAGTTTATTGAAATACTATAACACTTATATAGACTCTTTTGTAAAAAAATGGAGGTAGTATTACATAATATGATGGATACATTGTATATACATTGCATGGAGAATAAAGCTTGTTATACTGTATTCATGTCTTCCTTCCACTAACATTTGTAATCCAAACTGAAACAATACAGGTAGTCCTCACTTAATGACAATTCATGTAGTGACAGTTCAGACTTACGACAGTGCTGAAAAAACTGACTTACAACCTGTGCTCACACTTACGACTGTTGCAGTGTCCCCATGGTCACATGATCACGATTTGGGCGCTTGGCAACCGGTTCGCATTTATAACCATTGCAGCATCCTGTGTCACATGATTGCCATTTTTGACCATCCCAGCCAGCTTCTGGCAAGCAAAATCAATGGGGAACTGTGTGATTTGCTTAACGACCATGTGGTTTGCCTAATGGCCACAGTGATTCATTTAATGACTGCTTCACTTAGCAGCCGAAATTCCGGTCTCAACTGTGGTCATTAAGGAAGGACTCCCTGTATACTGAAAGGACAAATACAACTTTGAGGTGTTAATTCTTAGGCTTAAAAATATTTTATCTAAAATATTTTGTTGATGCCCATATTTTAATTATTAATAATTATGAACTGTTAATAAAACTGAAAAAATAAATGACATCATCCTGACATCATCCTTGGATTGCTAATTCTGTTCTATTCTACAGTAATGAATTTTGTTGTTTCATAGCATGGAGGAAAAAAAATAAGATACTAGTTATCTCAATGCTACAAACATTTTCAATTGCTAATATTAATTTTTCAGTATTTTTTCCCTTTGTGTTACTTAAAAAAAACTTGTGCTACAAAGAAAAAAATGTTAAAAAGAATTACCTAAATTCTGCTGATGGCTCTAAGTTCAAAATTATGTAATGAACATCAAAGGAAACAGAGATCTAAAACTGGAAATGTAGGGGGGGGGGGAAATAAGCATAAATAGCAAAGATGGCTTCTGAAATAATTTATCACTACAGTTTATTATTGTAGATGGAATTTCATGTGAATTGGGAATATTTTGATTTAGGTTCCTGGTGGAAATCAGACAATAGAGAAACATATAACTATTTCTGGAAGGCTGACATAAATCTCATCTAAAGATTCCTGGCTTCAGCTAACCTTGTTTATTTCTGTGTCATCACTTGCAGCAATATAGTTTTATCTAACTTTATAATCTGTCTAAAGAAAAGCATCCCAAAGCCATACAGTGTATGTAATGCTCTTTCCATATAATTTTTAAAACACAGGTATTCAGAAGGTATACTCATTCTCAAACCTGTTTTGTACCTTCTACATTCTTAAAAGTGCCATGGTTTTTGTGTGGTCAACAAGCCAAATGGATATACAACCTCTGAGCTGCATGAAGTCCTTGAACCTCCTTTTCTTTTGAGCCATTAGTGCAGGGCTTTCCAAACTTTTGCTGTGACACACCAACGGCCGGCATGCAAAAACCCGGAAGCACCGCCGCTGCTGTGGTGTGCAAAAACCCGGAAGCGCTGCCGGCGGTGCTTCTGGTTTGCCGCCGCCACACTTTCAGGTTTCTGCGCCCCGTGGCGGTAGCAGTGGCGGTGGCCTGGTGTGTCGCGCGACAACCTGGAAGTGCCGATGGCCTGCCGCTGCTGTGCGTGCTGCTGCACATGGCGGCGGTGCGCCATCAGCGCTTCCAGGTTGTCGTGCAACACACTTGGGGCCCCCAGGCGACACAGTACTGTGTTGCGACACACAGTTTGGAAAGCCCTGCATTAGTGCTTCAAGGACATATTGCTAAAATTGGGTGAACTGTGGTGCAGTTACCAACCAATTTTCATCAGATTCTGGTCTATTAAATTTCAAATATGCTTATGCACACCATAATGTCCTACAACGCCACCCCCCACCCCCCGCTGAGCCAAACAGAAAAGAAACAATTTAAAGAATGGTGTGGTCTCTGGCTGCTAAACATTTTTCTTCCCTTGGATATATTGAGGTATGGTATAACAAAGATGTGATCTGAAACTCCAGGAAAGCATTCTCCCTCTTTCCAATCAGGTAGCTGTGAGAAAAAAATATGTGAGGGGAAGGGAAACCTTGAGCTCCTTGGAGGAAAGAGAGCATAAATACATGCATGTTGCATAGTCATTTAGTTACATCCAACTCTTTATGATCCAATGAACATAATTTCACCAGAACTACCTGTCAGTAATTGCATCTCTGAGTTTGTATAAACTCCTGCTTGTGTCATCAGTATGATAGTATCTAGCCACCTTGGTTTCTGTTAGCCTCTTTTTTGATCCCCTTTCAGTTAGATACAAATGTACAGATATACAGAAATAGTATATCACAGACTGTCTCTGTTCTTTAAGAAAGTTCTTGAAGTGTAGAGACTGAAAACAAAGGTATTCCTTTTAAAAGTCATTCTAGTTGTAACGTATGGCCGTGAAAGCTGGGCCCTCGAAATGTGGAACAAAGAAAAGTTGATGGCTTTGAATTGTGTTGGAAAAAAATTATGAGAAAATCTTGGAAAAATGTTGAGAAACAAATAATTCAAACAAGATAAAATAAGACTAGATTGCTCATAGGAAACACTAATAATGAAGCTAAAACTTAAATAATAAAAAGTCAAGAGTCATTAAAGAAGATCCCGATGCTTCGAAAACTGGAAGGAATAATAAAAAAAGAGGCTGTTTCTTTTCCCAGAAAGCACACACGCACAGGGCCATCTCTAGGCTAAGGCCAAGTAGGCACCAGCCTAGGGGTGCTAAATTTTAGGGGATGTCAAAATTGAAAAGACTTCTCAAAAACACAGTAAAAAAGTGAAAAGCAGTAACAGTAGAGTCCATGAGCCAGCATGCCCAGTCGAGGGTTAAATATAATTTCACAATGTAAATAGGATGAAAATGGTGAGAAAAAAATATGTTGTGGTCTGAAAATCATAAGTGTAAAGCTCAAAAACCCAAAGAAAAAAAGAAACAAGAGGGCACCTTTTTGAAATTCCTAACAAAATCAGAAGATGAGCCAAAGTATGGGGGCGGGGGGGGGGGGGGACCAGAATATGGCTTTGCCTAGGGAACCAACACGTCTAGAACCAGCCCTGCACACACACATCACTTTTTCTCTTCCTATATGTTTGTACTTCCCTTCTTTCTTCTTGTTCACCTTGCTTCAATATCTTTACCAAGAGAATTCTTTCTTTTTCTTACCATTTTAGAAAACAAGGCTGTCTGTGCCCAGAGGAAGGTGAAGTAACACTAGAGAAAACTAGTGGACTCAGGGGAAGCCAAGATATCCTCTAGAGAAGAGCTTTCCAAACTTTTCATGTTGGTGACACACTTTCTAGACATGCATCATTTTGTGACACACTCTTACAGCAGGGCATCATTTCGCAACACATTCTTACAGCAGGGCACAAGGCAGGCACTAGGACCTGCGTGGAATCACAGCAGCTTTGGAGGCAGCAAGGCACAAGGCAGGCACTAGGACCTGCACGGAATCACAGCAGCTTTGGAGGCAGCCAGGCACAAGGCAGGCACTAGGACCTGGGTGGAAGCCAGGAGGCAGCAGCAGCCGGGACATACCCAGACACTGCAGCCGACACACTAACGTGTCCCGACACACAGTTTGGAAAGCTCTGCTCTAGAGAAATGACAATGGCAGGTGCCATTGAACCTTCTGAGGCACATCCATTTTTTTTCTTAAAAAAGAGAAAGAGAGAAAAGCTTCTGCAAAGAGGTCAGATGAAGAGAGTGTAAATAAAAAGGGAGGAAGCAATGGGAGCACCATTTGGGAGAGAGTGGAGTCACCCACTTGGAAATATAATCTTTTAAAGAAAATGTCCCTTGCATTTGGGAAGTCTTCTGGGCTATGAACACCTATGTCTAGTGTTCTTCCTCCAGTGACACTTGAGAAACACTCTGTGGAAGAAGAAAATGTAAACTTGGGAAGGGGACTGAAACCATCAGGCTCTTTGGCAGCAAGATACTCCCAGAGCCTTTTTCAGCACGATTTATTGAGATGAAAGGGAGGGTTTATAAGAATTTCATCAACTATTTCCCATTTAGAACCAAGTTGTCCCCTAATACATTAGGCAGAGACTTCTTTAAGTTCTTTCTAATAGCCCTCCTGTGATCAGTGATGAGGTGGTTTTTTCCACTGATCACAGAGAGGCTTGCAGGTGGCTGTTTATATCTCCTGAATTTTTATCAGCCTGGGAGCCAACTATTACAGAAAAGCTGATAACACTGAATTCAAATTCTATCTGTTCTAGAGTCTGAAACACCACACAGTTTGATTTCAGAAGCGTGTCCAAAGCACTGTAATGTCAATGTACCAAGTTGTCTCTACCAGTGGCACCTTACAGATGCATTTAACATGCTGCCGTGATCTCTCTGAGCCAGAATTCTGGGAAAAGCTGGCGTTCATAAAGGGTTGGAGGCAACCTTTGGGGCTTAGATACTTCAGCCACCCAGTCCACATTTCTCCTTTTCTCCTCTGGGAGGAAAAGAATGCAATAGTTTATAGAAGTGTGGCAATAAATAGGGGCGTGGTGGCTCAGCGGGTAAGACGCCAGGCTTGTCGATCGGAAGATCGCAAGTTCGGAGGTTTGAATCCCTAGCCCCGTGTGACGGAGTGAGCTCCTGCACTCGCCCCAGCTCTTGCCAACCTAGCAATTCGAAAGCATGCAAATGCAAGTAGATGAATAGGTACCACTTTGGTGGGAAGGTAACAGCGTTCCGCGTGCGTCATGCGGCCACATGACTGTGGAAGCATCTTCGGACAACGCTGGCTCTTCGGCTAACAAATGGAGATGAGCACTGGCCCCTAGAGTCGTACACGACTGCACAAATGTGCGGGTGGAACCTTTACCTTTACCTATGGCAATAAATATACTAGAATATACACATTCCAGCTGCGTCTAAAATAGGGGATAAACCAACTGGTTCTGCAAGGCTGCTCAGGAACCAAACTTGAGCACAGCAGCACTTGACTTGCTCTTGCCACATATAAATGCCAGGGGTATATCTAGTAGCAGACCCAGGGTATAATCCCAAAGTGGTAGGATTCCCAGACCTGAGCATTTCCCCATAAACAATCTGTAATTTATCTTTATTTTGGAAGTCTGTCTTACAGATACAGTCTTAACTTACTTTTCGTTCTGGCTTTCTCTCTTCCTTACATGCAGCCAACAACCCAACAGTGGGACTTTGGCATTGGTCACTGAAGGTTTTGTTTTAAGCCTCATCTGCACTGTTTCCTTATGACCTTGCATTTCTATTCCTGAAATCACTGGGATTTGGCAATGGACTGGAATGGTGTATAGTTCAGGCTTCATTTCAGAAGCAGTATTTTGGGGAGCAAATAGTTACTTTGTAGCTCCTTTAGCCAATCAGAAATACCAGAACTATCAGATTCCTTTTCAGTTACCTCTATGGCTCATAATTGAAATTTAGTTTCAGAAATGGCATTGCATTTTTATGAAAACCTTTGCACCTATTTGCACATGGTTTATCTCAGTTATTATCTAAAATCTAGCATTGTGGTTACTGATCTGTACCCTTGGTAATGAAATTATATTTGTATTTGCTTAAATGTTTGTGTAAATGTCAAATGTCTGCTGGATTCTGACCTTTTTGAATAGAATGCAAACTTCAACATTTCGGGAAGGGAAGGTTTCCTCATTCTGTACACTGTGGATGTTTAATCAGACTTGACATCAGATATCCTGCTCAGATCTTTTTAAAACATTCAGTAATATATCAGTATTTGCAAAAAAAAAATGTACATTAACTTTCCTAAAATGGAGAAATACCAGTCTGGATACTTTTTTCCTTCCTTTTTTTCCTATTCGAGAGAAGCTCTCTGGCTTTAGAGACCTTCTTGATAGGCAAAACCATCTAGAAATACAGTATCCCAGCAAAAAAGGTGAAAGTTGCATATACAGGATTCTTGCTTTTAAGAGTTAGGCAAGGAACATTTTGTGACTTTTTAAAAAACTTTAAAATTTGTCTATTGTATAAAATTATATCATCTTTAAAAAAGCCACACATATGAGATAATAAAATCATAATTAATTTCATTAATAGCATATAAAGATATTAACATTTAAAATATTATTTCACTGTATAATAAAAAAGGATACTATACAGCTAAGAAATAAATGAAATGTGCACAGAATCTGAACTCATCATTATTTATCATTGCAGAGTATTTCAAGCAGGGTCATTTTCATATATTTATATTTGAACCCAGCATAGCCTTAGTATGATGTCTCCATAATGTACTGTATCTGACAGAAAGAAAGATCTGAATGATAGGTAGGGAAAGGATCTGATGTAGTATTATAGAGGAGGTCTATCTTATACATACTTATACATCTTACCCCTACTGCAAACTCACTAGCTGGCCTTAAACAACCTTTACTTCTCAGTTTTGTTCCCTCCATATGCAACATGTGAAATAATATTCAGACTATAAAGTCCAGGGACATCTGCAGCAAACCACAATGACTCCAAAATAATGACATAGTGTGATGTCATCGTGTAAATGTTGACATCACATTGTGTGCCAACATTTAATACCAAAATAGAAGTCATATCATTTGTGTGATGATGCTAGCAACACGTTTTGTCATTGGCTCCCCTTGCCTCCCTGCAGATACCCATGTAAAGGCCTAAGGTGTTTTACTTCACTTATTTCAAAATGTTGTACATTATCCCTATTGCAATGGGTCCTCTTCATTTGAGTAGGACTCTGGGCTTCTACTTCAAAATCCTGTCCTAATGACACAACTGGATGAGAGATAATTCAGTGGATTATACCCTTGTACCACTTTATTTCATGTTAAAGTATTTTTGTTCTTCCTTCTTCAAGGAACAGTACTTACTAGAGGGATATCTCAGTTTGAAAGTTTCCATTACTGTGCCAGAATTACGGATTAATATAATTAAAGAAGCCACCTCAGTCACTCCTGGATGCACTCATAAGAAAACCAGTGTCTTGCTGCAGTTTGAAAGGTGAAGGCTCATTATCCTTTACAATAATGAGAGGCAAATCTCATTTAGCAGCTCATTTTTATTTATTTTATTTATTTATAGTGGTATTTATAACCCGCCTATCCCCTCCCTAACGGAGGACTCTAGGCAGCTTACATACATATCTATATACATTTTATCATTATACAATATCACCAAGTGTAATTAACCCGCGCACCAGGAGAGGGGGTAAGGGAACCGGCTCTTCTAAGGCTCTGGACTACAATTCCCAGGATGCCTTGAGCCGGCTGCTGACGTCCTGTTGATGTCACTTCCGGGTCTGTCTGTCCTCACCAGCAGCATTCAGTCTTCCTCCGATCTTTTCTCCGGTGGAACCGGCTCCCCGACAGGACGCCAGCACATTCTCCCATGTAAGGTGGTACCCATTTATCTACTTGCATATGCTTTCGAACTGTTGGGTTGACAGGAGCTGGGGCAAGTGATGAGAGCTCATCTCGCCATGCGGAGATTCGGACTGCCGACCTACTGATTGGCAGTCCTACAGCATCAGCGGTTTAACCCGCTGAGCTACCGCGCCCCCATAATAATCCTCATTACTAGGATAAATACAATAACATGGGCATATTTTAGTCTACTTTTAAAATCCAAATATAATATGTCACAAGCTTAACATTGGTTATTGTTTTAAGGTTCTTGCATTCATAGATGTGAAATATCTTAATTATCTTACCACTCTTATTTATTTAAGGTTTTTTATATTAAATGTCTGCCTTAACTCCATCTCTGTAGCTCCGTAGCTCTGAGCATCTCTTAAATTTATGTGTTGCCTTTCCTTTGCTAGTTCTTATTTCACTGCTTCTATTCCTGTGTTTTAACAGTAGTTTGATACTAATAGAACAAAGGTTTAGCTTGGTGTGGAGATAAATAGATATAATCACTTAATTGTGGAAATTCAGGCAATGAGCAGCTTGATCAAATGCAGTTTTAGTCAGAAGGGAATCCCATTGACTTCTGTGGGATTTAGTCCTAAATAAGTTTGCATAACTTGAGAGTTTGCTCTATTTTGGAGCTGTAAATCTACACTGAGGATAAAAATAATAACATTGGTGTTATGGACTATATGTACTGTAATTTCTTAAGGACCATATGGCTCATTGTCATCTAATTTGATGAAATAAAGACTAACAGTAAGGGCGAGTTTTCTATGGTTGGAAGATTCCTCTATCCAAAAGTATAATTGTGATTTAATGTAGCCGAAGTTTCATAACTCTCTGAGCTGTGAAACTAGAAAGTCAAGCTTGGTGGTGAGATTCATGATTTCCAACATGATTAAATTATGGATCAACAAATCAGTAATTGTAGATGAATTGCTGAAAGATGTTGATAAACAGGTTCTGTCAGTACTTTCTGGCTGCTGCTGGATTCATCAGCTTTGTAAAGACACAGAAAGGTGTCTGAAAATTATTACCCACTGGGTACAATTACATTTGGGACAGGACTGTAATTGAATGGGAGGGCTTTTATCTTATTTTAAAAACCTGTGGGGAAAAGGCAAAACATTATTTCATATAACATGAACATTTTTAGAGAGCAGCATGCAGTCCTCGAAGTCTTGGTTATATTTTTTTACGCATTTAATTGGTTGAAGATTTTCCCAGTTAGAATAGGGCAATTAACACACAAGCCCACTCACCACAACAAGATGACGATCCAGCGAGTGAGGACTATTGCACTGCGCTGGAAAGAGCATTACTACAATCTCCTTAATCGTCACTCTACTGTGGCTGATGAAGTCTTCTTGCAAATCCCACAAAAACAAATAAGAAATGAGCTTGCAGTACCCCCTAGTTTGGAGGAAGTCAGCAAAGCCACTAAACAAATGAAAAATAACAAAGCTAGTGGACCTGATGGGATTCCTGCTGAAGTCTTTAAAGAAGGCGGGCCTGAACTTACACAACAACTTCATAAGCTCATTGAAAAAATCTGGATGAGGGAGGAGATTCCAGCAGACTTTAGGGATGCCATAATTATCACTCTCTTTAAAAAGGGTGATAGAACAGACTGTGGAAACTATCGAGGCATCTCCCTTCTAGCCATAGCAGGCAAAATCCTGGCAAAGATCATTGCAAACCGTCTCCTATCTGTATCAGAAGACATCCTCCCTGAAACGCAAAATGGCTTCCGCCCTTCCAGGGGAACAGTGGATATGATCTTCACTGTACGACAGCTTCAAGAAAAATGCAAGGAGCAAAACCGCCCTCTGTACATGGCGTTTATTGATCTGACTAAAGCTTTTGATACTGTAAATCGTACTGCTCTCTGGACCATCCTTCTGAAAATCGGATGCCCTGATAAATTTGTGAACATCTTGCGGTTACTCCATGACGACATGATGGCAACAATCCTGAATAACAATGGCTCTCAAAGCGATCCATTTAAAGTGGAATCCGGCGTTAAACAGGGATGTGTTATTGCTCCAACCTTATTCGCTATCTTCATCGCTATGATTATGCACCTTGTTGAAGAGAAACTTCCTACTGGTGTAGAAATTATATATCGAACAGATGGAAAGCTTTTTAATCTTAGTAGGCTGAAAGCAAAAAATAAGGTAATTGCAACTTCTGTTATAGAACTTCAATATGCTGATGATAACGTAGTCTGTGCACACTCCGAGGAAGATCTTCAAACTATCCTAAACATCTTTGCAGAAGCATATGAAAAACTCGGCCTCTCGATTAACATTAAAAAAACCAAAGTGCTTTACCAGCAAGTTCGAACCAATCCCTCCGCAGCGCCATCAATCCAGCTTAAAGGTGTGTCACTAGAAAATGTCGATCACTTTTCTTATCTCGGCAGCCATCTATCTACAAAAGCCGACATAGACGCTGAAATTCAGCATCGCCTGAGCTCTGCGAGTGTAGCTTTCTCCCGAATGAAGCGTAGAGTGTTTGAGGATCGGGACATTCGCAGGGAGACCAAAATGCTTGTTTACAAAGCCATTGTACTACCAACCCTTCTGTACGCCTGTGAAATATGGACCCTCTACAAACGCCACCTCCAACTTCTTGAAAGATTCCATCAACGCTGCCTCCGAAAAATTCTGCAAATTACTTGGGAAGATAGGCGGACTAATGTTAGCATATTAGAAGAAGCGAAAACCACCAGCATTGAAACAATGATCATCCAACATCAACTTCGCTGGACCGGTCATGTCTGACCATCGTCTTCCAAAGCAGCTACTTTACTCCCAACTTAAGAATGGAAAACGGAATATTGGTGGACAGCAAAAGAGATTCAAAGATACTCTCAAAGCTAATTTAAAAAAATGTAATATCAGCATTGAGAACTGGGAAGCCCTAACTCATGAGCGTTTCAATTGGAGGTCAGCCTTTATTAATGGCGCTATGGACTTTGAAGAAGCACGAGTACAGGGCGAAAGGGAGAAAAGAGCTAAAAGGAAGGCACGTCAGGCAAACCCTCATCATGACCGTCTCCCACCCGGAAACCTATGCCCCCACTGTGGGAGGTTGTGCGGATCCAGAATTGGCCTTTACAGCCACTTACGGATCCACCGTTAAAATTTTACCTTTGGAAGACAATCTTACTCGGCTACTTACGGATCCACCGTTAAAATTTTACCTTTGGAAGACAATCTTACTCGGCTACGAGTGATCGCCAATGAGGGCAATTAACCAAATTCATTTATCACTGAAAGTTTAGCATGCAATATAGTATGAATTTTAGTGTATTATTATATATTATAAAAATGTATCTTGAATAATAATAATATTTTATTATAACTTTTGTTATACTAACAAAAATAATCGTAAAAGACTAAAAAGATGAGCAAACCATCTATGTAAAACATTTGGGTGGTCTTTGTTGTACGACAGTAATTACCAAGGGATACTCTATTTTTTTTTTAATTTGTTCAATCGCTTATGACTCTTCATGACTCCATGGACCAGTCCACGCCAGAGCTTCCTGTCGGCTGTCGCCATCCCCAGCTCCCCCACAGTCGAGTCCGTCACCTCCAGAATATCATCCATCCATCTTGCCCTTGGTCGGCCCCTCTTCCTTTTGTCTTCCACTTTCCCTAGCATCAGCATCTTCTCTAGGGTATCCTGTCTTCTCATTATGTGGCCAAAGTACTTCAGTTTTGCCTTTAATATCATTCCCTCAAGTGAGCAGTCTGGCTTTATTTCCTGGAGTATGGACTCTATTATTACAGCTTCTAATTATTAATATATTAAAAAATCATTCTGACTCATTTATTTCTTGTACCACAACAAATTTAAAAGATTTATCGATGAGAATTAATTGTCCCCTATTAGATTTAGAATTACTACTGATTTATGTTTGATCTATCAGTTTTCTAGGTAAAACAGCCTTCTCCTATGAGAGAATATGAGTCTCGGGTTTTTTTTCAAAAAAACTCATATGTTGGTGTCAGGTATTTATGCAGACTCTTCAACAACATATCTAAAGATGGAATTTAGAAAAAGCGAAAGATTTTTTTAGAAAAATGGAAAAGGATAACCAACAAATGAGAGGTAATAGTGGTAAAAAAGAAGGGACAAAAGAAAACTTTAGATTCTCAAGCCTCTGGCTCTAAAGATTTGAGCAGTCATTTAAATAATGAGTAATTTAAAATGTTTATCATGGAACATCAATGGGCTGAATGCCCCAGCAAACAGAAAGAATTTTTTTTCATACGGTTAATAAATTAAACCTAGATATCATATGTCTACAGGAAACCCACATTAGATCTAGAGATGTTAAATTACTGATAAATAAAAAATTAGGTTTAGACGTTATATCTGCAAATGAAGGGGGGAAAATGGTGTGGTTTGTTACATAAAATCCTATTTAGAACCCAGACTTTTATTAACAGATACTAAAGGAAGATTTATTGTTATCGAAATTGAGATACAAAATGTAAAGGTAATTTTAGTTGGATTATATGTCCCAAACGATAAACAAAAAATTATTATAATGGAGTGGTAACACCCACACTTGATAGAAAATCTGACAAGCCAATTAAACAAAATCAGGGAAAATTACCAGATGAATTTTTTGAACTTGCAAACAACTTAGATTTGGTGGATGCATGGAGACACAAAATGGGGAACGCAAAAGAATTTACATTTTTTTCAGATAGACATAAATCATTTTCCAGAATCGATATGATTTGGCTTTCTAAAAATTTAATAAATAAAATTAAGGATAAGAAAATATTGGCTAAAACATTCTCAGATCATAATGCTGTACAATTAGACTTAAAAATTACATCAAAAGTATATAGATGGAGGCTTAACGAAACAATATTAAGAAACAAACAATATCTAGAAGACAGCAAAAAAAAATCAAAAGAATTTTTCAAGATAAATATGAGTGATGAGGTAAATATTAATAAAATTTGGGATGCAGGTAAAGCCTATATTAGGGGTCATTTTGTGTCTCTTGGCAATCATCTTAGAAAATTAAAACAACAAAAATTCCTACAAATTTGCGACCAAATTAAAACAAAAGAAACTGAACTTCAAAGTAATCCCAATGACAAAAATATTAAAAATCAAATAAATATTTTACAAAAACAATTAGAACTCCACACAATAGATGAAATTGAAAAGAATTTAAGATACGTAAGACAGACATTTTCAACATGCTAATAAAGCAGGGAAATTGTTAGCTTTTAAATTAAGAAAAGAGGCAAACAAAAAGATTATAAGAAAAGAAAATGGAGAAGAACTTACTGACAATCAAGGTATTAGAAAGGTGTTTTATGATTTTTATAACAAATTATATCAAAAGCAACAATTATCACAGGACAAATGTGAAACTTATTTACAAAAAAGTAAAGTGGAGAAGATTTCTCAAATGCAAAGAGAGAATTTGAATGAACCAATTACAAACCAAGAAATAATAGAAGCTATAAAAAAACAAAAATCAGGTAAAACACCAGGACCGGATGGTTTTACGGCATCTTGTTACATACACTTTCAGGAATTTCTCATAACTCCGTTTAATATGCTTCTAAATTCAATAATGGCAGGAAATACAATACCTAATTCATGGACAGAAGCAAATATTATTTTAATTCCTAAGGAAGACCAAGATTCGACTTTATGTAAAAACTACAGACCAATCTCTCTTCTAAATACAGTTTACAAAATATTTACCACTATCCTGGCTAATAGATTAAAAAGAGTTTTACAAGATACAATAAATTTGGATCAAAGTGGTTTTTTACCAAAAAGATATATAAAAGATAATATAAGATCCATTTTAAACATAATTGAATATGCAAAAAATCATAATGATAAACAAATTACTTTATTATTTTTAGATGCTGAAAAAGCATTTGATAATTTAAATTGGGAATTTTTGATTAAAACGCTCAAAAGTTTAGAATATGGAAACAAATTTATCAATGCTATTCAAGCAATTTATACAAATCAAAAAGCCAGGATAGTGGTAAATAATGATACAACCCAAAATTGCAATATAGGTAAGGGCACTAGACAAGGATGCCCAATATCTCCCCTTTTATTCATTTTGGTTTTGGAAATTCTTCTTGAAAATATCATAAAAGATAGTCAAATTGAAGGAGTAAAAATAAAACAGGAAAACTATAAGCTAAGGGCATTTGCAGACGATATTGTTATTACTTTACAAAATCCGGATAATTCACTAAGTCATTTATTTAAAAAGATACATGAGTTTGGAGAGCTTGCTGGATTTAAAATAAACAACCAAAAAACAAAGATAAATTTAAATATGTCTGCAAATGATATTCACACTATGGAATTGGCCACGGGGTTTAAAAATGTAAAAAAAATAAGATATTTAGGAGTTGAAATCACATCAAAAAATTCAGATCTATTAAAAAATAATTATATTAAAATTTGGAATGAAATACGACAAGATCTACATAATTGGACAAAGCTCCAAATATCTCTCCTAGGAAGGATTTTCACAATCAAAATGAATATTCTTCCAAGAATACTGTTTTTATTTCAAACAGTACCAATAATAATTACAGAGAAAACATTTCATAATTGGCAAAAAGATCTCGCTAAATTCATCTGGCAAGGGAAGAAACCTAGAATCAAATATAAATATTTACAAGACATTAAAGAAAATGGAGGATTTGGCCTACCAGATTTAAGATTATATTATGAAGCTGGTGTACTGGTTTGGATGAGAGATTGGATAAAATTAGACAACAGAAAATTATTGAATTTAGAGGGGTATGACCTTAGATTTGGATGGCATGGGTACCTCTGGTACAATAAAATAAAAGCAAATCTGGCATTTACGCACCATCCAATCAGGAAATCCATTTTAAAAACTTGGGAGAAATACAAGAAACTGATAGTACCAAATTTACCACTGTGGATTTATCCACATGAAGCATTTGCATTGCAAGGTATTACAACTAGGAATAAGTGGTTAAATTATAAAGATTTGTTGTTATTTGAGGGCTCAAACTATAAATTTAAAACCAGGGAAGATTTAGAAAATGAGGGCCACATATGCAACTGGTATATGTATTTACAAATAAAAGCGCAATTTAAGACTGACTCCAAAAACTTTAAATTTAAAAGTTGCTCTGTCAATTGGGACAATATATTGTGGAGAGAGGAGGAACATCTAATTGCAAAAACTTACAAAATTTTAATACAAAATAAAATCTCCAAGTTACCTATAAAGAATTCTATAATTAAATGGGAACGAAATGTGGGTCATAGCATTCAAATTGAAAACTGGGAGAAAATATGGTCAAAAGATTTGAATTTTACTTTAAATTATAATATGAGAGAATTTTTTTTCAAAATGATGTACAGATGGTACCTCACCCCAAATTTATTGTCAAAAATGAATCCTGTCATACCAAATTATTGTTGGAAATGTAAAAAATAAACTGGTACTTTCTTTCATTTATGGTGGACATGTCGGAAAACAAAGAACTATTGGGACAAAATTTATAAAACTATCCGTGAAATTATACAAGAAGATATCATCAAAGAACCAGAACTATACCTACTGGGCTTCATAAAACCAGAACTGCATAAGAAATATGGAAAACTACTATTCTACGTAAGATTCTACTGCTAGAATCATCTTTGCCAAATACTGGAAAGAAGAATATATACCCACGACTGAGGAATGGATCATAAAAATTATGGACTTGATGCAAATGGCTAAATTGACTGATCAAATTAATGATAGAATCATGGAAGAATTTAATATAGTTTGGAGTCCTTTTTTTAAATTTATTCAAAAATCGCAAAATATTCATTTAGGAAATTAATATTAATAATGTAATTAAGATAATAGAAATAAATTGGTATATAAATATAAATATGTGATGGAAAGACTAGACGGGAAGTAAGAAGTCCTTTTTGTATTTGTGTGTTTTTTCTTTTTCTTTTGGAGGTGGTAAGGGGAGAAGGGGTAGAGCAAGGTAGAGTAGAGGGAGTAAGGAAGTGGAGTTAAAAGAAGGGTAGAGAAGAAAGAGGAAGAAAGGAAAGAAAGAAAGAAGATGAGAAGAAGTAAGAAGGAAGAGGGTTATTAATAACTATCAAATTAGAAAGTGTAGAGGTTAGTTAGCTTTGGTTAGATTTGTCAAAAAGGAGGAAGTATATTTGTCAATTTCTTTTCTTTTCTTTTGGTTAGGTTAGATTAGATTAGGTTAAGGTTAATTATGTAAAGATATAGAATGCTATGTGATACTATGTTAGGTTAGGTTATGTTACATTATGTTATGTCTGGTATTGTTTTATCTCTTTATAATGTATTGTTATATATTATTTAAAACATTAATAAAAAAAATAAAGATGGAATGTTTAATCTGTATATTTTAGAGGTTCCTAAGGGTGAATGGCTTTTCAAAATCAGAAAAATGCATACTGTATGCTCCTGCAAAGCTACGCTATGAGTACTATAAAGAAATTAAAGATCTGTAACAATTGTGAAATGGTGATAGTCTGTAAATTTTAGCTCTGTCATTACATCTGTAGATTAAGTCAAGCAGTAGAAGTTTTTAACAATATTTTTATTAATATAAAATTTAAAGGTAGGTAAGAGTGGTGGCATTGTATTTTGTATTTCATTTGTGAATGTCATAGCTAAGCTTCATTTGTTAATCCAGTCTGAGCTAATGATTACAAGAGACTAGTACAGTAATAAATTAGTTCTGGGAAACAAACAATATATAAGCTGGCCATTTTGGTCAGCCTCTATTGCTACTAGATGATTATCCCATGATAAGACTGATATCTGTTATTAACTTGTTCAGAAACATCATAACTATACAGTATATCCTTCAGAAAACCAAGGGACATTGTTTCAATACTTTTGAAGAATCAAAACAGAAAATGTGACATAATAGCATTCCTGCATTTACAGAACTAGTATAATCTTTAAAAAGAAAATAATAATAATAATATATTTTAAAAAAAAATCCCTTTAGGGCAAAAACTTAAATGTTTGTAACATGTATTGGGTTCCTATTTCCAGGGACAGAAATTGTTGTGCTATGTTAAATCATGCTTCAACCATGTTGAAGTTTTCTAGGGTTTTTTTGAGGGAGGGTGAGGGGAAAGTGGCTGTATTTATAACAAGCTGTTCTAAAAGAAAGTCTCAGAAGTCCAATCATTCATGCAATATTCACAACTGAAAGGCATTGCTCAATAGATATAAAAATTAGTTTTACCACAAAAAAGGTATTCCCAGATAAGCATACTCTACCAGAATTCAGTAGAATCTTCATTAACGAATTCTTCTAGTTTTATTAAGTTGAAGAAAACCATGATGATTTTTTCTTAAACGCAGGAATATTCATATCATAGACAATGATATGATGCAAAGTGTGCTTATACAGTAAGAGATCAAAAGAGATGTACCTTCTCTCATGGTAACCAACACACTAACAAAGCTGGTTATTAATTGGTTCTTGTCCAATTGGTCTATTTTGAAGAAATTTCAAGAGTACCAGTGTCTCATGACATGAACCAATCAGAGATTAGCTTTCCAGGTTCAAATACAAGAACCCAGTCAGCCCAGTTCAATTGCCTGTGAACTGTTGAGAGGTACATCACAAAGCAGCTCACTCTGCCTCTGAAGATGCCAGCCACAGCTGCTGGTGAAACGTCAGAACAAAAGAAAACTAGACCATGGCCATTCAGCCTGAAAGCTCATCATTGCTTCACTGATGCCAGCCATGGGTCTACACCAGTATATTATTCAGAATACGTTAATGCACTGATAAGATGTTGGGTTAGGAAGGAAAGCTGTATGAATTAGAAAATGATTTTGATGTGTATCACAATTTCTGCTTTTTAGAAATACAGCATGAATTGTAAAGTATACCCTAATCAATATAACTTCTTTGTTGCTGCATAAATACTTCTGAAGATTTATTTAATGCATAACATAAATCCTTAGTTTATTGCTCTTTGATAGAGATTTGTGCCATGCAAGCAGATTAATTGGCCTTTTGTATGGATTATTTGTTTTTGTTTTGTTTTAGATTGTGATTTGAGGATTTTTTTCTCCCTAAAAAAACAAACATATTTGCCAATTTTTTAAATATTTTGAAGAAACATTTGGATTTGGTTCATTAAAACCTAGGGAGAGTGCATCTTTTTCTGGTAGTGATTCTGGAGAGAATAATCTTCTAGAGATGTTAGAGTAATTTGGGGCAGGAATAGGCAACTGTTGGATCCTAGGCTGGCCACTCTGGCCACGGTGGAGCAGCTAAAGTTTAAACAAGTTGTATACTAGAAAAAAAGCTTCACTATATCTGTGAATTAGGTAGGAGTAATAAATATGCATTCCACTAAATATTAAGGACTGGAAATTAGAACTGATAGCAATAAAAAACAACAAGACAACAATATGTCTCAGGCACAAGTGAAAGAACTGTGATCAGGACTGGAATGTACATGGAAGGGAAATTAGTTATTCTCCTCACCCATAATTTTGATGAAACTGCTCTCCCATCCATCTTGTACAATCAACCCAGCCCAGCCCAGCCCAGCCCAGCCCAGCCCAGCCCAGCCCAGCCCAGCCCAGCCCAGCCCAGCCCAGCCCAGCCCAACCCAACCCAACCCAACCTTTCTTATTCAGGGCAGTATGAGAGGTTTCTTATTTTAATTCAACCTGCAATGCCCAGGAATAGGGAAAGTTTTTACTGAAGTTGTGTCTAAGAGGGAGAAAATAACTGAATAACCTGTCCGTGTATCCTCTGGTGCCAATTACAGTCCCAGAATCCTAGTATTTAACTTTTTTAAAAAAGTTTGTTGATCTTGGGACTCTGGATCACTGTTTCCTGTGGTGGTGGGATTACATCTGGGATGAACACATAATTCATTATTATTTTGTATAGTCTAAGAATATGCCCTATAAAGGTTGGGCAGCTTTTGGATGACTGAGGCTGTACTCAACATTTTTTTAGAAGGTGAGTGTCAGAGTGAGTTGGCCAATAATGCAAATTAGTAGGGTTATTCCACTTTGCTAGGGTTTTCTGGTTGTCTGTCCTGTAGGAGAACTCCAGCCAATATTGGGCTTGATCTCATTAAACCCTCATATTCCATTTGATATTATTGTGCTTTTACTGGGGACCAAGTTGATTTTTAAAATTAATAACACATTTTTTTTACCAGGAGAATAGGGAATACATCTCAGCTAGGAGATACATACCAGTATGCTGGCTGGGGAATTCTGGGAGTTGAAGTCCGCACATCTTAAATTTGCCAAGCTTGAGAAACACTGCTCCAAACCATTCAGTGCAACTACAAGAAACCTTCCAGTAGTTGCCATCAAGCAATTGAAGAAAGAAATTATTAACTATATAGAGAGTAATTATATTAACTGGGTTTCAATAATTAACTTTTAATTTTAATTAACTCAAATTCAGTTTTTGCTCTCAGAGCAAAATGCCAGAGATCATGTGGGACGCTTATCCCTAAAGAGGTTGGTTACCCTTGCTAAAGGTAAAGGTAAAGGCACATTTGTGCAGTCGTGTCTGACTCTAGGAGCCGGTGCTCATCTCCGTTTGTTAGCCGAACAGCCAGCGCTGTCCGAAGACGCTTCCACGGTCATGTGGCCGGCATGACGCGCGCGGAATGCTGTTACCTACCCACCGAAGTGGTACCTATTCATCTACCCTTGCTACATGGTCTTTAAAAAGGTTGAAAGGAAAAGAAGAAACTGCACCATGAATGAAGCAGACACCCTTAAGTGGAAAGTAGTGCCTGGGTTAAAGCATATGTTGAACCTTAAACTGGGATTACAAAACACAGTTGCTTCATTAACATAGCACACTATGTTCAAACAAACAAATATCATTACAGTATGCTTTAATGGGATGACCTGGCTCATATAACATGTGAAGACATGGGCTAGGTCCTCAGACTTAACCACAAGTATGCAACCCCAATTTAGCCTAGGGGCATACTGTGCAAAGCCAGCCAGTCAATAATGGGAGGGGCCTTTTACCCTAAATATATACCAGAGCACCACCATGAAACTAACTTCCCCCAGTCAGATACTTTCTGTGAATTTCAAAATCCCAAAGCCGTGCCTTCAAGGAAATGAAATTAGAAGGAGGCATGTAGAACACCTACACTTGCAAAGTCTCCATTACAAAAGTCCATGCCAATACCTGGGAGCACTTCCCAAACACTAGCTGGGAAGAGGTCTTGGGTGTATTTAAGAGCTAAGACTCACTTAGTGCAAGGGACTGTAGGATACCAAGGAAGAATGGAGGAAGCGAGTCCAGACTCTTTCCCCACAAAATCATGTGCATATGTCCTGGTTAGTATGGTTATGTCCATATTCAGTAAGAGTTGGGAGTTAGGACTGAGTTAGGACTTACATGAGGTAGTTATGACTCAGTCATGACTAAAGATTCAGACTGAATGGTTCAAGTATATTGTGCATACTGTGCCAAAAATATCAAAGTTTTTTTAAAAAAGGAAAAAAATCTGTGTTCCTTATGTAGACAAATTAGATTTCAGCTCTTTACCAGCTAGCATGGGCTTCAGGAATAGAAGCTGAAGTTGTAGCTGAAGCAGCTGATGGGGAAAAGTAATTAACAACAGTGCTTCCTTCTTGTTTATGGAAGCTTGGATAGTGTTTGAACTGGAAATATTATAAGAAATATAATGTCCATATTTGGGAAACCCAAAAATTAAATGGTATATTGTGTGTTCTTGGTGAAATTTCACTGTAAGTCATAAATCATTTAAGTTCGTATAAGTCTATGATAGGATTGAGTTTATTTCTTTTAGCTGGTATTTAAACCATAATACCTTTGATTTTGAATTATTTATTTATTTATACCCTTTCAATAAATAAATAAATAAAGCTCTTCTACTCCCAACAAGAATTAAATATGTTTGAGGAGCTCTGGGGCTCCAGAAACAATGAGATTAAAGTTTTTCCTTGACACATAAGATGAATCTTTCATACTTCACATTTTATTGCTTGGTGCTTTGTTTTATTGTATCATTTCTCATTTTTTATGGTAGTAGGTTAATTGCAAAACATGTCAGTAATAAAGAAAGACTTGTCTTCTGTTGCTTTGTAAAGAATTTATTTTAAGAGAATAGGCACAAACATTCAGAATATGTCTCATATTTATGTGGAAGCTTCATATGAAGAGATTTCTGTAAAGAGCATGATATTTGTTTATTATATTTTTATTCCATCTTTCTTCTATTGTATAGCAAATGGTGCTCTATTGTGTAGCAAATGGTGAAATGATAGCTATTGCAAAAAAGATAAAATTCAAAAAGGTTTTGTCTTTGGTTATATAAAATGCCTTAATGGGAAGGAAAGGGAAGTGGGTATTTGATTCAGAGATCAAAAGAGCTATCTTGATATCAGAATGACCTTTGTGATCATTAGTCATTCCAACTGCAGTATTTAAGGCATGGGCATGACCAGGGGATAGAATCTTTTTGGGTACTGACTGGCCACACTGATGGAAAGAGAACTCTGCAGACGTTATCTGAATAAACAGTTGCAAGAAATCAAAGTGTGGAAATCTGAAGATACAATATGTAATGTCTGTGAAGTTTCTGCTGAGCTCATGCTCTAGTTTGAGAGACACTGTGGTCTTTATACCTGGAACGGGTGGCCATAAAAGCATAGCCCGGGGATTTGAATTGCAGTTTTCTTCACTTTTCTCTAGAGATGAAGTTGGGCTGGTAAAAGTACATCATGAAGGCATCTTATACATGTTTGGGTTTCAACCTATGTACAATAAAGTTCCTGTAGAGAAACACTGAACATTGTTTCAGAGGGAGAGATTAAAATATAATCACATTTAAAAAAGAGGGCTAACAGTCCTAGTTCTCCTTAAAAAGAGGATAAGCAGTTTGGAGCTCATGACCAAAGTGAGAAAACAGGAGGGCAAACAAGGTTTTTGAGGAGTTTTACCAAATTGCCCTCCCACCTCTAGAGATTAAATATCAAGACAGGTTTTTCTACCCGCTGGAAGGTTTTTAGGTGCTGGGCTAGAAACCAGGAGGCCGTGAGTTCTAGTCCAGCCTTAGGCATGAAATCCGGCTGGGTGACCTTGGGCCAGTCACTCTCTCTCAGCCCTAGGAAGGAGCCAATAGCAAACCAGGAGACTGAGAGTTCTAGTCCCGCCTTAGGCATGAAAGCCGGCTGGGTGACCTTGGGCCAGTCACTCTCTCTCAGCCCTAGGAAGGAGCCAATAGCAAACCAGGAGACTGAGAGTTCTAGTCCCGCCTTAGGCATGAAAGCCGGCTGGGTGACCTTGGGCCAGTCACTCTCTCTCAGCCCTAGGAAGGAGCCAATAGCAAACCAGGAGACTGAGAGTTCTAGTCCCGCCTTAGGCATGAAAGCCGGCTGGGTGACCTTGGGCCAGTCACTCTCTCTCAGCCCTAGGAAGGAGCCAATAGCAAACCAGGAGACTGAGAGTTCTAGTCCCGCCTTAGGCATGAAAGCCGGCTGGGTGACCTTGGGCCAGTCACTCTCTCTCAGCCCTAGGAAGGAGCCAATAGCAAACCAGGAGACTGAGAGTTCTAGTCCCGCCTTAGGCATGAAAGCCGGCTGGGTGACCTTGGGCCAGTCACTCTCTCTCAGCCCAACTCACCTCACAGGGTTGCTGTTGTGGGGAAAATAGGAGGAGGAAGGAGTATTAGGTATGTTCGCCGCCTTGAGTTATTTATAAAAAATAAGACGGGATAAAAATAAAATAAATAAAATAAAATAATAAAAAAATAAAAAAATAATAAAATAAAATAAAATAAAATAAAATAAAATAATAAAATAAAATAAAATAAAATAAAATAAAATAAAATAAAATAAAATAAAATAATAAAATAAAATAAAATAATAAAATAAAATAAAATAATAATAAAATAAAATAATAAAATAAAATAATAAAATAAAATAAAATAAAATATAAAATAAAATAATAAAATAATAAAATAATAAAATAAAATAATAAAATAAAATAATAAAATAAAATAAATAAATAGGAACACAGGTAGATGGGTTTGTGATGGATGTGTAGACTGCTTGTGACTTGCCAGCCTGGTACAGAGGTTGTCAATGGCACTAGTTAGGTAATAATACTGAAGAAAAAAACAGCAGTTGTGGTCTGTGTTGGTACCAATCAGAATAGGAAATGTAGCCAGCCAGTCCAGGAAGTAAAATTTTCTGGGTAGCAAATTGATGGTTTAAACCTGTAATAGAAAGACAGGTCCTATTTGAATTGAAATGGAACCAGATTGCTGGTACACATGACTTCAAAAAGGTGGCACAGCAGCTTTCAAACTGAACCCTGGAGATGAACCATACAGGTGCTGGGCAGCATCTTGTTTGAAAAGATATAGATTTTTCAGAAAATGCTATTGGAAGTAGATTAACAGGTGAACATACAGTAATTGTCCGAAGATTTAAAAAAGAGAGAAAAGGGGGGGGGAGTCTTTGGAAAAGGATTTGGTGTATAGATGTTTTTAGGCTATGCTAGAAGTTTCTGAACCAAGATGGAGGCATTAGAGTGTTTTGTTTTCAATCAATCAATCAGTCAATTAATCATTTTTATTTATTTTTATCTGCATTTGATTGCTGACCTTATGGCTATATTAAAGGTTTGATTGATTCAGTGGTTACCTTTGAATAAAAACATAGATATCGTAGGTGCAACAGAAGTGTGGTAGAAGGGAAAGAATTACAGTAGTGGGATATGCTTATTCCTCCATACAAACTTTATAGAAAGGACAGGGAACAAGACACTGGTGGAGATGTTTTTTACATCAAAGAGGGTGTAAAATCTAACATACTATAAAACTTTGGAAAATATATTTATTCAATCTGTCCACAAATATCAGTTAGATCCCTCTCCCTCTCCCTCTCCCCTCCCATCTCTCTCTCTCTTTGCCAAACTTGGCTGCTAGGTACTACATGGACAAATCCATGCAATTTTCTAGGCAACATTTTTGGAAGTGGGTTGTCATTGCCTTCTTCCTAGGGCTTTATTTATTTATTTATTTCGTGTCCAGATCAAACTTTACTCTGCCAAAATGTACCTACCGCCACAGCTTTGTCATTAGCTTGCTGTAGGCCGTCGACAGTACAAGGCTCCAACAATAATCGACACACCATCAGATGCTCCGGGTCTTGGATTTCTCCGCATTCACATAATGTATTGTCATCAGCCAACAACCCCCACTTAAATAAATTCATCTTGCACCTTGGTACCCCCACCCTCATCCTATTCATTGTCCTTCAAACTGTATAAGGGAGAGTGTTTCCAGCGGCCATTTCTTCCTTCGGTAAAATACTCAAATCGGTGAGCTCATTCCTCCATTTACTTATTCAATTCTGTTCTTTGGACCCCTCTAGGGTATTAGTTCTTGCCTTAAAGCTCTTTCTAGATTTAAGTCGATGAATTGGAGGAGCATATCCGCTCAGAGGGTAACGAGAGTCAGTCTCTTGCTTGCTTCTTTTGGCGTCTGCTTCTACTTCCCTTCTAATCTTAGGTAGAGCAATGCCAACAAGGGGGTATAGTTTATTAACGGGCTGTAGGTTTGAGGCATCCCGTCACTATGTGCATTGCCTCATTCACAGCAATATCTACTTGCTTCGCATGTGCCGATGTGTTCCATACTGGTGCCGCATATTCGGCAGTAGAGACACTCAAGGCCAGAGCTGATACTGGTAACGTAGCTGGCTGGGCTCCCCATGCATAGTTTGTCAGTCGTCGGATGATGTTATTCCTAGCATATACTTTAGCCTTGGTATTTAGGCAATGTTGCTTAAAGGAAAGCATTCTGTCCAACGTAACACCCAAATATTTAGGTGTTGGGCAGTGTTGTAATCTGTTCCCTCTCCACGTAATATCCAATTCAACCCAATTCTTCCTAGGGCTGAAACAGAATGACTGTTCCAAGGTTATCCAGTTGCTTCTATGGCTAAGTCAGTCTAGTCTTATCTTTGAAATATTATTTAGGGTTGATGGGTCAACATTTCTAACATCAGGAATCAGTATCTTTCTTATACACTATTATTTAGAAGAGATTAACCTGCTTTATTAAGCAAATGTATTACAAGAGTATCTGATTTTCAGCAATGATGTAAATAGCTGTTGATATAGATAAATGAGAACAGGAAAAAGAGATTACCATGTGTACTGATGAAACTTCATTTTATCTCTGATTGGTTTTGCCGGCTTCAACAGGACTGTGGTGGGAAAGACATGTCTAACAATGTTATTGTATATAGTATGGTTTTTGTTTCATTCTTTGCTTTAAAACTGCTGGAATCATTGATTGCTTTTGCTATCACTTTAATGCAAAACATATGGTCTGATTTTTATGTTTATTTTAATTATCCACTACTTAAAGGTAAGACTGGTTTCAAAGAAGATGCTGATCTTCAGAACACCATTTTATTTTGCATTGATTGATGGATTGATTAATAGATACTGGATCTCAGCATGTGGTAGCCTGGCTGATCTTTCCTGGGTTTCAAATATAAGTAGGGTATGATCTAGTTAGTACATGAATAGGATACCACCAGGAATCTCAGTGTTGCAGGCTACAGTGGAAATGTGAGAAACATCCTGGAAGACAGCAATGGCAAACTCCATATAGTTACCAAGCAAAATGAATGGTTGTGCCCATGTAAGTCACCAGGAGCTGAATTTGACTTAAGGTCACCTTTACTTTACTTGCCTGGAATGTTGCAAGCTACAGCATAGTAAAATTATTCTTTACACATTTAGATGACCAATTATAGTATGAGGCTGATGGTCAAACCACAGGGTTCCTAAAAACATTACAAAATGGTGTTTGGACATGGTGGAAGCAAGGATGGCTTGCAAAAATAGAAAGGTATAGAAAGATATAGTAAATGTTATTGTAAACTAGATTTAGCTATTCTCTCTCTCTCTCTCTCTCTCTCTCTCTCTGTCTGTCTGTCTGTCTGTCTGTCTGTCTGTCTGTCTGTCTTTCTCTCACACATACACAAACACACACACACTGCTTTTAGTTTGTTTTGTTTCCTCTTTCTAACTTTTTTCTGAGTTTTGGATAACACTGCTTTTTGTAACAGGGAAGCGGAAGCATGTTTGGTATGCATGTATGTACTGTATGTATTTCCCTAAAAACATCATTCAAGGACTGCGCTTTAACTGAAATCTTTGGCCTTAAAGGCAACAGGAAGAAACTAAAAAGCAGGATAGCAAGAGATATCTAACATTTGACAAACATGAGGAACGGGCTGAAACATAAGCTGAGATTAATTCAGAAGGCGTAGAGGAGACAGGCTCATAAAGGCTCCAGAGAATAAGGAACAGAATGATATCCTGAAACTTTTGTCAATGAGCTAGGAGTGCTCTGTTGACTGTTTCTAGGAAGCCCTCGGTGTTGAGTGCAATGAGACATCTTTAATCTTGTTCTGAAGCATGTTCACGTAACGCTGATACTTTATGGAATGAACATAGTAGATTATTTTTACTCTTCTTGTTCAATAAAAAGACATTAGGACTACCTATGGGTCCCCAATGTTTTCTTTCATACTGCTCCTCATTACATTCATTATTTACAGAAGGTCTCATTGTCTGAAAATTGATTTTCAATTACTGTATGAAGTTGTAAAATTGAAAGATACATTTATAGCATCAACTACAACCCCCTGCTCAATAGAATTCACTTTCAAGGATCACTAAGTGATGGCTTTCTAGCTGTGCATGAATACATACTGTATAGATTCTGACTCTTTAATTCATTAATTCATTAATTCATTAATTCATTCAATGTCTTCCCACTTGTCATGTGACTCTTCCACATGCCCGCATTTACATTTACATCATTTACTGTCCTTGAGTTGGAAGAAAAGTATGGTGGCATTAATTACACTGTCTTGCCTGCTGAGCCCTGTTTTGCCTCACGAATGATACTGGTGAGTGGTGTTTCCCTACAGTCCCTGGCTTTGTTTTTGGTTTTTTGCCCATTGAGGAGGAGAAATTACTCTCCTCATCATGTGTGATGAGGTAGGGCTAGGGAAGTGTGGGTAGATTTAACTTCCTGTCAAGTTCTTCTATGCCTGTGGCCTCTCAGGTGAGCTATTTATGAATATGGCATTATCTAATTTGCTACCCGTTCCCTATTTTGCTTCCCTCTCCCTAAATGTGGCTCAGTGTTTGTGTGGCATCAAACCATGACCCTTGAAACACTGTTACAACAAACAGCATTTTTATAATGAAAGTTGGCACTTTCTATGCTAGGAGAAAACTGGCAGGCAGGTCTAGGTGGCTTGGAAAATATCCTGGCAGAAAAATGGGATGCCCCAGAGCCCCAATTAATGACCACTGTCAACAAATTCTGGCAGTAGTTAAAAAAAATAAAGTGACTCCAAGGCTGACCTTCCCAAACATGTTCCATAATTATGAAAATTTATGCCGACATCCTTTCAATGTTTTCCTATTAGCATTGCCAGTTGTAGGATTTTGGTAAAACAATGACATCTGGCAGTTCCCTTGTTATGACTAGTTGGTCTTCCTTGGTAAAGAAAAGACTGAGCCTGGAAAAGCCTCCCAAGGCTACGAACCTATTTGGCTTCCTTTGTTTATCCCCAGAAAAATGTGCTCTGAACCAGATCAGACACTTTGGTTCAGTGTTTCTCAACCTTGGCAACTTTAAGGTGTGTGGACTTCAACTCCCAGGATTCTCCAGCCAGCATTCTGGGAGTTGAAGTCCACACATCTTAAAGTTGCCAAGGTTGAGAAACACTGCTTTGGTTGGACACTCCTGAACTAACAATCTTTTTGCCTCATTCACCTATAAAAATAATGCTCCTAAAAAGAGCAAGGTTAAGAGAGAAAAGAGCTCTTGTTCCTGTGTCTCTCTACTCTTTTTCATTTGGGAACCCTTTGCCTTCTTGAGGAACTCCTCATGCCAGCAATGCGAGCCAGCACAACCTAGCACTGCCAGGAAAGGTGATACGTCTCTCTATAACAAAATGCTAGTTTTCTTTAATCCTTTCGAATTTAACCTTCTCTCTCAGTAGTCTCTCTCTTTCCCAAGCTAAGTGTTCCCTTTAACACATATTTGTGTGTCTGTGTGCATGTGTCTGTGTGTCTACCTCCTAAACTTCCTGCATTCCTTGCTATGGCAAGACACCTTTAAACCTCCTGCCCTCTGCTGTTTTATTTGCTGTCAAGAACCCTTAATACTATATATTTAAGCTTTGGGCTTTCTTTACTTGTACTTTTCAGCTTTACTTGAAACCTCTAGCTTTTCTGTGTGACAAGAAGCCATACATTTGTTTCAAATAATCTTTAATAAATTGTATTGACTGGTTATTAATTACAGATTCATTTTTGGATTTCTTGAACACATAACCTTGCTTAATATTCTATAGCATGGGTTCCCAAACTCTGTACTCTTGGCCTGGTAAAGTTTATTAGCACAATAGGATATACATGTAGTACTTTTTAAAAATGAGTATACTTTCAAAACCAAGTATATTATTTTGTTGCATCATGTAATCCATTTCATCTGCTTGTAGTTTTGACTTTTTCTTTTCCATTTTAATTTTTTTCCATGTACTCTTTTTCTTTTTCCACTTAATTTACTCTTTAATTGAGGAAAGAACCTTTCCTTATTTCACTGATGGGAAAGGCTTTGTTGTTTTTTGCTTGTTTTCCCTGTGTAACAATTTCTTTTTATTTTCTTTTAGTAATTTTGAATGTGCTGTATTTTGGATTTTAAATGTGTTGTATTGTGGGCTTAGAATTGCCTGCAAAAAACCATGCCAAAGTTGGGGTGTGTTTGTGTTAGATTGCAGTGTCATATGTCTTTTGTATGTTTGTTTTAGAATCTCAATTGATGCTTTTATTTCTTTTTCCAGGCCCAATTACAACCATGTTTAAACTTGACCTTTCTTTTATTCTGAGCTCCTTTTCTATGTAATACATCAATAGATTCAAGGCTGCTATGCTGTAGAGCTGATTTTGTTTCAAGCAGTCTGCTTCCAGCTATTTGGAGAAAGCAGCATCATTCTAACCACATGATAAACAGTAAATGAGAGGGATTAAAATTACACATGAAAGATTCAGACTTGACAAGCTTATATTAATTCAATATATAAACATTATATTAATATTTTTATGGTTTGTTTTCCCACTAAGAAGCTTAATATATTCAGAAACTCTCTGGCAAATCAGAAAGAAAAATAAAAGAAATTATACCTATTGAAGTGTTTAGTATTGTGAAAGAGAGTGTACAAACCCTCACCGTAACCGTCTTCCACCCGGAAACCTATGCCCACATTGTGGGAGGTTGTGCGGATCCAGAATTGGCCTTTACAGCCACTTACGGATCCACTGTTAAGATTTTACCCCTGGAAGACAATCTTACTTGGCTACGAGTGATCGCCAAGAAGAAGACAAAGATATTCTTAGTGAAAATAATATGATTGCATTTATTGCTAAATTACTGGTATGTTTCCATGTAACTACATATTCTTCTTAGGCATGAAGCCATCTGGTTGACTTTGGGCCAGTCACTCTCTCTCAGTCCTAGGAAGAAGACAACAGCAATCCACTTCCAAAAGATATTGCCAAGAAATCTACATGGACTGTCCATATAATCTCCTGGAGTCTTGATTTAAAGGCATCAACCAACCAACCAACCAAACAAACAAAAAATGTACTCCATATCTTCTACTCCAAGATTGGGTGGGACAGATTATAAACATAACCAATTACTGTATATTCATCAAAATAAATCTATTGAACTTTCTACACAATTTGACTTCTAAGTACCTGAAAATATGTAACGTGCACTGAAGTAAGTAAAGTTTACTTCTGAGTAAACATAGCAAAGACTATTGGAACCAAGCCTTTAAAATGCATTTATCTCAAGGCTTAGTAACATTCATAAGAAAACCATCAGAGTTTGAAACTGATAAACCAAGACCCAATCCAGTTGCAATGCACAATATCCTAAAAAGAATGCAGAGAAGCAAAAGGTAATGGATAGCTGATATTTATAAATGAACGGTTATCAGACAATTCTCCAGATTTTAATTAAATATATAAAAGTCTTAAAATTCTGAATGCTATTTGTCCTTTGATTGTAAGTCTTGTGCAGAAGTTGAAAATGGTAAAGAAAGCAATAGGATCATGCTGAATAATTCTGTTCCCAACCTTTAAATTTCAAATGAATTTTCTACACAGAACGTATATGCTTTGTTATTGCATATACAATTTTCCTCCTGCTCTTTTATTCTGGAAGTATTGGTATACACATTAACTCTATACAAAAGACCTAAATAATGGTAGAGGTTTGTATAATGTAAGTTGGACTGGATAGTTTTTAAACAGCTTTTTTGAGCCTTTGAGGTGTGTGAATATTTCCCCATTCAAGATCTCTATTTCTCTGCTGCTAATGAAGAGAAATAGCAATCCAAAACAGGATCAAAAGGGTGGGCTGCATGTGTGTGATAAAAATTGACCTTGCTTGGCAATGCTATGGTAAATGAGTTTGTATGTATGTGCTTCTTTATGTCTGAGCCCACCCCCCCTTTCCCCCTCCCCCAAGTCCATCACCTGGCACTGCAGGAGCAAAAATGAGTGGAGTACGGCCAATGGATGCAAACCTATTTTTCTCTCTGGACTTTGATTCTACATTCATTTACATAAAATCATAGTGGCCTTTGAGAATGTGTACTGTTCTTTGGATTGACCTGACAGTCCTTTGATAAAACACCTGTCATTATGGCTATGCTTATTATGAGCAAATATGTGAAAGAAGACAGTCTGGACAGCAGATTATAAAGACAGAACCACAGAACTGTTAGGAGATAGTTAACAGTTAACAGAACTGTTAGGGAGTCCTCTGCTTCAGGTAGAGGATCTTGGACAGCAGCAGATTCCCACCCAGCAACTCTCTGATGCTTCTATTGAAGGGTCTCCACAGTAAGACATCAAGGCAATTGTGCATTCTAGATATCCCCTCGTGATTGCTACAGGAGCAGGAAAATACCAGCATAATTGTCCAGGGAAATGCTTCACTTCACTTCTCGGAGCAAGGCATTGTGGGAGAAATGGCCACTTGTTCCACAGCAACTCAGACAGAGTATGGGATCTAGTGAGAAAGAGAGGTGGGAGGAGTGATAGTGGTGATAACAAGACTTAAATACACTGTGAATCACACTATTATCATTTTACAAGCTAAAATTGGTTCTATTGCTGTGGCCTGGTTTTCCTGGGAGCTAGATGTTATAAGCATGATAAATAAAAACAGCAAGGGGGAAAGAAAAGTGATGTTCTCTGTGCGCTTCTTCTTATAGGGAATTATTATTATTGGTAATAACAATTTCTTCCTCTATTCCTACCTATGTATCAGATCTCCCTTAGAATAATTCTGTCAGTGCAAACCACAGAAAATGGCATTTGTCAGAAAACAGTCCTGGAGAATTCAGCATCTCTCCATGATTTCACAGGTTAACTAGGGACAGACTTCTGATGCTCCAGTTCTCATAGCAAAAATCACTGTTCATGCTGCTTGCATCCAAGCCTGTTCACTGGTTTCAAAGCCAGACTATTGAAAAAAATACATCTGAGGAAAACTGTTTTAGAAAGTTACAGCTCTATAAACATATACTATTGTACTTCTAACAATAGCTCAGCTGTAGTGTAAAATGGTGAATTGTGCTCTGTATATCTTTAATGTCCAATGCACATGTATTTGCATGCTGAAGCCAAATTTTGTGGTCCCCTCCACTTGGAAATGTAATTTCTAGGGAATCATAAACAGAAGCTGCTTTTTAAAAGACATTCAGCAACTCTTACTAATAAAATGGTAACAAATGACAACTCTTGGAACCGTGATAGAAACAGAGGCAAGAACTAGAAAACAAGGACTTGCTGCTATAAGAGAGTTTAAGCATATATGGCACTGTCCTTTTGCCACTGGGAAGGAAGGAAAAATGCATTCAGTCCTTTATTCAAATTCAATCAATTCATATCTTTTGGATCACTGTGCAACGTGGAAAGTATTTACCCGCTCAGATTCTGCAACTCAAAAATATGTTTAAAAAGCATATTGAACACAAAAGGGTATATACAAAGAAGTCCATAAGAACCTGCATGTAAAATTTTGTTCAGACTTCTTTCTTTTAAACTGGCTGGGATGAATTTATGATCCAAAAATTGAGAATTGATCAAAACTGAAATTGACGTGTTCACCTATCCCTATTGGACCCAAATATCTGAGCTGTCCACAGTTTAATTTTTACAATGAAAGCCGGTGAAGATATTAGGTATATGAATGTTAAGAGAGAGAGATTTTTGGCTCTACCATTCATTGGACTTGTTTGTAATAATAAAAAAAGAAAACAAATGAACTTTTCATGATAATGCCAGAAGTTCCTTTGATGGTGTTGATTTTGCCTGCCACAAAGTCAGCACAGAGAAGTACAGGCAATTGAACATAGTGGCTTTAAGGATACAAGGGAGTCTGCAGAAAGGGAGTCAAAAAAGTCAAGATGGTGGTCACAACCATGTGATTAAAGTCACACCCTTTTTTATGTGCATTGTGATGGTTGTGGCCACCATCTCAACTCTCTTGATCCCCGTGTGGACATTCCTGTTGGAATGCACTTCAAATTGGTCCCTTCAAGAGAGGCGTGAACCCTTTTGTAGCCTACCATTTTGATGAAACTAGAAACATGGGGACAGTGAAAGTGGCTTCATTCAGTATTTGGCTGAATGAAGTGATGATTCTTTTCCCCTCGATGCACTTGAGAGCTGGTCTCGGTCTATGGGCTGCAGGGTATTTGGTTTCCAGGCCAGCTGGCAGTTCTGGATTAGAAACTCCCAATTGTTGGGTGGATGCAATACTTCGCAGTTTTGCAGAAAATATTGTTTTCTTCATATTTCACTTCTTGTAAATGTGCACCAATTCTTTTTTATAAGCTGTTGAGAGTTTTATAGAAAACAGAATAACTTTGTCCTCGGACTCATTTGTTTCTTTCCATACACACTCACTTTGCTTGAATTTCCAAAATATTTGTGCATTGTGTGTATGCATTTTTTAAAAAGGGGAAGGGAAGAAGGAAATAGATTTATTAAATTCAGAAGTTTCTTTTGTTATTATTCTTCCTTTTAGAGTTTGAGAATGGGTCAGTGGTGGACCACCTAACCAATTCAGCTGGAAATCATGAAATGGTTCACAAGCTCATGGAACAAACTCCCAGCTGAACTTTGTAATTGGAGAGTTAAACCATGTGTCTCTAGAGACATTCATCTACTTGCCACTCAGTTAATGAAAAAGTTCTCAGAAGTCTTCAGAGAGCCTTGCCTTTCAGCAAGATCGCATTCCTCTTTGCTGGATTGTGATGAGTCTAAAAATGGTGGAATAAAATAATTCCATTTACTATCATCAAAAACACAGATCAACAATACAACAGACTTCTATCAGAGTCCTCGTAGCTTACAATTTATTGGAGGGAGAGAGAGAAAAAGGTTTACTGGCAACTTGAGAGAGTTATTTTGCCAAAAAAATATATATGAATATATAACACAACAGCATGAACGAGGATTCCTTGGCATCAGTTAGGCAATCCTATGGCAGGGCATTTGAGAGGCATGATTTTATCCCCATTGTTTCTCTTAGTCACATGCAACTGTTACAATGCACAGCTGTCACCATCCATCGTTATGACATTTTGTGAAGTAGCTGATGGAGAAAAACTTTGCACTGCATTTCGAAAACCTGGAGATCTTGCTCCAAACTCACATTTGTGTGATCTGCCATCTGTCTACACCAGCATACCATCAACATTAAATGATCTTGTACGATGATGGAATCTGTTCCTTGCTGCTAATATCTGACAACTAGTGTAGCTGGGTATACGTATATGTACATTATTTTAATATCTGCCCTTCCTTCCTTCCTTCCTTCCTTCCTTCCTTCCTTCCTTCCTTCCTTCCTTCCTTCCTTCCTTCCTTCCTTCCTTCCTTGTGTGATGAAATTAATATGTTGAGTGGATTTGTGTCTTGCCTACTTCTCCTGGCTAGAAATGGTTTAATAAAACTGATGTACTAGGCTGCTTCTTGGGCTGCCGTCATGTTGTCAGATATACCTATTTGAGTCTTAGGGAACCGAATTAGAATACAATATGCATTTTGACTACAGACTCCAGTTGTGATGAATGACCTTGGCTTTCTCTTTGTTCTATTTAAAATGATTAGCCATGTATAGAAGCAGAGCTTTGCTTTTCACATAGAAAATAAAATGTATATACCTCTTTCCAAATTTGCACTTATCAGCATTTCACTTTCAAAATTGGAAAGCATGAAAAGCAAGAAGATTAGCAGAATGATTTTTTAATTTCCTTTCCATATGAAGTACATGGTGCAATATTGAAATTTGCTTATAACTCCATTCCCACTCTATTGTGATGAGGGATGAACATTCATTAGGAACGAGGATTGGGTATCTCTGAGTCTCTGGAGTGTGCAATTACATGTCATTTAAAACAAATGTGTTTTTTAAAACTTGAATCTGCAATATGTATAATGCATCTGAGCTTTAAAATACAGGAAGTTATTGAAAGAAATGGTAATATACACATGGGGTATTAGACTGTGCTGTTTGGCAAGTTCTGCAAGATCTTTTGACATTTATTCCCATTTAAAAACTGTACATGAAGTGAAAATATAAAATATGACCTAGAGCCAGGGTTTATGCATATTTATTCAGTGACCTAGTTGTATAATGTATTTATTTATTTAATTAAATTAAATTTATATAACTGCCCATCTCCCCCAACGGGGAACTCTTCCCACTTCGGTGGGAAGGTAACAGCGTTCCGCACATGTCATGCCGGCCACATGACCGTGGAAGCGTCTTCGGACAACACTGGCTCTTCGGCTAACAAACGGAGATGAGCACCGGTCCCTAGAGTCGGACACGACTGCACAATGTATGTATAATACTATATATACCTACTGTATAATGCTAAGCCATGTTTTTCTCAACCATGGTTTGTTGAAAAGCCATAGTTGGCTAAGCTGATACAACACATTATGCCATAATGCAGTTTGTTTGGGATTAGCATGTTGTGTGAACCTATACATTGCATTCAGTGATATTGTATTTATTCACGGGTTAGTGAATATTGGATTGTGATTTATACTCACTTAACTTGGAGTTAAGGGGCGTGGTGGCTCAGCGGGTAAGACGCCAGGCTTGTTGATTGGAAGATCGCAAGTTTGGAAGTTCAAATCCCTAGCCCTGCGTGCGGAGTGAGCTCCCGCACTCGCCCCAGCTCTTGCCAACCTAGCAATTCGAAAGCATGCAAATGCAAGTAGATGAATAGGTACCACTTCGGTGGGAAGGTAACAGCATTCCGCACATGTCATGCCGGCCACATGACCGTGGAAGCGTCTTCGGACAACGCTGGCTCTTCGGCTAAGAAACGGAGATGAGCACCGGTCCCTAGAGTCGGACACGACTGCACAACTGTGCGGGGGGAACCTTTACCTTTTTAACTTGGAGTTGAAAATGACTTCTGAGCTGATGTACTGTATATAGAATTGCACTGGTTAATATCTAACATCTTGTTTGAGACATTTTAATATACTAACAGATTTGGGTGTAATATTTTCTCTTAGATTAGTTAATTGGCAGGATTGGCAGTCTCCTTGGCTGAGTAAAGAGGGATCATGCATTCCCCCTGAGGAAAAGGGTGGAGAAGCAGATTTAGGCTTCTTGGAAAGGGCGACTTTTATTACTTTCTTTTCCACTTAACATTTTTAAAAGGGTTCACTACTCACTGATGACAAGACTGAGACACATATATAGTGTGGGGATCTAACATGCAAGAAACAGGCCAGAACTTGGAAAGTTACAGAGAAACTTCTTCTTCACAAGTTCTGATTTGTGGGTGAGAAGGCTTTCTTAAAAGTGTACACCCCAGGGAGAAACCTAGGTTTCTGCCTAGAGCAGTATTTATTGTAGATTTTTTATTCCGCTTTTATTACTTTTATGAATAACTCAAGGCGGGGAACATACCTAATACTCCTTCCTCCTCCTATTTTTCCCACAACAACAACCCTCTGAGGTGGGTTGGGCTGAGAGAGAGCGACTGGACCAAAGTATTCTGTCAAGGTTTATTGGATTGAATACAACACACTTGGGAACAGCAATTTGGGGAAGGATGATCTAAAGTACAATCTCACCATTAAGTTTCCTGAAATTCTAAGAATTGTCTCCCAACCTCTTCCCAACTTTGTCCCCCCAACCCTTTTCAATGCTAAAAAGATTTCACCTGAAAATATTGGATTAGCTCTAATTCAAATGATGACTTGTGATTTGCTTTATTAATAATGTGTACATTAGCATGAATATACTTCCTTTGCAATAAATTTCCTTATCTGAAATGAATCCTCTATATTTCTTTCTTTGTGTTAGGAAAAAGAACATGCTAGGTTTGGAAACAACTACCAGTTGATATTTGTTAACTAATAAAACAGCTCAAAACAGCTCAATTTTGTGTACTGTAGTCATATATGCTCAACAGCAACAACAAAAAATCACATGTTAAAAAGTTGCATGTGGATAATGAAATTGTTTCTAAATTGTGAATAAATAATTATGGTATATTAGTAAAATTAATATCTTGGCATGTTGAGGTTTATGGTAAATAACTGCACAGCACATAAGGCTACTGGTTTACTGAATAGAAAATGCCACATCTACTATATATCTTACTATTTTTATCATGATATTACAGCAAAAGGAACATGACTATTTTAGTTCTCATAATATTCTAAGTCACAACATTTTGACTTGGCCAAATTCACATTTCTTGCTAAGATTTTGGCAGTGTTTCTCTAGTGTTGTTAAAAATGTACTTTAATTCTGCACTCTGTGTTATCAATGTGAAAATTGCCTAAAGTTTCACTTGCTGAAATATCTACTTGTGCAAATGAATACTAGTAGATTATGAAAATCATAACAAGATAAAACTTGTACTGGATCAACTTATGTTCAAACCACCATTGTCCTGAGATGATGGATGGATGGATGGATGGATAGATAGATAAAGATAGATAGTTTTGTAATGTCCACAATTCCTGCTAATGAATGCATCACAGAAGTTACTGTGTTTAGAAGACCATCAAGTGTCACACTCCAGAGCACAGTGTTGCAACTGTGGAAAAAGTCATGCATACTTTGTTATTTGGATTTATAAAGCCGCAAGCCACAATTATAAAATTGCAATTAGTCAAACCAGCTGAAAATGGAGAAAAAATTGTCTCACAATATTCCCAGCTCTTTTATGGAAAAAAGGGGGAGATTTTGAGAACCAAGCATATACACGCCCTGTTGGAAACTCCACATTTCAGTGAGAGGGCTGCTAATCTGGGGGAGAGCACACTCAATTTTCCTAGCAATACAGCCCCATTGCAGGCTCCATACCCATGTGACCAGATCCTCAGGCCAGATGGCAAAGCCATGTCTTCAGGACAGCAAGGTCAGGGCCAATCAGGGGGAATAATGTTACAGAGGGTGAGTGCTGTGGCAGAAAAGGCTCCTGGGTACCATTGGATACCATTCCTTTGTGGATGGGACCCATAACATGCCCTTCTTGCCGGACCTGATGGGATGGGTAGATGTGATTTGGGAGAGGCGGTCCCTCAAATAACCCAGCCCCAAACCATGTAGGGCTTTATAGGTCCAGCACCTTGATTATGTTACATTTATTTGTATTGTCGAAGGCTTTCACGGCCGGAGTTAGATGGCTGTTGTGGGTCTTCCGGGCTGTGTGGCCGTGTTCTGGAAGTTGTGGTTCCTAACGTTTCGCCAGCATCTGTGGCCAGCATCTAATAGAACATTGCCACTCTACCTGGGCACAGAGATTTTGCTTCTATCTGTGCTCCTGCCCTCTGAAGATGCTGGTCACAGATGCTGGCGAAACGTTAGGAACCACAACTTCCAGAACACGGCCACACAGCCCGGAAGACCCACAACAGCCATCGAACTCCGGCCGTGAAAGCCTTCGACAATACATTGAACGCCTCTACGGGGAGGAAACGTTCCGACAGACACGGAGACTGGAAACACTCCGGAACAGAAAAGCACACCTACTTTGCTCCTTAACCTTCCTAATGCGATGCAGAGATACCAGGACCATTCCAGCCTTTCTCAGAACGAAAAGGACCTTCAAATCGTCACAATCCAGCCGCATTTACGACCGCCTTGAACAAGCCCTCCTGCGCGAGAGAATTCACACAACCCGCCGAAACCTTGCCATCACAGAAAAAGATCTATTCGACACACATATGAGCCTCAGTCACAAAATGAGAAGCCAGGATTGGGACAAGATTGATACCATATCCTACAGAAAAATGGAAAAGGACATCTTTGACTACACAAACAGACAAAAGCAAAAATTCAACAAATGCCAAAACAGTCAACCAAAACCGGCACTGGATACTTCACGCATTGTCATCAATTTGACAGAATGCCTACTCTCTCCTGAAGAAACCTCCATCCTAAGCAAAGGAGGAAACTTTGCAATTACACCCACCAGAATTCCGGTGGAAGATATCATTGCCAATGTGGAATCAGCCATTCACCAACGTCCAGAGGAAGAAGCAGAAGAAATAAGGGGTGAAGTGGCAAGAATCCTGAGGAAAGCAAAGCCCCCCACCAGCAACATTACCAAGAAGGAGAGAAACACCATAGAGACCCTCAATTCGGACCCAGACATCATCATCCTTCCAGCGGACAAAGGCAACGCCACGGTAATTATGAACATAGATGAATACAAAGACAAAATCAGAGAACTACTAGACCCCACCACATACAGAACAATAAGACGGGATCCGACCAACAAAATCATGAAGCAAACCAACACACTGATAAAGAGCTCCTCCCAACGTACTACAACGTATTTGCAAGACAGAAGCTCTCTCACCTAGACTATACGGACTCCCCAAAATCCACAAAGACTCTATCCCACTCAGACCCATTGTAAGTGCCATTGGCTCCCCAACATATGAATTATCCAAACATTTGGCTACCCTTTTACAGACCCACATCGGACAGACTCCATCCCACATCAAAGACTCAGGACACTTCATCAACAAAATCAGCACCCTAAAACTCAACCACATGGACAAACTGGTCAGCTTTGACGTGGTCTCCCTGTTTACCAAGGTGCCAGTAAGGGACACCCTGGCACTCATCAAGCAAATCTTCCCAGAAGACATTACAGCTTTATTTCAACACTGCCTAACAACTAGTTACTTTCAATGGGAGAATGAGTTCTACGAACAGATGGATGGCGTTGCCATGGGAAGCCCCCTGAGCCCAGTCATAGCAAACTTTTACATGGAACACTTTGAAAAACAGGCTTTGGAATCGGCACCCATTACACCAACAGTCTGGTTCCGGTTCGTGGATGACACCTTCGCAATTTGGAGTCATACTGAAGAAGAACTGGAGAAATTTTTGGACCACCTAAACGGCATCCACCCCAATATACAATTCACTATGGAAAAAGAAACTGACGGCAAACGTCCATTTTTAGATACGCTGGTCATACGCAAACCGGACCTCAAACTAGGACACAAAGTATACAGAAAACCCACCCATACAGATCGGTATCTACACAAAAGTTCCAATCACCACCCACAACAAAAGAGAGGCATGATCAAAACCTTGGTGGATCGTGCTAATCGAAACTGTGAAACCCAATTTCTCAACAATGAACTTAACCATCTGAATTGGGTCCTACAGGCGAATGGCTATTCCAAGAATGAAATAAAAAGAGCCATCAAACCAAGAAAACAACATCCAACTGAAGAAAAACAGCCCCCCACAAACAAAGTATTCCTGCCCTACATCAAAGGAGTCACTGACCGCATGGGAAAACTGATGGAAAAACACAACTTTCAAACAGTCTTCAGACCCACCAGAAAAATACAACAAATGCTAAAATCAGCTAAAGACAAAAGGGACCCCCGCACCGCTGCAGGAGTATACCGCATACCATGCAGCTACGGACAAGTATACATCGGAACCACAAAACGAAGCATTCACACCAGGATAAAAGAACATGAAAGACACTGCAGACTACAGCAACCGGAAAAATCTTCAGTAGCTGAACATGCTCTCAAGCAAACAAGACACAAAATCCTATTTGAAAACACAGAAATACTGGACAACACCAAAAGCCACTACACCAGATTATACAGAGAAGCCATTGAAATTCACAAACACCAGCACAGTTACAATAAAAAAAGAAGAAAGTTTTAAAATTAGCAAAACCTGGCTACCAGTCCTGAAAAACACAGCCTGCAAAAAGGTCAACGAACTCAGTCCAACCACCAGGTCATGGGAATACTTCTCACAATGAACATGCTAATCACGCTCATCAGCCACTCGTTAACATTTCAACACAACAAAAAACCCCACCTAATCTCCTATAATTTAGCTCTATAAATAGAACATTGCCACTCTACCTGGGCACAGAGATTTTGCTTCTATCTGTGCTCCGGCCCTCTGAAGATGCTGGCCACAGATGCTGGCGAAACGTTAGGAACCACAACTTGCAGAACACGGCCACACAGCCCGGAAGACCCACAACAGCCATTACATTTATTTATAGCTTACATTTATAGGGCTTCCACCTCAAAGTGATTTTAGGCAGCATATACAAGTAAAAATATATCCAATACAATATAAAACAGAAGCTGATAAATTTGGGCCTAAAATAACAAATACCAGAGTAAACTATGTTTGATCTCTAAGTGATTATTAATTGGGGTAGTTGTTGCTATTATAGGTAAATACATTTCTCAATAATCCTGGATGTATACTCTAGTGCAGGGCTTTCCAAAGTGCTGCCGCTGGCGACATGCTAGCGGCGGCGTGGCGGCAGCGCGCGCACGCGGCGGTGACACAAGGGCGTGCGGCGGCGCGCGTGCGTGGTGGCAACACAGGAGAGTGTGCAGCGGTGCGGAGGGGCGTACGGTGGGACGCACGCGCACGGCAGCGGCGCGGGGTGTGTGCGGCGGCGCGCACGTGGCGGCATCACAGGGGGGCCTGCGGCAGCGCGCACATGTATGGCGGTGGCGGCAGCGTCTGCCGTTGCCACTGTGCATGCGCGCGCCGCCGCTTCCGGGTGGTGTGGCGACACACTTTAGTGTCGCGACACACAGTTTGGAAAGCTCTGCTCTAGTGATTGAGAGGAGAAAGTATCATTGAACACAGTTATCCTCTTATCATTTGGTGAGCACATGAGAGGGAGGACATGTATGTAGATCTAAAGAAAAGCAAACATGATGTACAGTATGCCTTTCCATTCAGTTACCAGCAAGAAACCACTTGTTTGTTATGTACTGATCATTGAAAACCACTTGACTTCTTTAGGTCTGAACTAAACACACTCCCATTTTGGTCAACATCTTCTGGAGGAGCAGTAATAGAGTGCCATTGTCTTGATGATAAGAGTCTCCAATTAATAGGGCTCTGTGATGTTTGGAAAGCACTTCTACATTTCAGTAAAGTTTAATGGCAGGTTAGTTCCTGTAAGTTCAGTTTGGGTAAATTATTATATTGCGATCATTCTATACACAGTTCTTTATTCCCTGTGCCATTAAGAACATTATCAGAAGACAGAATTGCAGGGTCTTCAAGACAGAATCTCTAATCAGGATCCTTTTGATTACAGAGGTCAAGTTCTTTTAGGAAATCAGTTATATCCACTTCCTGATTTTTTATCAATGACACTGTACTTCATGTAATTTCCTTAGTCAAATCCATTTGTCACTCAAGCTGTTCCACTGAATTTTTGCTGAAATTCTATTCTATAGCTATCTTCTGTATTTACCTGCTTCTTATCTTGCACTGGCCTGCCTTTTCCTGCTTACCTTAATGGCTCCTCTTTCAGTGTTGAGCCTTTGTTCTGACACATCTGATTAGCTTATTTGTTTTGTTTCTATCAGAAGATTTCTACAGTCAGTCCCTATAAAGACTGAGGTAGACCTTTTTCTAATTTGATGCTTCCTAGATATATTGCAATGATAACTGCCAGAATTTCTAGTCATCATGAAGGTTGTAGTTCCAGGTCATCTAGTGGATGCCAGATTGGGAATGCTGACCTAGACTTTGAACATCTGCCTCACAGAGCTGTCTCTAGAAATGAAATTAATGAAGAATTATCCATTCAGATCCATTTCAGTTTCACATTTCTTGGAGCCTTGTGAAAGTGGAAGTTAAACATTCTATTTGACCTCTATAATCTGAAACCCCAGGCCTGTTGGTATTCAACTTTGCATTCACTGGTTTTCTGCACCTACTGTATAAACCTAATGAGTACAAGAGCCAAATAGAAGTAGAGATAGTTAGAAAAAGGACTCTGCATCTTAAGTCTTTTCTTGGTTTGAAGACTTATTTTGCATGTCTCTCTGTAACATGTCTGCTATTGGCTAGATAGATAAGCTCAGAGTTTTAATCTCTAACTTCTGCTGTCAGTTCAGTTCTTTTTTTACTCTAACTTGTGCAGTTCAAGTTCTTACCTTACTTCCTCCCCTTAATGAAGGAGAATCCACTACAATCTCTTAGCTGTAGATAGACATACTAACGTAACATAGGCTTTCCTATTACTATATCATTTCTTAAACAAAAATTACATTTATTTTCTTACACAGTAGCATCATCCTCAAGGATAGTTTCCCACAACAGTTCTGTTCCTAACTTTGATGTTTCTTTCCATACATTCTTTCCACTGTATAAAGTTATCTGCTATCCAACAAGGACCACCTGAAGTCCCTAAAAGCTTTTGGTGCCCATTCTCTTGCCTCATGCTGAATTGTAATTTTTAATTGAATCTGACAAAAGGGAAGAAATTAATATACATGGAAATAATAATCATAATAACTATGATTATGATTATGACTGAGAATCTTCATCAACATAATAACTATAATTAATGAATTTAATGTATAATATACACCTGCCCTTTTTTAATGACCAAATGCAACCCATAGACTGGAAAAAAATATGTGACCATACTTTATTATTCCTATGAAGCTATTCTATATACAATAATACAAACAATATGCAATATTATAAAAATAATAAAAAATAAAAAATATGCAATAAAAAATATGCAATAATACAAACTCATTAGATTTTACATAAATTTAAGTTACATTTCCTAGGCTTTCCATTTTGTCTTTGCATTCTCTCCAGGAGAAAAGCAGTTGCCTCTAGCTGTAGTAACATACTAAGATTTCCCCAATTTCTCTTTCTTTCAACAGAAGAAAGTTACCATCCCACAAATTATTTCACATCTGGAGTGCAGCCTTTTCTTTGCTTGTACAAATTTGCTTTACTCTAAGCTACTCACTTTTACAAGAATAAACATCACTATCCAATTACGGTACATAAAATAATATACAATTATGTTGAAATGTAATATAGAGAATAGTAAACAGGACCCATTATTTGTTTATACAGTATAATCCATTATAGTTAGCATCTGTATCATCAGAAACTTTAAAGATAAAAGTAGAACAAGAACAAGGAATTTTTCAAAATAGTCATTCATGTTCAATTTAGTAAATAAACTCAAACTCTCCACCATTCAAAGTTTTTGACATGTGAGGCAGTCACTCCTACAGTCCTTCCCCATAGGAGGGCTGTACCACATGGATATTTGAACAGTTCCCATGATCCTATGAGGCATTTTTTTTAGCATATCATAAAGCTACAGTAAAAGAAGGTATATACAAGAATGTACACACACAAAGAGATTTCTAGCAAAGATTAGGAGATGCAATATAAACTGAATTTCTTAAACTGCTATTGCCTTTTTATTCTGACTTAGATGCCTGTAAACTGTATACATAGAAGAAATGGGATCCAGTTTAAAGCCTGGTTCCCACATACCATCTGAAATTAGAGATGGTGTTTCAAAAGATGAGGTTTTAAATTGTGATGCCATTCATTCTATATATACAATCTCAGTGAAATCCACTTTGAGTTAGCAAACCAAGGGCACTTAAAATCATTAGAGGCATAATATTCATCCAGCTCCATCTCCTTGCCATTTTACTTTGGGGCAGCTGTAGAGTTGGTAAATGAACTGAAACTAAATCCAGAGACAAGGCAGAGGAATGTCTGGTTAGGAAGCCTAATGATGCAGGAATAACTTGTCCTAGACAATTCCACTGAAAAATCCTATTCATGGTTTGAAGATTCTCCAGCTGGATACTCCAGTGGCAATTATGGGTAGGAGTACTTATTTGAATTCTTAACCCCATGTGACCCTCCAGTGATCAGCAGATGATGCAGGCAGTGGCAAACAGGCCCAGCACGTGGAATCATATTGTTGTGATTTGTTGGGGTGTCACCATTTGCTACAGCCTCCTTTCTTTCCTTTTATTTTTTTAAAAATAGAGAGTCATAAGGTGCATGGCCAAGCATGTAGATGATTGCAGATCTTCCTTCTTACTATTATCATTAAATTTTATTATTTTTTTCTGCAACAAAATGATGCTTATTTCCAGCAGCAGGACAGCAGAAGCAAACTCCAGATTATTCTTATAGTCATGATGAGGCCATGATTTAAGTGAATTTAAAAAGATTATATTGCACATGGTTAGCCTCATTATTATTTTTTCCTAGCTAGAAGCAATAGTAAAGCATGGAAGGTGTGGAATGGGATGGGGTGCTACTTACAGTATATGCTTCAAAGTTGGAAAAATACAACATGACCATTTATGGCATATCAAATTAATAAATCCAGGATCTAAAATTATCTAATTACACTACTGTTCAATTTTATCTGATGTTCTGGCTACATCCATTCCAAGCATGGTCATAACCAGCCATGATGATGATCATAGTATAGTTTGAATGGATGAGCAGAATTCTTTTTTGTTTATAAAAATTACTGTTGCTGATGCAAAACCACCTTCCAGAGCTTGAGGAATCAGCCTTCAGATCTGGGTTGCAAAAAACTAGACAGCCATTAGAGAGCAGCAAAGAGATATACTAGATGGCTTTTTGTTGCCATCTAATGTTCATCCAGATCTTCTGGGACTTCAACTCCAGAATTCTCCAACCAGCATAGCCATATCTGAGAATTCTGTCGATAGAAACTTGAGTGGGTCTCATGTGATTCCTTTACTATATAAGCCGAATATATCCTGTACATTGTATGCTGTATAGAATGCCGGAACATTTCTGAATGCAGCAAGATGATGATGAAAACAAATTATGCTATGGTATAAAAACTGAAAATACATGCATTTTACACATACGGAAACACAACAGCACACATATATTTCTGTAGCATGGAGGGAACAATTCCTCAGTTTTCCTACAGAGTAATATCACGAAACCTTTGGAGTTTTCATGTCCAATGTTTTTGGAAAAATATGAACTAAGCTCAGTTTTTTAATCAAAAACCCAGAATTTGCCTCTTGGCATATCACAAAACTGGGTCTTGAAACAATCCACTGTACACTGGATGAGAAACCATCTGAAATGAAATGAAATCATTTCATTTCATTAATGCCTCTTCATTAAAACCCTTTATATCAAGCTGTATATTTCTGAAATCTATCTGACCTCTTTTTTTTCAAAGGAGATAGTGTAGATTAGGGAAAGGTCTTTGGCACTCATCGGGTACAGTTTCCATAAACCATTAGCAAAATTTGTCATTTTGTCTGGGGCCCATCAGGAATTACAGAAAACTTCTGGAGATATCAGCACAAATCTATGATTAATTCTGGTACTCAGTTTTTAATGCTTTTATTTTACTGTGTTGTGTTTTCTTTTCTACCCCTTTACTTATCTTTTAATCAATTGGATTATAGTTATTTTGACTTGTATTTTGAAACATTTCTGAATGTCTTGTACTTCAGAGAGAAAATAGCATACATACTACAAATTAATAATGCCAATGACATTTAGTACTTTCAGAGACAGCTGTGGGGTTTTTTCATGTATTCATTTCATTATTCAGGCTATAAATTAAATTTTTAATCTAATAAAATATGAGTTTGTGCACTCTGCTGTTTTATTGTTAAATTATTTAAATTGTTTTTTATATATGTATTAGTTTCTTATCTAGAGTAAGCTGCTCTGGAAATGTTAACAGTGAGGGATCCCATTAATCCCATAAATAACCATGAAAGCAGAAATGATACCATATGCTATAGTACAGCCTTTCTCAACTTTTTGACCCTGGAGGAGCCCTTGCAATATTTTTCAGGCCTCAGGGAACCCCTGCACATTCAGGCTCAAATATAGGCCAGAAGTTACAAAATTATTATATTTGTTACATGTGTAGGTCTGTATATATGCATTAACAGTGTTCCTAAACTAAAAATAAAGAATGAAACTTACCTCTTTAATGTGAAGTTGCCCGAATTTGAAATAATTTTTAAATAAATCATGATCTCCCAGAGAACCCCTAGTGACCTCTCGCGGAACCCTTGAGAAACCCTGCTGTAGTATAATACTTAGTTTTGTTTTCATCTTAAGTCCACAAAAAGTGTTAAAATAATTCAGGTTTGCCAACTTTAAATGCCAGTGAAGTGCATTAACCAGTGTCAATGAAGGTTCTCAGTCATCCAGGTGGAACAGTCTGTGGCTTGAATCATGTCAACTGGATTTCTATTTTCTCAGTAGAAACATTTCACTCCTTATCCAAGGAGCTTCTTCAGTCTGAGTAAAGTTAGTAAGGGAATCCTTAAATACGTTTCTAGGGTGGCTGTGTGACCTTGCACCTGGGGCTAGGTCATGGTTATTTTGAGATGTTTATTTCTAAGTCCCATTATCATCTAAAGGAGGATCGTTAATATTACCCTGCTGCTGTTGAGCTTGCGAAATGGTCTTAATCTTCCTGGGCACAGAAGACAAAGCAGGAAGGAAGATAGGGGAAAGGTTGTGCCTGAGGCCCCCACCTCTATTCAAGGAAGGATTTTCCAAGTTGGCATAAATGGATTCCTTGACCCCTCTCTCAAACCACCTATCTTCTCTGTCTAAAATGTGAACATTAATGTCCTCAAATGAGTGTCCTTTTTCCTTTAGATGAAGATAAACTGCTGACTCTGGTCCTGTGGTGTTACTTCTCCTGTGTTGGGCCATCCTCCTGTACAAAGGTTGTTTGGTTTCTCCAATGTAGAGTTCAGAGCACTCCTCACTGCACTGGATTGCATACACTACATTGCTTTCCTTGTGTTTTGGAGAAACGTATTTAAGGATTCCCTTACTAACTTCACTCAGACTGAAGAAGCTCCTTGGATAAGGAGTGAAACGTTTCTACTGAGAAAATAGAAATCCAGTTGACATGATTCAATGCACAGACTGCATTAACCAGTATTTGGAAAAGCATGAGGAACAGGAGATAGAGAGCTTGGTGATACAGGTTGCTAAGCAGAAGCTTCTTTATGCCTTATTGAATAAATCACAACTAGTCTTACAGACTACGGTAATTAGGTTCCCACAATATGCAAAGAAACCACAATAGAGTAGTGTGCTCTGTGAACCTTATCACTGCCTCACTTTGGGTTTCCTTTTACAAGACTGACTAGCAGCATATCAGCCCAGTTTCTTTAAGAATTATTTATTTATTTATTTTATCTTATTTATACCCCGCCTATCCCCTCCCTAAGCGGAGGGCTCTAGGCGGCTTACAATCAATCATCATACATATATTATTTATACAATCAGATTCTAATTACCCGCGCGGTTAGGGAAGGGGTGAGGGAACCGGCTCTTCAATCGCAGGTCGGACTACATGTCCCAGGAACCTTTGCTTCAGAGCCGGCTGCTGACGTCCAGGAAGTTGATGTTTTTCGGGCTCCGCCGTCTTCTGCCGTCCTCCATCGCCATCTACGGGAACCAGCTTCTTCTCGGTCCGAGGGCGACCCTCCGAAAAGGACGCCAGCAAATTGGCCCACGTGAGTGGTCCCCATTTATCTACTTGCAGGGCTTTCGATCAGCTGGGTGGGCTGGAATTATATCTTCCTAGAGCCTTTTTTAAAGGGGCGTGGTGGCTCAGCGGGTAAGACGCCAGGCTTGTTGATCGGAAGATCGCAAGTTCGGGGGTTCGAATCCCTAGCCCTGCGTGTGGAATGAGCTCCCGCACTAGCTCCAGCTCTTGCCAACCTAGCAATTCGAAAGCATGCAAATGCAAGTAGATGAATAGGTACCACTTCGGTGGGTAGGTAACAGCGTTCCGCGTGTGTCATGAGGCCACATGACCGTGGAACCGTCTTCGGACAACGCTGGCTCTTCGGCTAACAAACGGAGATGAGCACCGGCCCCTAGAGTCGGACACGACTGCACAAATGTGCAGGGGGAACCTTTACCTTTTTTTTTAGAGCCTTTTTTGAGGAGCAGGAATGGAGGACAATTGCTATATGCCAAACATACAGAGGAAGCCCCACCCCAAATCAGATCATTATCTGAAATGATCAGATGGATTGATACTATTCATTGAAGAAAATAAAAATAATCCATTAAAATATAATCCCCAAGAGTTATTTCAGTGTCTTGAGTTTCTCCACACATTCCTCTTTACTGAGTCACTGACTTCAGTGGACTATGAACAAATGAGAAACAACAACAATACTAAGATAGGATGTAGTAAAATCAAAGTGTAAAATAATTTATGTAAAAACTAAATTCAGTAAAAGTAAAATGACATGGGAGGGTCTAAGTTCATTATTATAGCTTCTATAAAGCAAGGTAATCTCATCCAGAAGATTCAGTGTAACCTAGAGACCATGTGATAGATTAGCAGCATAGCTAATTCCTTCAGAATGGTGGCAATATAGTGATGTAATAAAAGTGTGAAGTTCTCAAAGGCTGGATTAACAGATGACATTCAACATAGTTTGTTTAGCCATCTTTTATTGGCTGGTTCACACTATCACGTTGGCTAGGTCCACACACTGAGATAAATCAAAACACCACACTATTATCTTTGCTAGTAAAGTTGGATAATCAAAACACAACATGATTATCTTTATTAGTAAAGTTGGATAATCACCATTAAGCACACAAATCAATAATTTACAAAGACCCAAATAAATCAGGTTATCTATTTTGAATTCTGAGAAGACTCTCTACTGCATGTTACCTTTTCAACAAACAGTTGTCAGATGTTGTTTTTTGTCTGTTGTTGTAGACTCTGGGTGGCTTACAAAATACAAAAACAATAAACACAGTTAAAACATATCACAATCTGGGCATCCCAGACTAAAACCATCAAAACAATAACAAACCACACTCGGGCCCCCACAATACATTAGCCCCGGGCTTGGTCTTAAGGGTTTTTTGGAACCACGATAGAGAGGACGCTGTTCATATCTCTGGGGAGGATGCTGTTCCAGAGGGCAGGGGCCACAATAAAGAAGTCACTCTTCCTTAGTCCTGTAAGATGACAACATTTAATAGAAGGGACCAGGAGCATTCTGCCAGAATGTACCAGGTGGGCAGAAACAATTGGAGTTAGGTGGTCCCCCAGATATCCGGGCCCTATGCCATATCCAGGCCCTATGCCATGACTTTATAGGTAATGACCAGCATCTTGAATTGCACCTGGAAGTCAACTGGCTACCAATGCAGCTCATGTAGCAGTGGTGACACATGGGTGTACCAAGAAGTGCCCATTACTGCTTGCACCACTTCATTTTGTACCGGTTGTAGCTTCTGGGTGGTTTTCAAGAACAATCCCATGAACAGAGCATTGCAATCCTCCAATTGTGAGGTGAACAAGGCATACGTAACTGTCTTAGGGGTCTCCCAGTCGAGGAAAGGGTGCAATTGCCTCACAAGATGAACCTGTGCAAAGGCTGCCACCTGTTCTTCAAGCAGTAGCTGTGAGTCCAGAAGGACCCCCAAGTTGTACCCCAGTCTCGAATGGGGAAGTGCTACCCTATCCAAGACCAATGATGGTGACATCCCCAACCCCGGGGACTGACAACTCAGTCTTGTCAGAATTGAGCCGAAATCTGTTTGGCCCCATCCAGACTTGAACAGCCTCCAGACACTGGGTAAGTTATCAACAGCTTCACTTGCACAGCCCAGGGTTGTGATATAAAGGTGCTGGTTATCACCTTTAAAGCCCTACATGGTACAGGGCCGGTTATTTGCATGAATGCCTCTCCCTGAGGGTATCAGCCCATCCTACTAGGTTAGATAGGGTGAGCGTGCTCCAGGTCCCCTCTCTTAAATGTTGTCACCTGATGGGACCTCAGAGGCGCACCTTCTTGGTGGCTGCCCCAGCCCTTTGGAATAGCCTCCCACCTGAGATCTGATGGATCTCTACCCTTTTAGCCTCCATAAGGCCATGAAGACCTAGCTCTTCCCCAAGCATTGGGCTAGGCCAAGGGTCGGAAATGGCGGCTCGCGAGCCAGATGCGGCTCTTTGGCCCCTTGAGTGTGACTCTTCCGCAGCTGAACTCACCCCCGCCCCTTCCATGTGATTGGCCCCCACCCGCAAACCCCGCCCCCTGGCTCTCACACTGAGCGAGGCCCAGCGCGGCAGGGAGGCGCTGCTGGCCTGGGACGCGGCGCTGTCGGAGGTGGCGCAGGAGCGGCTGCAGGGGCTGCCGCAGCTGGAGATGGTGCTGCTCCACGGCATCCAGGTGCTGGGCAAGGGCGCGGGCGCGGGACACGAGCGGCAGGGCGGCGCAGGGCGAAGAGCCACCTGCTCTCCCCTTGGCCGCCTCCGGTCCGAGCCTGGCTCGGCTCCCCCGGCCGCTGCAGGGTTCGGGTTAGCGGGGGGAGAGGATTGTAGGGGGATTGATGGGGCGGGAGGGTGCACCCGGAGGGCCTCCCGCGGACACTTCTCCAAGGCGGGTTGCAGAGCACACGCTGCACCCACGGGAACGCCTGGTCCCTCTGCTCCCTCCAGCTCCGCCACCAGCCCCAGCAGCGCCGCCCACCCCGTCCTGCCGCCCGGCAAACCTCTGCCGGCTCCGTCCCCCCGCCGCCACCGCCACCGCCCCGGCCAGGCCCCCTGCGCTGCCCTGCCGTTTGCGTCCCGGGCCCACGCCCTCGCCCAGCACCTGGATGCCGCGGAGCAGCGCCATCTCCAGCCGCAGCAACCCCTGCAGCCGCTCCTGTGCTGCCTGCAACAGCGCCGCATCCCGGGCCAGCAGCACCTCCCTGCCGTGGCTTATTGGGGCGGGTGGGAGGGCGCGGGGGAGCCACACAGGCGCCGAGGGGGGCGGGCCCGGCAGTGGAGGCCCGGGCCGCCCGCCCCGCCCGCCTGCTTGCCTGCCTGCTTGCCTCCCTCCGCGAGGCCCCCCGCTGCCTTCCTGGGATCCGGGCGCGCTGGAGAGGTCCGCGGGGCAGCGTCGGGGCTTTCTCGCCCTCTCGAGGCTCGAGGCTCGGCTGCAAGGGAACGGGAGACCGCCTCGGTCCAGAGAAAGAGAGTGCCCTCTCTCCGGCTCGGATCCTGGGAAGGCAGCGGGGGGCCTCGCGGAGGGAGGCAAGCAGGCAGGCAAGCAGGTGGGCGGGGCGGGTGGCCCAGGCCTCCACTGCCCCCCTCAGCGCCTGTGTGGTTCCCCCGCGCCCGCTCCGCCCGGCCAGACATGCCCCGCTCTGGAGGCCAGGCTCACCGAGGAGGACCATGACTGCGGCGGCGGCGGCTCCCCTGAAGCGCGCCGCTTGTTGTCGCTGCCCGCCTCATTTCCCGCCCCCCTTCATTTCCTTGGCCCGACACGGGCGGGCGGAAGCAGCAGCTCCTAGCGCGGAGCAACCCGGCGCTCTCCGTTCCTCCCTTATCCCTTCACCTAGCAACGGGCAGTGATGCTGCTGCCGCGACTGCTTCGCGGGGGTGGGGGGGGCTTTGTCTCCTCGTCTCCCCACCCCATTTCCCGGGCTGTGAGAACAAGGGCCTGAGCTGGCGACTTAGCACTGGCCCCCTCCTCCTTGCGCGGCTGTGCCCCATCTAGGTTCGTCAGGTCTGTCTGCACGTAACAGCGCAGCAGCGGTCTTGGTTCGCGGAAGCCACGGCTTCTCTGGGAAGAGGGGAGGGGGTCGCCCGCCCTTCTTCCTCCTCCCCCTCCCGCCGGTTAGACCAGAGCCAGGGCAGCAGCAGCAGCAGCAGCTTCCCCTGGAACCCAAGCTGGGCGTGGGGGCGGCTGGTGGGCTTTGCGCTTCCGCCTCGGTGCTTGCTCCGTGGCTTCCTTGGGTGCCCCCCGGATGATCAACCGTGCAGGTTGCTGCAGTGCCAGATGGCCCATGCCCCCGTGCACCCTTGGCAAAAACGTGCTCCAGAAGTTTTCACGGGAAGGGCCCAATTTGGGGAAGAAGGCGCTGCTGGAGCGTCGCTTTCCGTGCCCGACTCGCCAGCAGCAGCAGCAGCAGCAGCTGGAAAGCCCGTTCTCCCCCGACCCTCCCAAAATCAAGATTCGGCTTCCCACCTGCTCCAATAAGCCACGTGATTGGCCCCCGCCCGCAAACCCCGCCCCCTTCCACGTGATTGGCCCCTGCCCGCAAACCCCACCCCTGGCTCTCGAGCATTTCAAAATGTGCACGAGCATGTCAAAATGGCTCCCGGCATAAAAAGTTTGCCGACCCCTGGGCTAGGCTGAGATTCAGCTGGGAGGCTGTTTGGTCTGGGGGTGGGGGGTGGAGAGGTAGTTTTCTTTTTTCTTCTTCCTGTTTTTATTGCTTGTTGTATACCATGTAGAATTATTGTATGAGATGGGTGGCCATATATATTCTGTAAACAAACAAACAAACAAATAAAGCTGGGTATTGTCAGTGTAATGATACTGAACCCCGAACTGATGGATGACTTCACCCAGTGGTTTCATGTAGATGTTAAACAGGAAAGGGGAGAGTGATGAGCCCTCAAGCCCAGAAGTGAGGGGCTATGGGCATGACCTCTTCCCCCCCATCAACACTGACTAAAACTGAGGAAGGAGATGAACTACTGGAACACACTGGAATGCATAGAGTGAGGGTACAGCATCGGAACATTCTGTCTTGGTGGAACCTTAGAAGCTTCTACCTCCATTTATTCCTGCTTGCTAACTCAAGGCAGTCTATGATTTGGCTTCCACTTTGTTTTCCCTAAAGCAGCTACAGACTCCTTTGAGATTTACAGTATTTTCAGTTTTTAAATTCTACCTGATATGGGCTAATAGTCTCTATTCATAATTCACATGGATTCTGTTTCCAACTATTGGACATACAAAACTTGCTTGTCTTTTATATACTATAAAATCTGGAAGGTCTGAAAATAGCTTGATTCAAAAAGAAAGTTTAAGAGAGTAAATATGCCAAGATATTTTCCACACTGTAAAGAAGTCTTTCTGAGGACAGAAATGTAATCATGTAGTTAAAGTGTTGGACTTCACTCAATAATGGAACTCACTTAATGACTTTAGGCTGGTAACACTGTTTTCACCTACCTCACAGGGCTTTATTGTATGAATAAGATTAGCAGAATTCCTCCACCCCCCCCCCAAAAAAAAGCCTTAAATTCTCAGAGAATAGGCAAGATATAAATTTAATGAATGAAAATATAATATTAAAGTGATGGAGACCACCATCTTGGGTTCATTACATGTCTAGTGGAAGATCTACTTTTAATATTAGAGGGAACGAGGAAAGCTTAACCCTAAAACCATCCTCTTGCTTTTATTTCATGACCTTGGATAATTTTTAGATCTATGCAAATAATGAGAAGTGTGTTGCAAAGGAATTTGGTGCAAGCAAAGCACCTCCCCTTGAAGCTTTAAAGCAAATGGGTCCTCTGGAAAGCTTAGGCACTTGCTATGAAAGGTTGTGCTCAGACGTCTGTGTGTGCAACCACTTTACTACACTTCTGCTGTCATTGACAGTAAAGCAAAGTGGCTGTTCATGCACAGACATGCTTGTAGACAGTCAAGGACAGCATTTGAAGTAGTTATACTGTGCAAGCCTTCCACATGGCCTTTGAAAAGTATTTTTTAATCTTTTGTACCGTCCTACTAATTTTGTCTAAGCTACGTTTGCTGGGGTTGACTGGCAATTTTTGTATATATTTTTTATTAATTCAAACTTCTGACATTTGGCAAAATTCAGATCTTAATGTTTATCTATGTTCAAGTTCAGGTCTAGATTTGTCAAATGCAACTTGCAAAGTTCATATTAAAATGTCTATGGAAGCAATTTCTCCCATCCATAAATTATAATGCCACAGCACTCAAGACCAAAGATAGCTAGCCAGTCAACCATTGCACCGGTCCCATTCCTTAGCATTTTTGTGTTTTACACTATTTTGACAAAGGAGTCCAGACAAATTCACATTTTTTTAAAATCCAATCTACAAATCTTGCCATATCATTGTCCCTAAATAGGTTTGGATTCTGACATTTTATAGGCCATTGACTGAGACTGATGCAGTAGCATGCTTAAATTAGAGATAAAATTGGCATCAGCTAACAGGAAATATTTTATAATATAGCTGAATTCCTTTGATTGATACAGGTCTGAAATATAATTTTTGTAATTAGGTTAGGGAGAAGGAGGCACAAAGTAATCCAAAGAACAGAAGATCTAACTTGCTACAGAGTCTGAATTTCATCCAGGCTGGCCATAGATGATCTCAGCCTAATTACAGATTTCAAAGGCTAATACAATTATAAAAACTATATCAAGCATGCCACACATGCATCAATGTGGTAAGCCAATTTATTTCATTAGATTAAAACTGCAGCCCTATGCACCTAATTTGGGATAAGTCCAAACTGAAATTAATGGAATTTACTTGCAAGTAAATACTGTAGAGTCTGGGCCTCGCAAAGAGTCCATGACTGTATGCAATCTGCTTCTCCTTGACATATCGTCCATGTAAATGAATATATTGATATCTTGCTTTTCATTCAAGTACAAGGCACCTTAAAAAACAGCAATGACACTTCTGAAAATAATAAGCAACAGAACATAGGAATACAGTGATGAAACAAGCAAAGCTGCATTAAATAGGATAAAGACTGGATATATACCAGGAGCCAGGAGAACTCCTTAGATACTGGCAAATTGTTTTGTGCAACTCGTTTCAGTTTGTAATCCTGCTTTCATATTTCTGTGCTAGGTGACATCTCTAGTTAACATGCCATACAGTCCTATTGTAAGAACTGTAGTGATTTAATCTAGATATGATCAAGACATGGATAAATGTCAGCAACCTGTCCCTAATGAAAGAACATACTTTTTGTTTTCCCTCAAAGTTGAGCTGAAAAGAAAGAGCTGCCATAATTCCATAATATATTTGATTCAAAAGTGTGCTAAGTATACTGAACCAACATTTTGATAGTGTTCAATTATATTGTTTGAAAGTGTAATTTTCTTTTCAGTCACTTGTATCCATGATGGCCTAAGAGGGTGAGAAGGAAGCATAGAATTGAATGTTATTGTTACATCTTTGATATTACAATAATCCAGTTCTTAAAAATCTGTTTGTTTCAGAACAGTTATTGCATAGGAAAATGTGTTAATAGCATATAATAATAATTTCTAAATGGTGAAAATAAAGTTCTGATTTATTTGTGGGGCAGAAAAATACAGCAATGGGTTTATGGGAAAGGAAAAAGCTTACAAAGTTACCTATGCATTTTTCTCTTTCCTTAAAGAGAGAAAGAGTCTCTTTCTTAACTTACTCTTAATAAGTGCCTTGGACATTGTTCTTTCAAAATAATTGCAGTGTCTGATTTTTTAAAAGTACAGTATATAAACATGCACCTATATAAATTCACAATACGTGTGTGTGTGTGTTTATATTTTTCCTTTCTCTCTCTCACCCTGAATTAAAGATGATAAGAGTTTAAAAGTGGTGAGACAAGAAGACCAGTTTCATTGGAGAGCTGTGTTAAAGGACGCCTCTTGGCAAAGGCCTAGCTTGCACCTGGCTATTCAGGGAAGGTAGCCCTGGTCTCAGAGGAGGCTGATTGTTATCACAGAACTGGAGGTACCTGGGTTACCCAGCTTTGCTTCCTGCATGTGCCATCCATGCCACAAAGACTTAATGCAATGAGTACCTCCTGGCCCTCAAGTTCAAGGCAAGTGTTCAGATTTACGTATTGCACAGGCATAATTGTAATCATCCTCACTTTTCCAACTGGACAGCTAGCCAACCTTATTGGAGACCAAGATGAATTCAAATTAAGTCAAGTAACTATTTAGCTATTATACTGAAGCAAATGGGGGCGCGGTGACTCAGCGGCTAAGACGCCAGGCTTGTCGATCGGAAGGTCGCAAGTTCAGAGGTTCGAGACCCGAGCGCCGCATGACGGAGTGAGCTCCTGCACTTGCCCCAGCTCTTGCCAACCTAGCAATTCGAAAGCATGCAAATGCAAGTAGATAAATAGGTACCACTTCGGTGGGAAGGTAACAGCATTCCACATGCATCATGCCAGCCACATGACCGCAGAAGCGTCTTCGGACAACGCTGGCTCTTCGGCTAACAAACGGAGATGAGCACCGGCCCCTAAGTCGGACACGACTGTGCAGGGGAAAACCTTTACCTTTACCTTTATTGAAGCAAATTGATAAGGAAGATGATCTCTTCAGTAAATTCAAGCCCTGAAGAAGGCCCAAAAATGCAGTGTGGAGTGTTTGGAGGATCAAAGGCTGGAGGAGGAAGAAAAGATTATCACAAGGCAACCCTAACCCTAACCCAACATATGCCTGTGCCACTGAATACAGAGTGGGCAAAGTGAGAGATGCTGCCAAGTACTGTCTTGGGAAAAGGGGAGGAGCATGCCACCAGAACTTATAAAGCTCTCTGTTTCCCTTCCTGCAATGGAGACAGATTCTTCCTCCTTTGGACAACCACTGTCCAAAGCTGCTGATGGAACACTGTACCCTTGTTTAAATTATCCAATGAGTCTCAGTTTGGAAATCTTCCAGGAAATGAGGCTTCTGTAAGGGAGTAGGCATGGATATTCATATGTTTATATTCTCCGCAGTCTAGACGTTTCAGTGTAACTAAGAAAGGCCACATTTTTTGTTTTCTTACACAGGGTTGCAAACCAGATGGTATTTTATCGGCTTGTCAAATAAACTCAGCAAATGAGTATTAGGGTCTAAAAAAAGACCAGTTGACCATGAGATGGCAACATAGAGATCCAGAACGCTCTAACGCTTTATCATCATCTAACTGTCATCTAGAGTTTTGCAGTCCAGATCTTGTAGCTTTTCATCAAAAGGCCTTTTTCTTTTATGGCTACAGTATGAAACAATAATGATAATACAATTGTGAAGACTTTCTGTGTCTTCCCTTTATATTCCTTTTACTGTGCTGGTTAGGCATTATAGGACTTGAAGTCTAAAAAACAGAGGGCACTAGACTGGGAAAACCTCATATAAACCACATATATTCCTAAATATATGTGATTCATTAAGAACTTTTTATCTGATAAGATTGTGCTATGATTTACATATGTTCTCTACTGAAATTTGCTATTTCCTTTTCTTGGCATGTATCATAGGGAAGTCATCTCCATGTTTTATGATAATACTTTTTCTTACCTACAGGGTCTTTCATGTAGCTTTTTTCTACAGCTTCCAAGACACATACAGTACATTCAATTGCGCTATCATTGTTGGGTTCTGCATATAAAGTGAAGTGTGTGAAATGCTGTGCACCTGGTTATAGTTTGGATAGGTATAATAGAGGCTTAGCTCCATTGGACTATGGGTAGTTTAGATCATTAAGAAATACAGAATCAAACAAATCTCTGGTTTTATCCTTTTTTCAGGAAAACAAATGAACATCTACATTCCTGTACCCTGTGTGAAGGAAGGATTCTAAAGCAGTTTTTTCCCCTTATTCTCCCACAATGATTCCATGCTTTGAGAATGTGCTGTTTTGTGCAAAAGCATTCTGAATAAGCCTGCTGTGTAGGAGACCAGTATATAATTGGGGGGGTCATCTTTTCTGTGTCATGCATTAAGCATTGTCTCATTTTTATTGTCTGTTAATGTTAGGCATCAACTGAATTCCCTAGGGTGCAAACTCATTAGCTGCCCAGCATGGAGGTTTCCTCATACCTCCAATACAAAGTCAAAGAAAATGTGAAATCTTGTAATAGCTTGGCTCTTCTCCAGCAGCTAATTTTAAAGAAGGGCAATTGAGACACGGTTTCCAGAGGTGAGCTGTGTTTGATCAGCTGTGTTCAGGCATTGCAGACGCAACATCAGCTGTGAAGTCAAGCATGCTGTGAGCACATGATAAAATGTTTGAACAGAATGCACTCCTTGGAGGATGGGTTTGGCCTGCTTTCATGAAATATTCAGCAGTCAGTGTGCATGTATATTTTTAAAATTCAAAGGTCTGACAAAAATCTTGAAGTAATTTATACTTTTACTCCATTCAAAAGGAAAGGCTGGGCACCTGTGCCAATTTGCTCCTTTACTTTAATATTAAAAGGAGACTCAATTGGTCAAATGAAAAAAAAAAGAACTTGATGTTCAAACAATCCAAATTCAGATGTAGTTTGATTTGCTCGTGAATCTATGTTTCAGTACTTTTCATTTGCATTAATATAAAAAAACAGTGGAGTAAATATGGTGAAAATAAGTGGAGATTATCCACAAAATCACATGGCTCATTGAGATATAATACAACAGCTTTGCTAAAGTTAAGAAAGGCTGGCATTCATAGCAAATTCTGTGAATTCTAGCATACTACTTTGCATTCCATTGGGTAAAAATGGGATAAAATATAATTGTGAATGTATGTCTATACATATCTTCAAACATGTGTATACGAAACAGTATATGTATATGTGAACTTGTGTGTGTTATAGAAAGATTTTGAAGATTTGAGAGTATACTCAAATAACCATCTGTGCAACGTAATATTCCACAGATTTAAAGCAAAAGCACTATAAAATAGTTATTGGGTGGATTAGAAATAAAAACCTTTGCTTCATAAACTATTGAAATTGGAAAGGAAAGAGATTTGTGGAGAGATAACATTCATTCAAATATGTACAAAGATCCTGGAGGACACTTTCTCAAAAAACTAAAATATCTGAGCTTCCCAATAACATATTTAATAATGAATGAGAAGATGGTGCATTGTGTGAATGACAAGATGCTTAGATATCATTTATACTCTATTAATTTATTTGCTAAATTGCTTTAAGTGATCAGTTTTTTTCTTATGAAATATAATTCTTTAAATTCCACTTGATTAATTGACTACATGCCATCAAGTTGTTTTCGACACCTAGATAGATTTTCTCCAAGATGATCTATCCCTAACCTGCTCTTTCTTCTCTCCCAACGGTGTACTCATCACCTCTATAACTGAGTCCATCCACCTTGCTCTGGTCATCCTCTTCTTCTCTTTCCTTCTACCTTTCCCAGCATTAGAGCTTTTTCCAGAGAGCTGGGTCTTTGCATAATGTGTCCAAAGTAAAAAAAATTGAGCCTGGTGATTTCTGCCTTGAGTGAGAACTCTGGGTTGATTTGTTCAATGATCCATCGGTTTGTTTTCTTGGCTGTCCACAATATTCTCAGGAGTCTTCTCCAACACCAACACGTTCAAAAGCATCAATACTCTTCCTATCCTGCTTCTTTAAAGTCCAACTTTCATTTATATTTTCTATCTAAGTGGTTTTCTTGGTAAATGTACAGGAGTGGTTTACCTGTGCCTTCTCCCATGCAGCATGAATTGATGCCTTTGCCATTATCACTAAAGTGATCATCTGCCTCCAACATCTTATTGCTGCTGCCCAATATAGGTGCCTCCTTGCTTTAGCTGGGCAGCTGGGATGACCTTCACCTTTGGCTGACCCTGCTGGAAGTATATACTCTTGGCATATAATCCTGATGTTCTTCACTCATCCCTCCCAGGAACACCCCCACAGCCATGATGAGGCAGCACAGCAGGACTTGGGAGGGGGAATTCCACTTACACCAATAAATATTAAATAGAGGTATTTTAGAAAACACTGTTTATTTAGAGTCCCGCAGCTTTGTTTACAATATTACAGTTATTGCAATGTCAGTCTTTCCATTATAAACCCCATTTTCACAATTTTATTATTTATTTATTTATTATTTGGATTTATCCCAGCCCATCTCTACCGTGGCAGACTCTGGGCGGTTTACAACCAGAATATAAAAGATAAAACCTAGACATTTAAAACTACTATAAAAATAAAAAAAAAAAAAATCCAAAAGATGGTCTGTTCTTAAAAGGAGGAAACCACTAAGCCAACCACCCCCAGGAGGAACTATCCTTTCCTTCACTCCAGGCAAGGCGGCAGAGCCAGGTCTTCAAGGACTTCCTAAAGGCCAGGAGCGAGGGTGCCAGTTTCACCTCAGGGGGCAAGTTATCCCACAGGGAGGGTGCTATTGCAGAGAAGGCACGCTTCCTGGACCCCGCTAGATGGAATTCTTTTAATGAAGGGATCCGAAGCATGCCCTCCCTGCATGATCGGGTGGGGCGGGTGGATGTGGTTAGGACAAGACGGTCCCTCAGATACCCTGGTCCCATGCCATGTAGGGCTTTAAAGGTGATAACCAACACCTTGAATTGGATCCGGAAGCAAACTGGTACCCAATGCAACTCACGGAGTAGCGGTGTTACATGTGCCAATCTCATAGCACCCAGAACTACCCGTGTAGCCGCATTCTGGACCAGCTGAAGCTTCCGGATACTCTTCAAGGGTAGCCCCATGTAGAGCACGTTGCAATAATCTATATGGGAGATGACAAGGGCATGAGTGACTGTTCAGAGGGCCTCCTGATCCAGGAAGGGGCGCAACTGGTGCACCACATGAAGCTGTGCAAAGGCCCTCCTGGCCACGACTGCCACCTGCTCCTCGAGCAGGAGTCGTGAGTCCAGGAGGACCCCTAAGTTTCGTACTGAATCTGAACGGGGTAGTGCCACCCCATCCAGAGTTAAAGATGACAACTTCCTGGAAATCGAGAGGCCATCAATCCACAGCCACTCCGTCTTACCAGGGTTCAGCTGAAGCCTGTTGTGCCCCATCCAGGCCCCTACAGCCTCCAGACACTGAGAAAGGGTGTCGACTGCAACACTTACTTCACCCGGGATGGAGATGTACAACTGGGTATCATCAGCGTACTGGTGATACCTCATCCCATGGCGACGGATGATCTTGCCCAGCGGCTGCATATAGATGTTAAATAGGAGAGGAGAGAGAACCGAGCCCTGTGGCACCCCACACAAGAGGGGCCGAGGGTCAGATCTCTCCTCTCCTATTACCACCGATTGGGAATGGTCCTGGAGAAAGGAGGCAAACCAGTGTAAAACAACGCCGCACACCCCCAATTCCCTGAGCCGCCCCAAAAAGATACCGTGGTCAACGGTATCAAAAGCCGCTGAGAGGTCCAAGAGAGCGAGAATGGATGCACTCCCTCCATCTCGCTCCCGCCAAAGATCATCCATAAGCGCGACCAATGCAGTCTCTGTCCCATATCCCGGCCTGAAACCTGACTGAAAGGGGTCTAGATAATCCGTTTCATCCAGAATCCTCTGGAGTTGCAGCGCTACCACCTTCTCAACCACCTTTCCCAAAAAGGGAAGGTGGGAGACAGGACGAAAGTTGTTTAAAACAGTAGGGTCCAGGGAAGGCCTCTTGAGGAGGGGGTGCACCAATGCCTTCTTGAAGACCGTCGGAAACACCCCCTCCCCCAAAGATGTATTAATCATCGCCTGGACCCAACCACATGTGACCTCCCGGGCTGATTTAACCAGCCAGGAGGGACACGGGTCTAGATGGCAAGTGGTGGCGTTTACAATCTGGAGGATCCTGTCTACTTCATCAGGCCCAACAGGGTCAAACTGTTCCCAGATAACAGGGTAAGCACGTTCCTCTGGCATCTCCCCAGATCTTGTCTCACGCTTGGAGTCCAACTTGGAATGAATCTGAGCGATTTTGTCCTGCAGATGCTCAACAAACTCTTCCGACCGGCACTGTAAATGGGTCACCAAATCCGTCCGACCCAAAAGAGATCTAATAATCTGAAACAGGGCCGTCGGATGGCATTCTGCGGACGCAATAAGAGCGGAGAAATAATCACGTTTCGCCGCTCTTACCACCACAAGGTAGGCCATAACAGCAGCTCTAGATTGTGTCCGGTCAGATTCAGTCTTCGTCTTCCTCCAGCGGCGCTCCAGACGTCTCTTAACCCTCTTCAACACACTCAACTCCTCCGTGAACCACGGGGAGTGACGGGTCGAACGAGGTAAGAGAGGTCGCATAGGCGCGATCCTGTCCAAGGCCTCGGCCGCCTCCTAATTCCAGGCTGCGGCCAAGACCTCCGCTGGACCGTGTTGCAGATCTTCAGGTATAACCCCCAGCTCCCTCTGAAACCGCATTGGGTCCATAAGTTGCCAGGGGCGGACCAATCTAATAGGTCCCGCCTCCCTGCGGAGTGGGGCAGCACACGAGATCCTCAAGGTCACCAGGGTGTGATCTGACCATGACAATGGGGACAGATGTAACTCTCCCCTCAGATCACATTGCCACTGCTCCGACAAGAAAACCAAGTCCGGCATGAGACCACTGTCTCGAGTCGGGTCCCGAAGAATCTGCGACAGGCCCATGGCTGCCATGGTAGTCATGAACTCCCGAGCCGCCTCCGAGGCCCGTCCCAGGGACGGCAGATTGAAATCCCCCAGAACCGTAAGTCTGGGGAACTCCACTGCCAACCCCGAGATGGCCTCTAGCAGCTCGGGCAGAGAGGTTGCTACGCAGCAGGGAGGCTGCTACATTAGCAACACTCCCAACTGTGCTTGGGAACCCAACCTGAAAAACAGGGTCTCACAGCCGGTCACTTGTGAAGCAGTGCCCCTGGAGGCCATAAGAGACTCTCGGATGACAACTGCCACCCCGCCTCCCCTGCCCCATTGTCTCGGCTGATGCCACACTCGAAACCCGGCTGGACACATTTCTGAAAGGGCAACCCCTCCTTCTGGGCCCAGCCAGGTCTCTGTTATACATGCCAGGTCTGTCCCCTCCTCCGCGAGTAAATCGCAGATGAGGGGAGCCTTATTATTCACAGACCTGGCATTAAGGAGCAGCAGCCGGACATCAGGGCCCTCAAAGATCTGCTTACCAGGGCCTGGGTATGAGCTTGGAGGGCCGGAACGCGCCACCGGTAACAAACACCGGGGGTGCCTTCCCCAATGATGGCCTGCCCTCCAGCTCCCGTCATACCGTCCCTTACCCGTCACCACCTCTATCAAATTCCCCGCCCCGCAGCCCCCAGAGTCTCCTGGCTCTGATGCCTCCACTCCTGAGTCCCCGGAAAGCCTGGGTTTGGGCAAAGGTCCCCTTCTCCATACATCCATCCTCTCACCCCAATCTCTCCTGGGTAAATGGCAGGGCCCCCAGCGCACCAGCTCACGCTCTCGGCGCTGGTAAGCCCCAACCACCCCACACAGCTCACCCACTCTCACTGTTCCCTCCTGTGGCCTCTCTCACTAGCCACAGCAAGGGACTCAAACACTCCTACCTACCCTGCCTCTCACTCAAGGGTAGGTACTCTCTCATAACTCATACAGTCTTAGTGCCCCCCCTCACCACTCTCACTTACAAGGGGGGCACCACACTCACACCAAGGGACCTCACAGCTTTCTGCTGCCCTAATAAACTGGGGGTGGTCGATCCTCCACTTTATCCGCCCAGCAGAACAGGTGTTAAATTCGGTGTTAAAATTATATAAATAATATAAAGTCCGCGATGACACAAAACTACGGGTTTGTTCTTCCAACCCATTCCTCACAGAACTCCAGAGTCCAAAAAGGTCTGAGTCTGGCTCCCCCAGAGTCCATCAAACGTACAGGAGTCCCACTCGGGTCTGTCCGGCTCGCTGATAAGACTGATCTGTTCTTTCGCCCGGGAGGGGGGTCCCAAGTATTTTCCCAGCCCCTCCTGCAATGGGCCAGCCACACCAGTAGTCTTCCTGGGCCTCCTGGACTTCACCGGGGCCCATTAGCATGATACAACTTCAACCCACAGGCTGGACTCCACCACAGCTCTTATGCGACTTCGAAAGACAAAACGAAGCACCCGACTCCACTGGGCTAGCCTCCAACCCCGGCAGCCTCTGACCACTATAACGCCGGGATTTGCCACCCCCCCAAGGTTGTTTGTCCCAGGGGGGTTGGCTGTCCTGGGGGGGCCGACCGTCTCAGGGGGGGCATTCGTCCAAGAAAGTGGCAACTCCAGACCCACTGCACCTCCACAACTTCAGCTCGTCACAGCTCCGGCGCAACTCGGGAAAAAACCCCCGCGCCAGGCTCCGTCAGTCCCCATCGAACTCCTCAAGTTGCCACACCCCCAAACGTTGTTTGTTTGTCCCAAGGGGGTTGGTCGTCTATCCCAGGGGGTTGTCTGTCCCGGGGGGCCGTCCTCCAACTCTGGCAGCCTCCAAATGGGTCCCGCCACCACCGCAAAGCTCCGCGTCACCCCGCCAAAGCTCCCACGACTCAGCCAACCTCCGCTCCGTCCGGAGAAGTCCAACACCTCCAAACCGAAAAACCACCTCTCCCGACCCCCAGAGGTAGAATTATGGGGGTACCAGGAAGGTTTGCAGGGGTTTGAGGGGGTTATGGATCTTCCTCCTGGAGCAGGAGCTGGCGTCTGGTTGCGGTCGCCATCTTGTATTTACATTTTAAAATTTTACAGCTCAGTTGTAAAAGCTGCCTCAATATGAAACTTGGCAATCTAGGTTTGTATGTGGGAGCGAAACTTTTTAAACTGGATTTTTCTTTTCTTTTCAAGGCTCCTAGAATTACAAAAAACCATTCAATTTGTAAGTTATTGTCTTATCATGGTTCTGAAAGAGCTAATAGATGGAGCTGTTTTGAAATATTGTAACATATCCAGTCTGCTTCCAGTCATTTGGTCAGTACCTATCCTGTGATGTCTTGATCACATAGAATTGTCAGCTTCAAAATTGAACATGTAGCACATATCTTCAGAAACTCTATTTAGAGCAATAAACTATATAGTTATGGGTTCTTCTAGTCCAGTCTTTCTCAACCCCAAGTGACATCTCATGGAACCCTAGGGTTCTGTGGAACCCTGGTTGAGAAACCCTGTTCTAGTCATTTGTTTATCTGCCTCTTGACCAAGACTTTCCCTTAACTGCTGTGAAGCAGAATGTGATGTCCTGGGCTGCAACATCATTTTGTTGCACTAAAATACCTATTGAATCCAAAACTGGAAAAATTTGCTTGGGTAAAACAGCATTGCTACAAGTCAGCCTCATGTCTGGAAAGGAAGGAAGGAAGACCATAGTATTGGAAAGTAACATTGGTTTGGCCATTCCTTTTGTCAGACTAGTAGTCTCCATCTACTTTAGGTCCTTTAGACCACCTCAAGATATTCCACTGCCTGAGATAAAAGAAAAAAAATGCAACACAAAAAGTGCTTGTTTGTTAATTTAGATTTAATAAATTTAATTTGTTTATTGAGTGCCTACAGCTAATACGTAAATAGTACAAAATATTAAAAAGTTCATATCTATATGTCTACATGCCTTCCTATTCATCAAACCTAAAATCCTCATAAAGCAACTGCAAAGGTATGGATTGGGAAAGAAAATCTTGGCTTCTTTCCTAAAGGCAGAAGCAATGGAGGTTAATGTAGCTATCAAAGTACTATGTTCCATAGCTTGTTAGAAATGCAGAAAAATGCCTTATCCTGTGTATCTAATGAATGGACGTCCAAGGCGCATCTTTAAGAGGGCCCCTGCTGTTGACCTTAGCAGCCACACAAGTTCATGCTAACATGGTAACCACTCTCTTAGCCAGATCCTAAACTATTTAATGCTTTAAAGGTTAAAACCTAAGCTTGAATCTTATTTTAATAGTAAATTGCACAGATTTTCCACTGAACTTAAAACCACAATATAGCTTAAGGTTGTGGAGCAGGCTGAGTATTCACAGTTCTGTCCTCCAACATCTGCGGGCACCTCAGGTTTTCTAATTATAGCACTGGTTTAAGATTACAGCTGCAGCAGGCAATGTTGAATAGGATAAGGGAAATGAAGCAATGTGTTGAGAAACAAAAAAACTGCATTTTACCAAGGTACAGGTGTTTATGAATAAGAAAAGAAGTCAAGAAATTCCATCTTCTGAATCAAAAGCTGGAGTGCATTTAAAGAGGAAAAAAAATGTTCATGAGCTCTTTTACTAACCTTTTTAGAAACTTTAGTTGCTTCATTATAAATGTTATATTCTATTATTTGATCTTTTAATACAATTTATATATATAATGTGTAAGTGATTACATAGCCTTAACTGGAGATTATTTCAGAAGGTACTTTTCAATCCAGTTGTATCTTATATATCAGGCAAGGTCAGTCAGATGTGGGACAGTTGTATGCCTGATTTAATCCTCCCCCTCCCAGTTGCTCTTAAAATGTCTCACAAAAGAAGCTGACTTACATAGGAAACCCTTTTACATTCAATTTGCATTGGTCCACATTTCCTCTTGCCAACCTAGCAATTCTCTTGCCAACCTAGCAATTCGAAAGCATGCAAGTGCAAGTAGATGAATAGGTACCACTTCGGTGGGTAGGTAACAGCGTTCCGTGCGTGTCATGCGGCCACATGACCGCGGAAGCGTCTTCGGACAACGCTGGCTCTTAGGCTAACAAACGGAGATGAGCACCGGCCCCTAGAGTCGGACACGACTGCACAACTGTGCAGGGGGAACCTTTACCTTTTTTTTTTTTACATTTCTTCAAGATTTCAGTAGATCTTTCCAGTCCTAATTGGAGATGCCAGTTACTGAACCTGGGAATTTTGCACGGAAACTAAAGTGCTTGATGTTCTACCACTGAGCTATGGCCCTAGTTTTCTGCTCCACCATGGATTTAGCTTTGGAGGAGTCTCTATCTAGTTCAGCTTCCCCAACTGAAGACCCTCTAGATGTGCAGCTTCAGCTCTTCAATGAACCCATGGCTGGCAGATTCTGGGAGTTGAAATCTTGTAGGTACCCAATTGAGGCAGGCTTTTCCAGGTATTCCAGAATTCAGAGACTCTATGTCAGTGTCAAGCAGTAATCAAAGCAGCCCTGGAAACCAATAAAAGCAGTGAGATCCCCTTCCCCCTTTCAACTGCACCAATTTGTAAAGCAGAAAGAAAATGCCTAGCTAGCTTGTAAAGCAACTGAATAATACTACTGGTCTAATATTAAGGTCCAAGTTGTTGAGCTGAATTAAGGAAACACTGACTTTTCCTTCACTTTTAATGTATTTCTGCAGCAGCCTTTGAGTCCCTGCTTCGTTTTGCTGAGAACCACACCACTTCTCTCTTTGAGACTGTCTACAGACCCATGTCAAAGGAGGCAGCTGAGCCTGTGAAGGAACTTTTTACAGACCTCTCTCTCTACCTCTTGGGTGCTCAGACCAGAGTGGAGCGAGCTTTTTTCCGGTTCTTCGACAGCCTCTTCCCTTTGGTTTATACCCGCTTGATAAACCCAGGCATGATGGATTTGTCAGAAGACTATATGGAATGCCTGCGACAAACACGACAAGACATCAATCCATTTGGGCGCTATTCCAAGGAAGCTGTCACGGAGCTAGCAAAGTCTCTGAGGGCAAGCAGGACATTCAAGCAGGCCCTGGGCATGGGCGTTGAAGTGCTGAATGCCACTGAGCATGCTTCTTTGACCAAAGAATGTATCCGAGGCCTTGTGAGAATGCAGTATTGCCCTCACTGCCAAGGCCTGACCCTCATCAGGCCCTGTGAAGGGTATTGTCTAAATGTGATGAGAGGCTGCTTTGCCAGTGTATCTGAGCTGGATGTTCATTGGAGGGACTATATCTATATCCTGGAATACCTCACAAATGAAATGGTTGGAACTCATGATCTGGAACTGGCACTGCTGGGTATTCGGTACTCAATCAATGAGGCCATTCTACAGGCACAACTTAATGGACCCCAGCTATCAGCTACTGTAAGTATCATGATCCTGAATTGTCTGCACATTTCTGCCACTGCCACTGCTTTTAATCTTTGATGAATGCATTGGCTCTGAATTGCTGTTTACTGCCACTTAGGTAAATAATCAGTTGTTGACAGGATTTCGTCCCTTTCTCACATGCCTGTTGATTAATAGAAAGCTCACTAAGATGCATGTTTTAAAAGACAAAGAGAAGTGTTATTTGTAAGTCAAAAGGTTAGCAACCATGTTGGTCCTAGGAAAGAAGAGATACCAAAGCAGCAAAATGAAGGAGCAAATAATGTTATTAGTCAATTAAGCGTGAATTACTGGCACGCTTATTTATCTTTTGTGGGTATTTTAATCTAGAGTGCAATCATAATGGTGAATGATTATTCACCATCATTCAATGGTGAATGGTGAATGAAGCAAAATGTACAGAAAGTACCCGTTTAATCATTGCGTTATTACACCATTTCTTCAGTTTATTTTAAAAGGTAATCGGTACAGTTATCTGTATGAAGCACTTTTAAAAACTAGCCAGTCATTTATGTTTAAGGCCTAGGTTCAATTAAGACTTTTGTTGACATCCCTATTGGAGACCCATATTAATCAACTACTAGACCAGAGCTTTCCAAACTGTGTGTCGCGACACAAAAGTGTGTCGCCACACACAGCGTGGTGTGTTGCCACACCACCCGGAAGAGGCGGCGCGCGCGTGTACGGTGGCAGCCGCCGTGCACGCACGCGCCGCCGCACGCCCCCCTGCGCCGCCGCCGTGCACGCGCGCACCGCCGCATGCTTTCCTGTGTCGCCGCGTGCGCGCGCCACCCGCGCCGCCACTGGCGTGTCGTCAGCGGCAGCCCTTTGGAAAGCCCTGTACTAGACAATAAACTCAAGCTTTCCAACAGATTCTGTTTCTTTACGAGTAGACGGTCTGGGCAATTTATTACTTTAGGGTTCTTTCCTTTCTTCTGTTGTCTTCAGTGCAGAGAGAACCACAAGCAGACTCAAGCTTGCGGGGTGGTGTGTCTGTATGAGTTTATTAGTAGAATTAGTGCCATTGGACCTAACTGGGGGAAGAAAGATGAAAGAGAGGATGAGCTAGTGTAATCTGAAAGTTGAAGGGGAAAGTAGAAGCTTTACATAGAGTGCCAGTATTGAGCAAATAGCTGGCCTTTGGATTAAAAAACATAAAATCACTCTACCCTCAAAAGACTGTCTAATCATTTTGTTGCATAGTAAAACCATCCATGGTAAGTCGTTTAGGAATGAAATTTTTGCTTCTTTAAGAACTCTCTTCCTTCCTGCCTTTCAGGCTGCAAACCAGATAATTAACTGAGGGAAAGTTAATTGAAGTAGACATTTGGTCTCATTTACATGCTGGGGCGCAAATTAATTGAAGAATGTGTTAAAGATGATTTGGTTGGAATTTCATTTCTATATTTGCATCTATAGGTATAATTTAGCATATGTAACTTTGTATCTTTTCTTGTCCTTTCTTTCTTCATTGTGATATATAATTAACTCTCCTATTACCCTTGTTCGAAGAATGAGAAGAGTTTTAGTAAGAGGAATGGCTTGAGAAATTTGTTTGCTACTTTTCTTTCAAATAATTAATTTTTGATTATTTTCTTTGTAAGGATGTGATATAGTATACAATAATTGTTGGAGCTTTATTTTTAATTCAATTTCAAAATTTCAAAAACTATATTCTGGAGTTATTTTTATTTATTTATTTTATTATTTAAATTTATCCCCGCCCATCTCCCGAATCAGGGGACTCTGGGCGGTTTACAGGACAACAGTTAAAATGTATACATAAAATTACAGCAGTATAAAATAATTATAAATCCAGATGGGTATTAGTTAAAAGGAGGACATTAAAATTACGGGATTAGCCATCTCCATGAGGAGCTATCCCTTCCTCCTTCCCATGCCAGGCGGCAGAACCAGGTCTTCAGCTCTTTCCTAAAGGTCGGGAGGGAGGAGATCTGTCTCAACTCTGGGGGCATGATGTTCCATAGAGTGGGCGCTGTCACAGAGAAGGCCCGCCTCCTAGACCCCATCAGATGACATTCTCTAATTGATTGGGTACGTAGCAGGGCCTCTCTGGATGACCGGGTGGGGCGGGTCGATAACATGGGGATAAGACGGTCCCTCAGGTATTCTGGCCCCGTGCCATGTAGGGCTTTAAAGGTGATAACCAACACCTTGAATTGTACCCGGAAGCAAACCGGCACCCAATGCAGCTCGCGGAGCAACGGTGTTACATGTGCAGATCTTGGGGCACTCATAACTGTCCGTGCAGCCGCATTCTGCACCAGCTGAAGCTTCCAGATAGTCTTCAAGGGTAGCCCCATGTAGAGAGCATTGCAATAATCTAGAACAGGGCTTTCCAAAGTGCCGCCGCTGGCGACACACCTGGTGGAGGCGGCGGCAGCGGCGACACGCACGCGCACGGCGGCGGCGCGGGGGGGCGTGCGGCGGCGCGCGCGCACGGCGGCAGCGCGGGGGGGTGCGGTGGCGCGCGCACGGTGGCGGTGTGGGAGGGGCGTGCGGCGGCGCGGGAGGGGCGTGCGGCGGCGCGGGAGGGGCGTGCGGCGGTGCACGCGTGCATGGCGGCCGCCGTGCACGCGCGTGCCGCCGCTTCCGGGTGGTGTGGCGACACACCACGCTGTGTGTGGCGACACACTTTTGTGTGGCGACACACAGTTTGGAAAGCTCTGATCTAGAAAGTAATAATGAGGCATATTCAGAATATGTGCAATACTTCCTTAACTATACAATATACTTACACAATAAAACTATTCAGCATGCAGTTTGTGGGTTTTAAATTATTACAGAATAAATAACAAAAAAACAAGTTTTCTTTTCAAGAAGAAATAATAATAATAATAATAATAATAATAATAATAATAATAATTTATTAAACTTGTGTGTTGTCCAACTCTCAATGACTCTGGGCAGCTTACAACAAAGGATTACAATAAAATCAATAAAGCATAAAAGATAAAGATGGCAAGTTTGATGAAGCGAGGGCTCTCACTTTCCCTCACTAAAGGCACCTGAATCGTACCAGGAAGCAAATAATGGATATGTGTAACGATTCAGCCAGTTTTACTTACATGAAGCATGGCTTTATTGTCAACAATAATACATGGCAATTGGCTCAGAACAAGAATAAAGCTAATTCTCTTTCTCTTGAGAAAGCCCTTGGATTGCTATGGGATATTTCTTTCTCAATTACTAGTTATTGTTTCACAGGGTGGAACAAGCTGTTAGAGGTGGTGGTGGTGGGGAGATTTTAACAACATCCAAATCAGCCTTTCCAAATCTGGTGCCTCCAGATGCATCGGACTACAACTCCCATCATGACTAGGCAGCTTCACTAATAGCCTTGCATTCTACTTTGTAGACTTCGAGTACTTAAAAATCTTAAACTATTGACCTTAAGGAGTAAAGATATGTAACTGAATATTTTTCTTCACCTGTTTATCCAGCTAAATGATAGGTGGATGACATAAACGCAGAGCATTTATCTGATATGTAACCCAGCTTACCTCCTAAAAGCCCAAGAAAACATAAGGTTCTTTGGAACTTACAGTATAGTATATTGTTAGCTGCCTTGAGTATAATTTCTTACTAAATCCAACATAAGAATGCTAGTCTTCTGTACATTACTTACGATTCATGAAAATATTTTTTTCTCTCTGCCAGGCTGACATTGTTTTTGGCAATTATTCTGTTTTACAAATTTCTCAGTGTGTAAGTTTTTATTTAAAGCCATTCATTCCATTTGTTTATTTTTACAACAAAGCCATTGGCCATAAGGTCATATTGGTAACTTTTGATACACATTCTTTATATACCAGTGAACCACAAGATCAGATTTTGTAAATAATTACATGTCTTCCAACGTCTTGCCTAACTTTAAATCACATTTAAATAAGTGGATATTGTAATACTGAAGGACTATTTTCAAATTGAAAATTAATTTAGTAGCAGATAATAGGAGTTGTCAAGCTGGGATGGCCAACCTGTTCATTAGCTAAAGAAAGATAAGGTCAGCATCATATCGTTGTTGTGATATGATGATATGATATGAAAATATGAAAACAACCAGATCAGTTTTTTTCAGATTTAAGATTATTCAAGGATAATCATAATTTAAAGAACACTTTAAAATACAAACACACACATCCATATGGATAGAAATTTATTACTTAAATATGGCAGGTATCATCCACTTCTTAGAAAGAATGAGCTCAGGAAGCTAAGAATGAGCTAAGAAATGAGCTTAGCTTAGAAAGCTAAGAATGATTCTTAGAAAGATTGAGCTCAACAGTGAAGGCTAATTTTGAAAAAGGGAAGAGACAACCAGAGCAACATCTACAGAGTAGATGACAAGTGCTTTGACTTTTGATCATATTTATTTATTTATTATTTCGATTTCTATCACCGCCCCATCTCCCCCAAAGGGGACTCTGGGCAGTTTACAAAAAGACAATAATTAAAATAGATAAAAAGTAATACACTAACTATACAATCATCATACAAATACAAATAAATTAAATATAAAATCCAGGAGGCGATAAGTTTGTATTTAAAAGGGCTCTATGGCACCAGCCGTCCCCAGGAAGAGCTGTTCTTCATATCATAAAACTCTTACAGTCAAGAGGCAAGAGATACTGGGAGTTGCTTAAGAAACTTCTGGGGTCCCCGTCAATCCCTTGCTTTGCCTATAAGAGGACAAGGAACCTCCTCAAAGACATGAATTAGAAATGATTGAAGTACAAAGGATTGCGGCGTAATCAACATATTTATTACAGGATCATCCCCTCCTTTCCCTGCAGCCACTGCACTTATTGCAAATGCAGACATAAAACAATTTTTTTCATTAATTCTTCAGAGGGACAGAGACAATCCTTGCAAAGGTTTACTATAAGCATCAGCAATCAGGTGTATATGCCATTACAGTGCCCTTGTCCTAAAGTTTCTGTGGGTAAAACTATTAGTGCTCTTAAGATTAGAACTGGAGAATATTTAGGCAACATAAGAAAACCAAGAATCAGGGCCACAGTAGTGAAATATATTTTAGAAAAGGCAAACATGGTATCTCAGGTCTGTAATTTTGGGCACAGACCAGTATGGGGGCAATAATCAGACTGTTACAGTATATTAAAAAAGAAATCAGATGGATTCTACTATTGAATAGCCTTATTTGTCAAGGGTTAAATGAAGACATTCAGTACCTACCTTTGATTTTAAACATGTCTAAGAATTCTGCTGTTGTAGTCCACAATATTTTTTGCATAATAAATCACCACAGCTGCTCTCAGCTACAGTACATTCAGTTTTACACAGCACACCAGCTGACTGGTTTAGATATTTCAGAAGGTAAATCACCACCACCACGCTTTATTTTGTCTTTAAGAGCCTTTTCACTTCTATTTTCATTTGCATTAGAGGCAAAAATATACAACATGCTTTAGGAGAGTCATGTTCATTGTAGTACGTTATTATTTTTATACTTATTACAGCAACATTCTTGTCTGATAATTAAGCAAAACAAACAGAACATTCTTATTTTAAACATTCACTGAGTTAGAATATACATAAGAATACTATTTTTCAAAAATTGTTACATGTCTGTTGTAAATCACCTCAGTGCATTCTTTTCTATTGTTTGCTTTTATAGTACCCTTGAGAAAGGAATGGATTTCTAAAATGCATTGGTCTTCAATAAAAAAAACTTTTCACTGGCACTTGAGATTCATCTCTCCCTTATTTGTTCACTTCAGTGCTTGCCCTCCTCTTTTGCTGTGATATATGTTATGAAAAATAAAATAAATAATAGACATGTGTATAGTGGGGTGCACACTTGCAGATGTGGTGCATTAGCCATGGACTCTTAAGCGCTTCCCCCATGATTCCTACTGTTGCACCTCTTCACAGTCTGGAGTGGGGGAGTCTGTTGGTCTCTGCCACCATCAACTGGGGGTGAAGTAGAAATGTGTTGCCTCCCCTTTCTTGCCTTTTGATAGCAATCCTAAAGGAAATCAACCCTGAGTGCTCATTGGAAGGACAGATACTGAAGCTGAAGCTCAAATACTTTGGCCACCTAATGCGAAGAGAGGACTCACTGGAAAAGACCCTGATGCTGGGAAAGACTGAAGGCAAAAGGAGAAGGGGATGGCAGGGGATGAGATGGTTAGATAGCATCACCGATGTAATGAACATGAATTTGAGTAAACTCCGGGTGACAGTGGAGGACAGGAAGGCCTGGCGTGCTATGGTCCATGAGGTCACAAAGAGTCGGACACGACTAAACGACTGAACAACAACAACAACAAAAGAGTGGCCAGGGTGCATGATGAACTAGATTCCCTGTCAGAATGAGACTACTCCTTTCAGGAAAAGATACAAGTTGTTTATAAGGTAGATGATGGTTCAGGGGCTAATTGAGAACTGAAGACAATGGGAGAACAAGAAAAGGAAAACCCCATGAATCCTGGAGGCTTTAATTTGCAGCTAATCTTCCAGCCATGAATACACATTTACACACATAAACAATACAGCAATAGAGGTAGAACTAAAAAGGACCAAGAATACCAAAACAAAACAAAAAAACCAACAACCCACAAAAAACAAAAACAACAACCCTCAGATCAATCCACATTTCCCTACCACAATTCCCTGGATGGTTATTTCCTTGTGATTCTCCAACCCTTCTCCAGGTAGAAGTGTATTTCTTAGATGGCAGGAGCCAGTTTGGGAAGACAGAACATTTCTTCCCAGCATGGAAGACAGAAAAACGAAAGGAAAATGAAGCTGGCCCCTCCCCTTTTAAAAAGTCACCTGAGAGGGAGGGAAACCTGACTCCTGACTGGTTGCTTGGGGTCTGAATTTCCTGAGCTCTGCTGGTCTCTGTCCACTATGGCAAATTGTGGCAGTTTCATTTTACTTAACCCTGCAATCTGATGAAATGAGCTGTAGCTCACAAAACCTCATGCTTTTTAAGAAAAATGTGTTAGCTGGAAAATGTGCTACCAAACACCTGATTTTTTGCCCTTCATCAGATCATAGGTGACACAGCTTGCCTCTTACAATTAACTCTCTTGTATCTGAACCTCTTGGATATTTTTCCCGTCACTACAATTTGTGTGAAGGCATACTGTTCAGGGATGAGGTGTCTGTTTTCAATCCAAGTATGTTTTACTCTGACTTAAAAAAAATACTCTTTAAATTTCTATTCAAATACAAATACAATCTAAATATATTATTTTATATAATATCAAAATAGAAAATATAAGTTACAAATGTTATTTATTTATTCAGTTTATATTGCTGCTGCTTCACAAGTTACTCTGGGTTAAATTGAATATATTTTAAAATATATTTTCTTTAATAAGTAATTTTCTTTACTCTTTGGCTTGCTTTTTTTGTCTTAGGAGTGGGTGTCTCTCTTCCATAAAATTTACTTTTGAAACCCATTGGGCACTTGGTATTAGTTAACATAAATATGGTGGTTATGGAAAAATATAAAAGACCCCTACTGGTAGTTTTCATTTATCCTGAGGCAGTTTTCATTAATAGCCACTGCTCACTTTTTCAGAACTGTTAATATTTTTAAAATAGATGTAGGCTAAGCAATGGATTAATAGAAAGAATTTCTTTTAAGCTAATTACATACTTGGCAGTGAAAAATGGAAAGTTGGTTATTTTTATTTTGTTGGGGAAGAAGGTTAAGCAAAGCATTTACTGTATTTAATAGAAGTGCTCACCCCATTTGGAAGCAAAAAAATTAAAAAGGATTCTGCTTTCTGTGGAACTGCATAAATAGCTTATAGTAATAATTTCTATTGATGAAAAGGAACTACTTGAGTGACCTGCCAGGTATGTGTGAAGGGTTACCATTAAGATATTAACCACCCCTGGGCTCAGGGCTTTCCAAACTTTGCCGTTGGCGACACACCAACGGCCGGCCCACAAAAACCCGGAAGCGCCGCCACACGAAGTGCCAGTAGCGGTGCTTCCGGGTTGCCGTGGCGGCGGCAGCGGCTGCCCCTTCGAAAGGGCAGGCTCCAGGAACCCCGAAAATGCCCTCCGTTCTGGCAGGGAGGTGAAAAGCCTCCCCGTGTGCCCGCGCACTCACTGAGTACTCAGCTGATTGGCGGGGAGAATTTCCACCCCGGCCACGGATCAGCTGTGCCGGGAATTCCGGCAGCGTGCGCGTGCGGCGAGGCTTTTCACCTCCCTGCTGGAACCAAGGGCATTTTCGGGGTTCCCGGAGGCTGCCCTTTCGAAAGGGCAGCACCGCTGCTGCCGCTGCCCCTTCGAAACGGTAGGCTCCGGGGACCCCAAAAATGCCCTCGGTTCTGGCAGGGAGGTGAAAAGCCTCCCCGCGCGCGGGCGCACGTTGCCGGGCTTTCTGGTGCTCAATTTCCACCCTGGCCCCCATCAGCTGTGCCAGGAATCCTGGCAGCATGCGCGCGCGCGGCGAGGCTTTTCACCTCCCTGCCGGAACCGAGGGCATTTTCGGGGTCCCCAGAGCCTGCCGTTTCGAAGGGGCAGCGGTGGCAGCGGTGCTGCCCTTTCGAAAGGCCAGCCTCCGGGAACCCCGAAAATGCCCTCGGTTCCGGCAGGGAGGTGAAAAGCCTCGCCGCACGCACATGCTGCTGGGATTCCCGGCACAGCTGATCAGGGCCGGGGTGGAAATTCTCCCCACCTATCAGCTGAGCGCCAGAACCCGGCAGCGCGTGTGTGGCGAGGCTTTTTGCCTCCCTGCCAGAACTGAGGGCATTTTCGGGGCCCTAAGCCTGCCCTTTTAAAGGGGCAGCCATTGCTGCCTTGGGGCCCCCAGGCGACACAGTATTGTGTCGCGACACACAGTTTGGAAAGCCCTGCCTGGGCTTGATGCTTTTCTTTATACGACGCCATGCTATTTGCTCAGTGATGCTGGCTTCTACCCAACTACTTCTGCTAATATGGATTTTCCAGTTTGTAGCATCAGCAAACACTGCTATTATTTTCTCTTTCATCTGCTGGAATCTAATTGTGTGTCATACTGGAAGAAACCCCATGTGCACCATAATGCCAGATAGGTTGATTTAACTTGTTGACCCTTGACCATAATTTTTTGAGTCTTTTGCTTTTGTTTTCTCTTTGGAGTTATGTTCTGAATGTGAAGCCTGGTAGAATTTAATTCATATTTATTTGAGTTCTTAATTCCTCCCCCCTCTCCTTTCTGTTATTCATTGGTCACCATTTCTCAAAGGTTTTGAAATAGGCTAGTAACAATTTTAACAAAATGCAGAAAGCAAACTTTAATATTGTTTTCTCATATGCAATCCTTGGGGGGGAAAAAGAACGTAATTCTTCATGGAATAGAATGTTTAGCTGTAGATATAGAAACAAGGTCCTGCCTCGCTTGCGGAATCATTGAGCCACCTGAATAATAAATCACCATTTACTTTCATCTATTCTAATGATGTTGTTAAAGAACTATAATGTAGTATAATCAGAATTTTAAGTTTATTAACACATTAAAAGCACTAAAGGAGAAGAATAAATAGGTTTGGTATTGGTAGGATCTGTCATGGGAATTTTGAATGATAAACTTTTCTACACATCAGTATTTATCTGGCTGTAGCTACTTTTTTGTCATTGTCTGCATTTCTTTTGTTTTGCTTCTGAGTAAATTTAGAACTATAAACATTTTTGTTGACAGTCCCAAAGACAAGTTCTTCCATTTTGCTGATAGTCACAAAACAGGGTGTCCAAGTAACAACATAGTTTGTTTCCATACTTAAATCCTGCATAAGCAAGTTTATATATAGAGGGCATTACTTTTGTTTTAATGGAGTCATTAGTTCTTCCACCCACTCACATGAATGTTCTCAGAAAGGTTTTCAGTTGAATTTCTTTACAGCTGTATTCCCAGAATTCTTTGTGGCTGACATAATTATGTCATCAACCTCAGCAATCTAGTTGCTATATTCCCAGTGGATATATAAAAATTTTTCAACTTTGGAAAGAGTTGGTTGTAAAACTTCTGAATGTGAAAAGCAAAATTGAATGTAGAAAGTTCTGGAGTACAAGTAGCAGTTCATTTTTAGGGTTGCTTATTTCAGGATCGACGTAGCATGCAAGTTTACCTGAACACTCTAAAGATATTATTTGTTTTTATGCAAGTTCATCCTGAATCTGTTTACAGTATGTGTACAGGCATTTTAAAAATTTTAAGTGGGAAGGCAGCTTGACTTATATTCCTTTTCTAGCCACCAAATTGGAGATTCCTGTGATATTTAGTTTGTAAATGTATACACTCTAAAGTTTACAAAAAATAAAATGCAATCAGATCACAATAAAATTAAAAATCTGGCTTTGGCATCTGCAAAGCTTGGTCAGTAGCTCTGAAAAATATCATTAGGAGGGTCTCCTTGACTGATCTAATGGATTATAACTGGGTACAGATAAACAGGCTATTTCTCCGTATGTCAATACTTAAACCTTTCTGTCTTTTGAATCAAAACAGGTACTTTGACTTGAGCTTGAAAAAATGGTTGTAGGCCAATGTGGATGGTGGACTTCTGGTTCATCATGATCCATCTGTATCTTATATTTTTAAGAAATGATTTATCTGTTGTCTGTGTAGCTTACTAGGTATGGTTATTACTAATTGATGAAATATGCTTGTAAGCTTGTTATGTTGCTTGATTACCTTGGGCTGCCTGTATATGTTGTAATTCGTGAAGACTCACTGGAGTTAGTTCTTCTAGAAGCTTCAGTGAGGCAAACAGGAGAAAAACCGACTCTTGCCACTTTTGTTGGATCAGTAGAAAAGGCACAGCAATGGTGAAGATGTGTGGTCATAAAAAAGCCTCTCAAGCTTTGCCTTACCTCTGAAGGGGGAGCAAGGGCAAACAATAATGCTGAACCAATTGTAGTGAGTAAATAAAAAGGAAAAAAGAGCATAGCAAAATGGCTGGCTTTATTGGGAAGATTAACATGTTTGATTATACCACATCGACTGGACTCTTTCTCACATATCTATTGATGTGCTGTTCTCCAGCCTTTCAGTTGTGAGGAAAAACGTTCATTTCTAAAACTGCTGCCCCCGCAGCATTACTTTTACCAGGCCTTGTCAGCAGTATAGCAGCTGCCCTCACATGGAGGTGTCTAGAAGCTATTATTAGGGGCAGCACTGTCCAGCAAGAGGTCCTTCCTATCCATCTCTCTACTCTGTCTGAAAATCTTTTGCCTTTCCTGCCTCATTCTTCTTTTGCCTCCTTCCTGACTCTCTCCCCATTGCCTTTCTCTATGTGTGCCAAGAAACATTGACAAATACCCCCTGTCACCCTCCTCTAAACTCGCTAAGTCCCTCTTGTGCCAAACACACCCAGCTTCCTCCCTTTCCTACCACTGCAGAGCAACAGTTTGTCTTGTTCCTCTTCTTTGTCAGTCTTGCTGTAGCTGTGCACTGACCCAGAAGGAGGCTGATAAATATCTCAGGAGAACATCTCTCTTCTCTGCTAAAAGCAGCTATGCCAGACTGCTCTGTTTTCCCATTGTCCATGCAACTGAGATTGATCTGTACCATCACAAAACACTCATTTTTGTTCATTAAAATGGAGTGTTATATTTAGTCTTTGCTTTCCAGAAAAGGAGGTTTCTGGAGGCACTTCTGGACCAGCTGTAGCTTCTGAGTGATCTTCAAGAGCAACCCCATGTAAAGTGCATTGCAATGATCCAAACAGTAATTCTTGCAGAATTCTTAGAAGAAAGTTAGTTCTGGAAGTTTCAGTAAAGCAAACAACAGAAAAAAATACTACTGACTCAAGAGTCTTTAGATCAACAGAAAAGAAACAACGCTCTGAGATTTATGTCTTCAGTGAAATATAAACATATCTAAACGTGACATGTTTTTAAGAAGTGCTTACTGATTTTAATATTTATGGATTTGACAGATGTTTTTAATGTAGCTATTGTAAGTCACCTAGGGACTTGTTCAATTAGCATATAAATAATTGTGATAAATAAATGTAAATAATTAAACCTGTCATGGTCAAATGAACCCTTACTTCATTCTGTGAAGAAAGTTCTGCCTGTGAACATGGGCCATGGCCCTGTGATCCTAAAACAATACAAACATGCAGCTTAGCTCAACTACAATAAGATTTTGCCTTTGGCCCTTTATTCCTCTCCTGCCATAGGTCCAAAGATATGGCACCAAGAAGCATTTGTATATGCTTTATATAGAATGGAAGGGAATAATTCCTAGGAATCCTATCATAACTTTTATCTGAAGTCATCTTGTAAATTTAAAGTTGTCGTTAGAACAATGATATTTCTTTTCAGAGATTTCAGTAAATTTTGCTTTTCTCAAAATCATTATTTGGCTTTCCCCTTTTATCTCAAATTCAAATTGTTGGGGTTTTCCACATAGGGGAGATAGATAGATAGATAGATAGATAGATAGATAGATAGATAGATAGATAGATAGATAGAGATATTTTTTTTCAACTTCCTCCCAGATAAGCAGGAAACAGCATAGATAAGCAATCAGAACACCCCCACCCACACACATATCCTAATCAAGGAATTATCAAGAAATAAACCACACTCCAACCAAGACTGGCAAGGAAAGCTACTCTATATCAACAACGAGCAAACTTCACTGTCCCGTGCACTGATATTACCTAGCCAGGTAATGAAATGTCTGCAGGAAAATAACCAAGCTCGGAGAACACTAAGAACAGCTCAACCCTGAGCTACAGATGTTCTGTATTAATTCAACAAAAGATTATTTTTCATGTTTATGGAACTCCGAAAATATTTTAAAAGAGATTGTTAACTTCATTATGTTAGAACTGTAAAAGGGATGAGGAGACATTCACTCATACCCTATGGACTTGTTTGTTTGTTTGTTTATTTATTTATTTATTTATCCATCCAATTTATATGGCTGCCCATCTCAACCAGTGACTCTTGGTGGCGAACATAATTAAAATAGAATAAAAACAATAACAAACATTATAAAAATTAAAAATACAGGCATCCGAGAAACAACCCAAATCACTAACACAACCAAGAAGCGGGTCCCTGGACATATTATTGTTCCATTTGAGACTGATATGGATATTAATAAGATTATTAATATGTTGATACAAATATTATTACAGTTTAAGGATGTTAATATAATTTTAAATTATGTATAACAATTTGGAATTCATCACTATATAAGGAAGTATGAATTTCTTAAGCTTGAACAGATCTCTGTTCATTGTAAAGGTAAAATTAGCCCAGATTTAGAAGAGAAGAGAAGAGAAGAGAAGAGAAGAGAAGAGAAGAGAAGAGAAGAGAAGAGAAGAGAAGAGAAGAGAAGAGAAGAGAACTTTATTGTCATTCCACTGTACACCTAGGTGCACATTAAAATGAAATTTCGTTGCAATTAGCTCACAATTCTTTACCCATTCCCCTCCCCTAACCATTATCCCTAATAAATATCACAATCCTACATACAGCATGTACACCCCTGAAATAAAAGGGGATCATTGAGAATTTAGGAGTCTAATAGCCCAGGGGACAAAAACTGTTACCTAATCTAGTTGTTTATAATCTTGGATTTAAAATATGTGTTCACTTTCTGTTTTTGAGTTGTCCCTCTATTGACATAATGGAAGGACTGATAATGTTAGGCTGAATTGTGTGTAATATAATGCATTTGGTGGGAGGACCTTTTTGTACATTTCCCCCCCTATTTTTAAAACCTTTTTCTTTTTGTGTATGTATGTATGTATAAACCCATATACCACACAATTATTTACTGAGCCAAAGTTTTAGCTTAGCATTTTTCCTGTTTATAAAGAATCAACTATTGAATAAGGAGCATTAATTTTAAGTGATATATCCAGTTTCACAAAATTTGTACAGTAGAACTGTGAGAAATACTTTGAATGTGAATGCCTCAAATGTGGAATGCCGTGCCTTGAGGTCAAAATACCCCAATCCCAGTGCAAAACTGCTGTTTTGAGTGTGAAACAAACCTATTTTATATTTTATATTTTATATTATTTTATATTTTCTATTTTATATTATTATTTCAGGGATTTTTGGCCGCACCAATCAGAATTGGCAAAGGAAAACAATCTCATCATATAACATAATAATAAAATATATAAATAAATAAAATAAAATAATAATAAAATCACCTTTTTCTTCTTCTTCTTGGTGATCACTCGTAGCCGAGTAAGATTGTCTTCCAGGGGTAAAATCTTAACAGTGGATCTGTAAGTGGCTGTAAAGGCCAATTCTGGATCCACACAACCTCCCACAATATAAAATCACCTATCTGGGAATAAAACAATCAACAAGGCAGTTCCCCAATTTAATAACTTGAGGGAAGAAACACGAGCATGCAGACTCCAGGCCAAGTTTAAATAGCCAGGTCTTAACAGACTTCCTAAAAGTCCAAAGGGAAGATCCGGGAGACAGCTGTTTTCAGGAGAACTAAGAGACGGCCTGCTTCTGTGGCCCCTGAAGATGGCATTCTTTTAGCAAAGGGATGTGGAGAGAGCCCATCCTATTTGATCTTATTGGGTGGCAGATATTATTGGGAGAAGATAGTCCTGTAGATATCCAAGCCCTAATCTATGAAAGACTTTAAAGAAGGTAACCAGTGCTTTGAATTTCACTTGGAAGCTGACTGGTATCCAGCACTGCTCCAGCAGCAGCAGTGTCATTTGAGGACAATGAAAAGTGCCCATTAGCTATTTGAGCCACTGCATTCTAGACCAGAGAAAGCTTCCCAGTGCTCTTCAAGGGCACTCCCATGTAGAGTAAATTACAATAATCTAATCAGGAGCTGACTAAGGCCTGCGTGACTGTGAGCAAAGCCTTGCATTCCAGAAGGGGTCATAACTAGTATACCAGGTGAAGCTGTCTGAAGGCCTTCCTGGTCACACCTGCCACTTGCTCCTCAAGCAGGAGCTGTGAGTCCAGGAAGACTCCCAAGTTTTTTTATTTATTTGTCCAACTTCTATCACCGCCCATCTCCCCCCACAAAGGGGACTCAGTTCAACTTCTTTAGGAGGGGACACACTACTACCTACTTCAGGGAGGATGGCAGTATCTCCTCACTCAAGGCTGATTTATAGGCTGACCATACGTCCCATTTTGAATGGGACAATCCCGTTTTTGTAGCATTTTTCAACCGTCCCGTCGTTTTGATAAAAATCTCAATTTTGTCCCATTTTTTAAACCTGGCAGGAATGGCGCGGAAGGAGGATCCGAGCCAGAGCTGCCAATTGGAGGCAGCCCAGAAGAGGAAGCCCTCCTGCCTATCAGCGCGTAGCAAAGGAGGGTGGGGTTTTCAGGTGGGAGCCAATCGCGCGGACCGGGGGCGGGGTTTGCAGGCGGGAGACAATCGTGCAGACTGGGGAGTGGGGTTTGCAGGCACGAGCCAATCACACAGACTGGGGGGGGACCCCTGTCTTTTTCATGAATATGGAATATTACATAAGACCCCATCCCGTTTTGCCATCCCAATGTCCTGTTTTTGTCTCAAGGAAATATGGTCAGTCTACTGATTTATCATCACTCCAACGCTGGCCCCTGTCATCTCCCTGGAGGCTTTAACTAACCAGAAAGGGCAGGGATCCAGACTACATGTGGCACAGGCAATGCTGTGGAAAATCTTGTGCACTTCTTCAAATTTTGGATTATTGAATGCTAGTTGAATACATGTAGCAGCCTTTTATGATATTCAGTGAGCACAATGTGGAGAAGAAACAGATTAAACTCATATTTGCCTCAAGATGGGCAAATCCATTTATTTCCAGGTCATGACATGTACATTTGCATGTTTCCCTCCCTTAATCTCTTTTTTTTCACTCTAGATAAAGAAATGATGTTTAAGAAAATTAATTATCAAATATTTTTAAAGCGCCCTTTGAACTGTACTTTAGTATCATATCTGATAAATTAGAATAGTTAAAAACAGTAAGTTCCAGACTGTGCATACATCTGGGAGATGCACATCATCACTGTTTGTCCTGGACTGTGCAAATACAGAAACCATAGCATTCCAATATCTGACTTACTATCTGGAGAAGGTATCTGAAGATCTGAACAGAGCCTTGGGTATACAAATTAAAGGTACATACTTAACTATGTACATATAGGCTCTATCCATGAGATTGGAAAGAGGGTGATATTCTCAGATTTGTGCACAGAGTCAATTGTATATAGTCTTGTAATCTTAGGCTATGTGCATACCTTTGGATGACTGTGAGACTAGGCACATGCACATTTCTCTTCTCTTCTCTTTATGCCTTCATTGAAGGACTACATTTCTTTAGATAGGTGTTTGTTGATAACCATGGTCTACATTTTCACTCAAGATAGCCCGCTGTTTCCTACAAGATTTCAATAATTTTTTATAACAGTCAAGTTGTAGTATATTTCAGAATATACAAACAGAAAACAAATTGCATCTTCAAAAAATGGGAATACGATAACATGTGAAAATGAAAGCCAAGCCCCCAAAACTGACTTGGACAAAAGTACAAGATAAACATTAATTGCATGGGAGATCTCTGATATATGTAGCTTGGCATTTGACAGGCTAGTAATTTAAAATTATCAATAATATATTGCAACCAATTACAGAAGGAAGAAGTCATACATTAGATTGAATTTCCAGTCATGATGCTATGTTAATTTCAAGAAGCTGAATGAATAAAGTAATATTTTGCTTAAATTCCGTTAGAATTAAATAAGATCCATGGAAGTAATGACATTTATTACAGAAACATAAGGTACAAAATTTATGAAATATTATTTAGATATTGTAATATGTCATTATCATCAACAATAACAATGATCTGGTTTTTTTTAATTGTGATAATCATGATATTACTAACTGTGGTGCATTCCGGTACGGATGCTGTTTCCCAGGGGGAGAGAGCATTCCAGACTGATAAGTGACTTCAAAGTCCGGATTCCGTTGCTGGGAAGGTTAAGAAGTTCAAGGCAGCCCCTCCCTAGAGCCCGTTGGAGTTATTTCCCTTAGCTTAGTGTAGGTGGCCTCAGTCTGGCAAAATTGATGTCAGGGGATCGAGGACAAGAGCCATGCTGAGAAGGGTTTCCAGCTCTAGTTTCTTTATTGTTCTTACCCTATGAACAGAATCTTGCCAGACTGAGGCTACCTACACAATGGTAATGAAGGTTCTGCACTGCCCGGCTTCTCCCCCAAACTTTTCCGGTAGGCTGCCCTGTGTTCTCAGGAGCACTGGCGGTGCCACAGCAGATGCTGCTTGCTATGGGACGTTCTGCCCAGGATGTTGGAGTACCTGCATCATTGCTGCTTGTAAGGTATTCACCTGGGCATCCACCTGTTGCTGGTGTTGAAGCAAGGCCGCAGCCAACTGCTGTATAGTATGCTGCAGCTCTTGGGGATCCAAAGCCATTTCACACAAAAAATTCCTCCCTCTTTTGATGGGAGTTTGAGTCTGGCAAGATTGATGTCAGGGAATCTAGGTAAGAACCATGCTGAGCAGGAGATGTACTGTAGCTCTGGTTTCTTTATTGCTCTTGCCATATACAGAATCTTGCCAGACTAAAGGTGCCTTAACTGATCTAAGGGAAAAATACTGGGACTCTAAGGTGGGGCCAGCCTAACTTTCTTAGCTGACCCCCCTAAGGCTTTCCACGCTGTGAGAACGCTTATAGGTCTGGAATGCACGCCATCTCCTCCAGCTCTGAGATCCATCACAGATATAGCCCCAAACAGCTGGGTGAGCCCAAACAGTGGGGAAGATTTCCGGAACTTGACTCGCAAGGAAACTGGGTAAAAGGGCAAATCTTACAAATCTTACAGTCCTTTTTTCCCATCCCCCCACCCTTTGGAACGCTTACTCCAGTGCTGAGATAATGAGCAAGAAGAGAATTGGTGTTTGTATTTACATTCATTGGAGAGCAAGGGATTACAAGAGAGTAAGCAGGCAACAATGGGGAATACACATTGAAAACAATGTGCTAGCACTGGTTGTTTACCTAGTGAGCCACTTAGGAAGCAAAAGAAAGCCTTTAGTATGAAACTGATTAGGGTCTTATCAGTTACAGGCAGCAGCTGCCAGCAGGGGGGCTTCTAATCAACTAATTAAGGCCATAGAGCTGAACTTGTTATTTTGCGGTCAGCACTTTTTAGGGACAAACGTTGTAGAGAAAAGCAGCTCAGGAAGAGATAGCTTGTTTAGGTAATTTCTCTGCTCTGTGAGGCATGGAAAAAGAAAAAAACTGGGTCAGGAACAGGACAATGCATACTGACTGACTGTAATAGTGAACATGTGACTTAGAGAGAGAGACACTGCAAAGGTCATAAATGCAGGCATTGGTTGCAAAGTTACTTTTTCATCACCATTGTAACTGAATGGTCGCTGTCTGAGGCAGTCGCTAAATGAGGACTACCTTTACCAGCATTAATACATGTAGTAAAATGAATGTAGTGCCACAAACAAAGTGCAGTGTAGCAACTAAGAATCAACTCCATATTGCTGTAGTTTTTATGAGTGTACTTACTGGTAGTCAGGGAATGAAACTGAGGACTTGGCTCTTTTACCTTTTTAAAATGTAAAGTTTAAATCTTCGCATAGCATAACAAGTTTTTATGTGTTAGAGAGTATGTATAATTGCCAAGATAAAATAAATACATAAAATAATGTAAACATGAGCATTCTCAAATTTCTCTCAGTAATGGACTTCGTTAAGCTTTATAAACATTATATATGTTACTCTATGGTAACCATAAATCAGAAGGATTCTGTTAGCACCTTTTCAGACTAACACATTTTATTAAAAAGCATAAGTGTCTATGAACTACAGCTCATTTCATCAGATGCATGAAGAGGCTAAACTGAAGTAGAATTTAATTTGGGATGAGGTTAAATCCTACCTCAATTTAGCCACTCCATACATCTGATGAAGTGAACTAACCAAATGCAAACCACATGACATAATTCCTAAAGGATTGCAAGTGAAGAATCCTCTGCAGTGTACATACTGTATAAACTGCAGCCAAAAATTATGCTATATACTCTGTCCAAGAAACTCTTTTAAACTATCTAATCAGCATGCTTTACACAAGCTGAAGCCACAGTTATCAATAACACATTTCCCTTATGCAACAACCTTAGTAGGGCAGAACAAGTTGCCACCCAAGGGCTTAATGACAGCAATAACATCATAATCAAACAATCTGATAAAGGAGAAGTTATCATTATGAATATAATGGATTATGTCAAGGAGACTAAGAAGCAACTCTCCAACAATACATTCTACCAATTTCTATCCTCAGATTGTATAGCAACGTAAGGAAAGAACTGCACAATCTGATGGAAGAATTTCCTAAGGACTTGTAAGGTCATATCTACATGAAAATACCCCAGGAGCCCCAACCAAGCATCTTCTACCTACTTCCCTAAATACATGAACCAGGCAATCTCGGATGGTCCCATGACAGTGGAACCATCACAGCTGGAATATCAGGTCCATGGACTTTGTATTTAGACTTTATGCCACCAGCTTCATAAGATGCACAAACTTCCTAAGAAGACTGAAATCCATTGGCAATCTCCTTAACAATACAGTTTTAGCTACCATGGATGTTGAGACACTAGACATTAACATCCCCCATAAATATGGACTTTAAGCCATCAGGAACATCATCACTGATGTCAAGGCAGAACAGCTTGCCACCAGAATGTGTAACTTCGTATTCATTCATAACTACTTTACCTTTAGCAATAATATACAGCATGCTTGCAAACCAGTTACACAGCTACAGTATGGGCATATACATGACTCCACAATATGCCAACAACTTCATGGTGACCTAAAGCAATACTTCATCAATTTTTATGCCCTAAAGCCCCTCTTTTTCCTGAGATTCATTGATGACATTTTCATGATTTGAACCCATGGAAAAGAATCCCTCATCAAGTTACATCAAGCTTCACAACTTCTACCCACCATCAACCTTAGCCTCAACCTATCTAAGAACAAGTCAAATCCTTTGATGTCATGGTAAAAATACACAATGGACTCATAAACACCACATTATACAATAAGCCTACAAATCACCATGCATACATACATTCTTCTAGCTTGCACCCAGAACACATCACCAAATCTATTATGTATAGCCAGGCTCTATGCAACAGCTGCATTTGTTTTGACTTATTTAACAGAGATGCTCAACTGATAGAATTAAATCAAACATTCAGGAAACTGAATTAGTCACCCAGTAAAATCAACAGACAAATCAATAGAGCCATATTTATTTATTTATTCATTCAATTTATATAGCTGCCCATCTCACATATGTGACTCTGGGCAGCTCACAATAAAACAATAAACAAATGCAAATAAACAACCAAAACAAATAGAACTATTAAAAGCCAATTAAAAACAATTAAAACCATAAAAGATAATCCACAGGAAAGTACAATCCATATGTTACAAGCAGTACAATCAAGTTGCAGGCTCTGTACCTCCACCAGATGCCCAGCCACAATGGAAAACCATGTCTTCAGAGCTTCTGAAAGGCCATCAGGGTCAGGGCCAGTCTAACCTTAGAGGGATGCTGTTCCAAAGGCTGGGTGCCACAGCAAAAAAGGCTCTCCTCCTGGGTCCCATCAGACAACACTCCCTAGTAGAAGGGACCCGGAGCATGCCTCTTTTGCCAGACCTGATGGGATGGGTAGATGTAACTGGGGAGAGGTGGTCCCTCAAATAACCCAGCCCTGTGCCATGTAGGGCTTTATATGTCATTACTTGCACCTTGAATTGACCCAGGAAGCAAACTGACAACCAATGCAGCTCATGGAGCAGAGGTGTAACGTGCACTGAACAAGAAGTGCACATGACTTCCTGTGCTGCCACATTTTGTACCAGTTGCAGCTTCCAGATTCTCTTCAAGGGCAGCCCCATGTAGAACACATTACAATAATCCATTTGGGAGGTGACCAAGGCATAAGTGACTGAGAGTAGAGCTTCCCAATCCAGGAATGGGTGCAACTGGCACATAACCCAAAGTTGAACAAAGGCCTTCTAGCCATGTCTGCTACCATAAAGCAGGAGTTGTGACTCCAGAAGGACCCCCAAATTGCACACAGAGTCTGTTTGGGGCAGTGCTACTCTATCTAGCATCAAAGATGGTAACTTCCCAGAACCCACAGCTAGTCAGTCTTCCTAGGGTTGAGCTGAAGCCTGTTATTCCCCATCCAAACTCCTACAGACTCCAGACACCGAGACAGGAAGCATCATTTAATTCACCAGGGATGGAGATATACTGTACAGCTGGGTATCATCAGCATATTGATGGTACTTCACCTCTTGGCAATGGATGATCTCACCCAGCAGCTTCAGGTAGATGCTTAACAGCAATGGAAAGAGAACCAAACCCTGCGGGATCCCACAAAATATAGGCCGAGGGTGGGACCTCTCACTCCTGATCAACACCAACTGGAACCAACCTGTCCTATTCAGACTATGAGCCAACTCTGAAGATTCTATAGAATGTTCTTTATTAACCAAGAAGTTATTTACAGAAATTTAGTCCATTAATTCACACAAATGTAGAGCATCTTCAACACAACTGGATGTACTGGAATGATTACTTTAGGCCATTCTTCTGGCAACAGGTATACTGAACTGGCGTGCTTCACAAGATTCTCCTTGAAGCAGCAAGGCAAAACTGGGCTGGAACTGTTAGACAGTACTGGACTGGAATCACTTCACAACTGGACTGGAACTACAAGGCAGGCTGGACTGGTTCCATTAGGCGACTGGACTGGAACTGCAAGGCAGACAGGATTGGAACCACTAGGCAACTGGACTGGAACCACTAGGCAACTGGACTGGAACTGCAAGGCAGACTGGACTGGTTCCACTGGGCAACTGGACTGGAACTGCAAGGCAGACAGGACTGGAACCACTAGGCAACGCTGCCTGAAGGACTAGGCAGGACAGGATGCGCTATACTAGAAAAAACCCCAACGGCAGAATGCAGCTGCACAGGTTTAGCGCAACATGACACACGAGGACGAATGGAGTACCTAACTGAAGCGTCGAAACACTGCTTTGCCAAGGCTGCTGAATGCTGTGAAGCTACTGGCATGAGCTGACGAACACCCGAAGCAACCGAAGCTTTCTTGGTGGGGCTTTTCTGAAAGGCTACGAGATAAGGCTCCGTTCCTCTTGATGCTGAAGCGAACTGGGCTTCTGACACAGCGGGGGTCGATTCTGAAATGGTGAAAGACTCTGATTCTGATTCCTCTGTGGCTACAAGAGAGGCTTCCAAACCAGACGCAGGCTGGACTCCGCTGGACAAGGTTGGTTGCTCGATAGGATGGCTGTTTGTAGGATGGCTGTTGTTAGGATGGTTGTCTCTGGCAAGTGGGTGCTTGCTCTGGCATCCTTTTAGCTTCCTTTCTCCATGCTTTTTCCCTTCAGGAGCCAATCAGATTTCTCTTTGTTTGGTGCGCTTTTCAGCACGCCTCTCTCTTGCACTGATTGGTGCCTTTGAACCTGTTCCTGGTTCTGGACCAATCAGCTCTTCCGAATTCTCCCGCGCAGCTGAATCATCCCCGGGTTTGTTAGACTGCACCTGCTCCTCAGGCGCCTGACTCTCTAACACCTGCTGATCACGAGTTTGTCCATTAGCCCTGTCCTTTTGACCCTGCTCAGGACAAGCTTCCCCCTGCTCAGAGTCAGAGTCAGAGTGGACTCTGACACAACCCTGGAGGAAGGAAAAGAACCAACACAATACAGTGCCTCCCACCCCAAATACTTGGAGCTGGTCCAGAAGGATACCATGGTCCGAGAAGTCAAGAAGAGCAAGAATGGATGCACTACCCTATCTGGCTTATGCCAGAGGTCATCCAAAAGCATGACCAATGTTGTTTCAGTCCCATGTCCAGGTTTTAAACCTGACTGAAAGGGGTCCAGATTATTTCTTTATTTCTTTATTTCTTTATTTCTTTATTTCTTTATTTCTTTATTTCTTTATTTCTTTATTTCTTTATTTCTTTATTTCTTTATTTACTTATTTATTCATTCATTCATTCATTCATTCATTCATTCATTCATTCATTCAATGTATATAGCCTCCCATCTCAAACCAGTGACTCTGGGTGGCTAACAGTCATAAAAACTGTGAGCCATGATTTCATTTTGAAGTATGCCTAGAGTGGACAATACAACTGGTCCCATTGATGAAAATACTTTGAGAGTGTAGAGCTTTATATCAAACATACAGCTAGACATGGACTGCTTGATTAAGCAGGATGAACAGCATCTTGAAGCACTCTTGGTGACTTGGCAAGAATCCAAAGAAAAAAGGCTGAGAAGCTTCTTCCTCTTAAGGAAACAAAGTTCACCATGTGCTGTCAACAAGTGTATTAGTACCCAATCACTCTTCACGTGCTACAAATGAAATGCCACAATCCATCAAGCATTGGCAACTAGAGAAAATAATAGTCCTAATGAATCATATACTGCTAACAGAAATCCAGCATACATTATTCTTAGAATATTTCACTTGCATTCTTTGGCCATGTACTGTTTATCTACCTTGGCTAGCTCTGGTCTGAGAAAATTCAGGATTGATAATTAGCAGCTTGCTAATTATCCCATGAACCCATGAACCATCCTTCACACATTTATTTATTTATTTATTTATTTATCTATCATATTTGCATAGCCGCCCATCTCACATAGTGACTCTGGGCAGCGTACCTAATAAAACAAAATACATGAAAGTAAAATACATAAAACCAATAAAACCACAATTTAAATTTAAAATAAAAACAAAGTAAAAAACAAAATGGTGGCCAGCATACAGACAGTACATCAGTTAATGATCATATAGCCATCCAACAGGCTCCACTCTACCATGGGATCCCCAAGCTCATTGACAAACCATGTTTTGAGGGCCTTCCAGAAGGCCAACAGGGTTGGGGCCAGCCTTACCTTGGGGGGAATTCCACTGGGCAGGGGCTATGGCAGAAAAGGCTTTCCTCCTAGAACCTGCCAGACGAAACTCCCTAGCTGATGGGACCCGCAACATGCCTTTCCTGCCAAACCTGATGGGATGAGTAGATGTCACTGGGGAGAGGCAGTCCCTCAAATAATCTGGTCCCATGCTATGCAGGGCTTTAAAGATCAAAACCAGCACCTTGAATTGGATCCAGAAGCAACTGGTAACCAATGCAGCTTGTGAAGCAGAGGTGTAATGTGTGCAGTTCTTGAAGCACACATAACTGCCCACACCGCCGCATTTTGCACCAGCTGAAGCTTTTGGATACTCCACGACTGCCAGCTGCTCTTCGAGCAGGAGTTGCAAGTCCAGAAGAAACCCAAATTGTGCACTGTGTATGTTTGGGGTAGTGCAACTCCATCCAGGACCAAAGATGGTAAATCCCCAAGGTTTACAGAAGGCACACAAAACCCAAAGCCACTCAGTCTTACCAGGGTTTAGTTGAAGCCTGTTGTTTCCCACCCAGATTCCCACAGCCTCCAGGCACTGAGAAAGGACCTCAGCAGCATCACTTAACTCACCAGGGGTGGAGATATACAACAGGGTGTCATCAGCATACTGATGACACCTCACTCCATGGGGACAGATGATCTCACCCAGTGGCTTCATGTAGATGTTAAACAGGAGTGGAGAAAGTACTGAACCCTACAGCACCCCACATAGCAGGGGCCGAGAGTGGGACATTTTGCTCCCAATCAACACTGACTGGAACTGGCCTTGTAGAAAGGAAGAGACCCAGCAAAACACTGTGCCACCCACTCTCAATCCCTGAAGCCAGTCCAGAAGGATACCATGGTCAATAGTATTGAAAGCTGCCAAGAGGTCAAGTAGGGCCAGAATAGATGTATTACCCCAATCCTGCTCTGGCCAGAGATCATCCAAAAGTGTGACCAATGCTGTTTCCATCCATATCTGGTCCTGAATCCTGACTAAAAGGGGTCCAGATAATCCACTTCATCCAGGGTCCTCTGAAGCTGCTGCATGACCACCTTCTCTACAACCTTCCCTAGAAAGGGAAGATTGGACTCTGGATGAAAGTTGTCCAGTATGATGGGGTCTAGCAATGGCTTATTGAGGAGGAGGCAAACCAACGTCTCTTTAAGAGGGAAATACATACAAAGGAAATTGTCTTGGCAGACAGGTTCACTATATAATGGCCTTGCAATTTCATTCAGGCTATGAAAGGCAACAACAGGAATGTTTAGTTCATCTGAATACAGTATTATTATGTTTTTATTCATCAAAGAATATCACAGTACAAAGAACAAGCAAAAACCATCTTTGACTGCTATTCTTTTGGAAATTTGAGTTTCAACCTAGGAATTATTCAACTAATGTTTAGTTCTTGTAAAAATGTGTTTAATCTGTTTGTTATTCCATCTAATGCACCCCTATCTATAGGGATGACTTTGCAACATCTTTTCCATAATCTACCCATTTTTATGGTATTTTGTAATTTATTTCCAATTCTTTTCCTTGATTCCGCTGTCCCTAGGTATTGCCACATCTACAACATTTACTCTTTCCTTTATTGTCTGTTGGGTTCTAGATGGCAATCAGTTTGTATGTGAAAATCCTATAACATTTTAACATCTTTTTCAACAACTTTTTAAATTTTGTGATTATACCATTTTCAGGAGTGAATATTATAATTTTCTGTCTTGACGTTGTTCATTGTTACTCTGAACAATTTTGTTGTGTCCACAGTTGCATCTTGTTCTTTGCAAAGGCTGTGTTTGCTGCTGTTTGATACATGTTGAATCCTTGATTTCATCATGCTTTTTTGTAATGCTTGTGATGAAGTGGGTTGGGCTGCAAAAATGAATCCTTCTTTTTCCTTCTGGATGGTACCAGCTCATAAACATTGTCAGTGTCTGGTCTTGCCCACTTATTTTCAGTTTCTTTTATGTACTGTATTGGCCATGTAGTAATGGTTTACTTCTCCAATTTTCTAAATGGTTTTCCAACAATTTTACCATCATTTTTTGCTTTTGCTTTCAAGATATTTTCTTTGCAAACTGTTCTGAGCATTTTCTCTTTGATGGCCTTGATGTAATCATTTAATCCGATTTAATCCATGTTTTTCTTCTTCAACTGTCTGTTTTTTCTGCAGTAAACCACAGTCTCCAATTTTTTGTATCAAGTATAGTCAGTCAGTATCAATTTGTGGATATAATGCATGATGCATTGTCATCAGTTCTCAGGCTTTCTAATCTAAATTATCCAATTCAAGTTTTGTCCAGTTTACTATGCCAGCAGTATATCTGATTACTGGTGTCTCCCATGTATTTATGATTGACTGTATTTCCTCCATTTAACTTTGCATTTCGAATTTTTCACACTTATTTTAAATATTCTAAACTGGTTTTCTTTTTAACTTTACTATGCAAGGTATTATCTGATTTGAATATTCCTAAATATTTATAGCATTCTTCTTTGGGCAAAGATTTTATAAGATTCCAATTTTTGAATTATATTTCTTCATTTTGTTTTTCTTTCCTTTTTGCTGAGGATCACACATTTGTCAAATCTAAACTCCATTATGATATCATCACTATATAGCTTTACAGCATTAGTTAAGGCAGTGGTTTCCAATCTGCTGCCGTTGGCGACACACCAATGGCGGCGGAGGCGCGGGGGCGCGTGCGTGCACGGCGGTGGCGTGCATGGCGGCGGCGGCCTCCGATAAAATGCGGAATCACTGATGGTGCGCCGCCGCTGCTGTGCATACCCCCACCGCCGCTTCCGGGTTATGTGGCGACACACCAAACTCTGTGTTGCGACACATTAAAGTGTTGCGACACGCAGTTTGGAAAGCTGTGAGTTAAGGATTCAGTTTCAATTTTTGATTTTCCATTTAGCTTCAAATCATGTATCAAGCTAGGATGTTTTTCTACGTTGTTTCAACAGTTCATATCCAAGTTTTGGTATGACTGAGGGATATAATTGAGATAGTATAAAACAATGGAGACAAAGTCCCTTGAAAAACATCCTTTCCTGATGTTTACATTTCCAATTTCTTCGCTATTTACCATCAAAGTTGTTTTCCACTTTTTCATAGCTTGTTTTATAACATGGATTAATGCTAAATAATTCCAAACATTTCTGTATCCAACTATGTTGAACTACACCCTCGACTATTATTATTATGTCTTAACATTATTATTTCTATGGTTTGATTTAGGCTGAAAATTTAAGTTTGGAAATTCAGTTTGGAATTCTTGGCACCTCAGTTTGTTGTGATGAATTGTTGGTCTCATAAATTAACAAGGCATCAAGCACTGATTCTGGAGTGTTGCTAGTTTAAGGTCCAGTCCCTGATGAATAATGCAGTCCTAGCATATTGACAGCTAGACTGCTTGTTATTCATTGTATGGTGCCTAGCTATGGGAGTGTTAGATGTTTGACAGCATTGAATAGAATCCAGTCATCCATACAAACTACCTCCAATGAAGTGGAAAGGACCATAAAATTGTTTCAGCAACAGCTAATTCTGTTGCTTCCTTTAAGATTTCTTAACTGTTTAGTTGCCAGTGCTATGATATGCTATATAATATTTAATATAGCAAATATTAAACTGAGATCCATATTTGTGGGGGGCATGCTTATACAAATGAATAAAGTAAAATGAAGCTGAGAGAAGGTCAGTCTTACATACTGATGACCTAGGAGCCTGTGGTTTGAAAATCACAAAGAATTTGTTGATTGAATTGAATTGAATATTTCTTCAACTATTTCTCAGATGACTAGGTCAGACAAATTTGTCCAACTGGAGTTGCTCAGGTTATATTTCCAATTTCCAATTTCATTTCATCCCATTTCTGTTTCAGTTTCTGATTTTTAACTAAAGTTTGCATGAACATGTGCATGTAATAATGTCTCTTATTTCTTCTGATATCTATATTTTATTCACATACAGTAAATCCAGTAACTACATTTTGCATTTCATAGGACTCTAGCATTGGAAGGCTTATGGTTCTGGGGGACTTCAATCTGCCATCCATGGGGCGTGCCTCAGAAGCGGCTCGGGAGTTCATGGCCACCATGAAAATAAAATAGCTCGGATCTGTTCCGAGTTGGATTCCAAGCGTGGGACAAGATCTGTGGAGATGCTGAGGGAACGTACTTACCCAGTTATCTGGGAATGGTTTGATCCTGTTGGACCTGAGGAAGTGGACATGACCCTCCGGACTGTGAATGCCACCACCTGTCATCTAGATCCATGCGCCTCCTGACTAGTGAAGGCTGCCTGGGAGGTGACATGTGGCTGGCTCCAGGTGATGGTTAATGCATCTTTGGGAGAGGGGGTGTTCCCAGCTGCCTTTAAGGAGGCACTGGTACATCCCCTCCTCAAGAAGCCATCACTGGACCCTACTGTGTTGGACAATTTTTATCCCGTCTCCCACCTCCCCTTTTTGGGGAAGGTGGTTGAGAAGGTGGTGGTGTAGCTCCAGAGGATTCTGGATGAAACGGATTATCTAGACCCCTTTCAGTCAGGTTTCAGGCCCAGGTATGGGACTGACCATATCTGACCATATATTGGCTGACCATACATCCCATTTTGAATGGGACAGTCCTGTTTTTTTAGCATTTTTTAACCGTCCCGTCGTTTTGATAAAAATCTCAATTTTGTCCCATTTTCTAAACCCAGAGGGAATGGCGTGGAAAGAGGATCCGAGCCGGCGCTGCCGGTTGGAGGCAGCCCGGAAGAGGAAGCCCTCCTGCCTATCAGTGCGCAGCAAAGGAGGGCAGAGAGGCAGAGAGGAGGGTGATTGGCCAGGCGGGAGCCAATCGCGTGGACCAGGGGGTGGGGTTTGCAGGTGGGAGCCAATCGCGTGGATCAGGGGGCGGGGTTTGCAGGCGGGAGCCAATCGCGTGGACTGGGGGGCAGGGTTTGCAGGTGGGAGCCAATCGCGTGGACCGGGGGTGGGGTTTGCAGGCAGGAGCCAATCGCGCAGACCAGGGGCGGGGTTTGCAGGTGGGAGCCAATCGTGCGGACCGGGGGGTCGGGACCCCTGTCTTTTTCATGAATACGGAATATTACATAAGACCCCGTCCCATCCCATTTTTGTCTCAAGGAAATATGGTCAGCCTAACCATATATTGCCTTATGTTGAGAAGAAAAGTAGCTTTACAGCTCCCTCTCATAGCAATGGGTGTTTTTCCTCTTGAAAACAAGACAGAAGGTTTTGCATTCCCACCTTTCTCTGGTGAAGTTATTGCCAGCCAGCTTATGAAAACTATTCAGCATTGCAAAACACTCTTGTCTTGGCACAGTAAAGGTCTTGAGTTTAACAGAAGCCCCAAAAGACTGGAAAACATATAGGCTAAATATAAAAATATTGTTTTGCACATCCCTTGTTGCTTCTGAAATCTAAGTAATCAATTTACTGTACTGGACTTGAGAATCTATTGCCTTTAGGATTAGATCTTCTGGGACTTTTGATTCATTTGCAGCATTGGGAAATTTATTGCCCACATGGAATTCTCATGGTCAGCTTTATTTTTCTTAAATTGTTTTAAAACTCAGTTTCAGGATGCATTGATGTCCTATGTCCCTTGTTTTGAAATGATGAAGCTGTCCCTGCTTTGTTCTGAAAGGTACAGTTCCCAAAGAGGTACATGAGGTTTGTCTGATGCCAGTTAGGGTAAATGGTAGGGTAAACATCACTCTATCTTCACTTGGACTGTCCACTATTCTGGATAGCTGTTTTTTCCTCTTTCTTTGGATGTGTTGAGAGATTATGGTGATAAACTGCTGTATGGGTTCATTTTTTAAAGAGACAGATTATAGGAAAGCATGAGGATCTTTTTCTTTACAGTAAAATCTTAGCTACTGTCAAATTTTAGAGTTTATTCATTCATTTATAGTATTTCCATAAAGTACTTTACACAAAATATTTTTTTTACAGATTGATCATCATGAGAGGTCAAGAATTAATTAGCAGCAGCATAGCCATAGTTGGCAACAATCTAAAACCCAAAAAATGAAAAGACTGCTTGGATTATATGAAATCTGTGAAGGAACTTACATTGCATTAAAGGACTTTTTAAGATGTCTGAGATTTTAGAATAGCTTCTCAGGAAGTTCAGGAAGATGCTGTTGGAAGGAGAAGAGTCAAAATGTTTTAACTGGATAATATGGATGCTATGTGGTGTCTATTGAAAAAATATGGGTATTTCTCTTATATTTTTCTCTTGATTTAGGAATCTGCTTTGAAAATACAGCTGCTAGATTTCTTTTTGTATTCTAAGTAGACATTTGTATCTAATGGAAATAATTATTATTAATATTTCTTAATGTATGTGAGACTAGTTGGAACTGCAAGGGTTTTTTCCTACCTCTGTCAGCTCATTATAAAGGTTTTTTTTAACAGTTGAAAAAGGGGTTGAAATGTATAAATTTATTAGAACTCTATAGAAGAGGAAAGAGTATTTTGACTGGTTTGTTGTTGTTCTTCAGTCGTTTAGTCGTGTCCTACTCTTCGTGACCTCATGGACCATAGCACGCCAGGCCTTCCTGTCACATAAGCAATTCAATATGTCACAAGGACAATATCTGTGGTTTTTCTTCAGTAATCTGTATATGGATAACAACATTATTCTCCAAATGTGGAGCCTTCAATAACCAAAATAGCACAACATAGGCACAAGATAATTAGGAAAACCCCAAGGTTTGCAAATAGCCAAGAGAGAGGAAGAAAAAGAGAGAGAGAGAGAGAGAGAGAGAGAGAGAGAGAGAGAGAGAGAGAGAGAGAGAGAGAATTGAAAGAGAACAGGAACTCTTCTCCACAAGCTCCATTTGTACAGGTCCGCTGATTGATAGTTGAAATAGAAAAATGGAAAACCAGGGTGATAACAGAATATACTATATTGGATGAGACTGGCTGGTGCCTGGAAATTTGAATAGGAATAATCCATACTGCAATATTTTGATTCAAGTCCTGCTTTTATATTATATTTACATGTGTGTTGTTTAGATAATGACTTAATTTTAGCACAGGATCATTTGGCATTCTGTAACATGATGTCAACTGAGTTAACTGGGTTTGATAGAAGTCCAAGAGCACATTCACATGACAGCTCCCATTTATTTGAAAGGGCTTACAGTACAGAGGCAATTTTCATTGTTTTAGTCATCCCTGAACTTTATTTGCACATTTTTCTGCTGCAATTAATTACTGACATTTCGTATGCTAGTTTCTTTGATATTGCGTTTGGCTGCATTCCTGATCATTACTGCTGAAGTTCTGTAAATTAGCAACATATACGTTTGTTTCTACTTCAAACCTTTGAGCATATAATTCTGATTAACATAAGCTTTTTAATTGGTGGAGATACTTTACTGAGAATCATTCTTCCCCTTCAACCAATATTTGTGATGAACAGATCAAACATTTCACATAACGGGTGGATGTTGGTGTGACTATTTCACTATGACTATTATTAACTCTGCCATTAAAACAACTGAAGCAAATTATCTAAATGGAACTACAGAAAGGACTCAATGAGCAATTGCTGTGATGTAGCTTTGCTGGCTTCTCTGTGGTTCCATTCATTTTAATGCTGGTATTCTTTGATTTGGACATTATGTTCCAGAGGTACAGAATAATATTGCCTTGAAACTGTTTTGGAATGATTAAAAATTGGCAAAATGTCTTGAAGCAGGCTTACCACCCACTTAGCATTCTAAAGAGAAACTGTTATATGAGGAAATTCAAACTCACAAATTATCCCTTGAGAAAGAAGCTTCTTTAATAAAACTTACTTTGAGGAGATAGGAATTTGTTTCTTGGTTCATTTGCATGTCAATCTTCTACGAATTTCTCTCAAACTGTCCATTTAAAAAAAAAATCAAATATTAATAAGCCTGACTTATGTCTATTAAGCAGAATAACTGTAACATATAAAAAGGTAAGTAATCAGTGTTCACAATACATTTATTTATTTATTAAACTTATACCACAGTCTGACTCTCGGTGGCTTTCAGAGCATATAATATAACAATGGTTAAAACATTCATGACACAGTTAAAACAAACAGTGACATCATAAAACCCTCAACAAAAATAGAATAAGAATAAACAAAAACAAAAATTAAAAAGAAAGAGTAGAAGGAGGCATAGTGCTTTGGAATCCAGAATTATTCTATCTTTAGCAGTTTTCTGAAAATCAACAAAGAGTTTGGTCTTTGTAGGAAGACTATTCCAGAGCATCAGTGCTGCCACTGAAAAGCTTCTAGTCTCCTCTCCCCCTTACCTCCCAGAGGTGTGAGACTACAAGTAACTCATCCCTAAAGATCTAGTTGGTCGGGTAAATTCAGATTGTGTGATGGAATGTGTTCCTGAAGGAGGGGGTGATGTGCTGCATTCCGGCACGGATGCTGTTTCCCAGGGGGAGAGAGCATTCCAGACTGATAAGAGACTTCGAAGCCTGGACTCTGTTGCTGGGAAGGTTAAGAAGTTCAAGGCAGCCCCTCCCTAGAGCCCGTTGGAGTTATTACCCTTAGGTTAGTTAGGTAGCTTTAGTTTGGCAAGATTCTGTTCACAGGGTAAGAGCAATAAAGAAACTAGAGTTGGAAACCCTAGACAGAGTCCAGGCTTCAATGTCTCTTATCAGTCTGGAATGCTCTCTCCCCCTGGGAAACAGTATCTGAGTTGGAATGCACCACAGATTGGAGCATTTGGTCCCTATGGGGGGCTTTATGGGTCAACACCAGGACCTTAAATTGGCAGCCAGTGCAGGGCCTGCAGAATCAGTGTTGTGTGCTCCCCATGCCAGCAGCCAGTAAGTATACAGACCACCAAATTCTGGACCAGTTGCAGTTTCTGAGTAAAGCCCCATGTGAAGCTTATTGTAGTAGTCTGACAGGATAGTAATGAAGGCATGAGTTACTGTATCTAGGTCATTCTGTACCAGGTAGGTTGCAATTGGTGCACCAGTCGAAGCTGGGCAAAACCTATTCGGGGAGATGGGCGGGGATAAATTGAATAAATAAATAAATAAATAAAGCCCCCTCTACCCATGACCTCTTCAAGCAGGAACTGTAAATCCAGCTGATGATCCAAATCATGGATCAGTTCCTTCATGCATAGTGTTATTGCTTCAACCATTTCTGCATTTTTTCTATGTTACATAAAATAATATCCATGTTTATGAACATAATGTTGTGTTCTGTCTAGCATACATAGTAAAAAAATTCCTTTGTATTATTTTGTAAATCTTCTAGTGAGGTTAACTACTCAGTATTACAGGGAAAAAAGTTTTTGGGTAGCCTAAAATAATTTAAAAAATATTTTTTCATTATTTGCTTAATTATATATTTCTCAGGAGTAGAAATAATTGAAGAATTTTGCTCAGCTTCATATTCTTCAGTGAATTGATTACATTTCTTTCTCTTGTTTGAAATACAATATATCTTTTTTTAAACATTTGAGCTAAATTTTTACACTTTTAGAAGGTGTAACTGACAAATATATGTTTTGCATGGTATATAAGGTGTGTCTTTTCCAAAAATATATATGCAATTTAAATGAAAAGTTAAATACTTTAAAATAAATTTTAAAAAATGATCCAGAAAATAGGACAATACCTTTTTTGTCTGTGTACAGTGTTATATGTCCTTGTAACATAAATGTTATGCTTGGCTGGCCTGGATTGCACAGCCAGTCCATCATAGAAATTGCGGTGGGACATAAGGGAGAAGCTAGGTTCTTTAGCTTGTTGGCACAAAGCATAGCTCCCCAAAAGTCATCACCTGGGATTTGTAAACTCAAGAAAGCAGTTTCCTAGCACTAGAAACATAAATATGGGATGCATAATACTTACTTTTTTTTTCTTTAGATAGTGACTCCATACAGTATATCCCACTGTCCCATTTGGATTTGATTAGCCTGTGAAGACAAAGGAAAATGCCTGTTCTAGTCAGAAATGTGAATTGTTTCAACTGTAACAGGAGTAAGAATTTTCTCATTTGCTTTCTTTCTACGCTAGAGAACAGATTTACCGTTAAATGTTTGACATTGCTTTAGCATTTTGTTTGGGGGGGGGGCAAGGTTACTGGAGTCAGAGTACACACATATTTTGTTGTACTTGATGTATGTTTCCTGCTGTGCTGTTAATGACAAGTCTCTGTCTTTCTTTCCACCACACTCTGCTGTGGCAATAGCCAAGGCATGCAGATGCTCAGCTAAATTGGAAAGCAAAAAGTGAAGAACATGTTCTTCAACTTCGTGGGAAAATGTTTGCAAATACTAACTGAAACAAATAGAAAATGCATGCTCCAATAGGTATGATAATAAAATAGTATGACACTTATTTGCTCAAGATTTTTCTGCTTTTGAAAAGAACCCTATTGCAGCTACTGTGCATTTCTAAGGCAATGTCATTTGGGATCCTTCTGGGGGAATATGAGCTGAGTCCTGAAGTTTTAGAATGAGGCCTTGAAAAATGTACAGTATATGCTAAGAACCAAAAAAGTCATACCAAACAGGTCAATCTCCCACTGGATATACTGAACCCATTAGGCCCACTTATCTGGCCTCAGCACAGGTCAAGCACTAGGCTGTTGGGTGTGGGGATTGGAGGAGCTGATTGTCAGCCCAACTGGGTCAGAAATAGTTGCATACAAAGATAGCACCCAAGAGCTTGGGTTTCCTGCACTGAGAAGAGAGGAAGAATCAGGATAGATGGATAGGTCTGGCTAATGACAGGTGCTGGGTATAGATAAATCTCTCACCGACTCAGCAATTTCTATTTGGTACTGCCACAATATTTAGGAATCCCAGGAAACTAAAGGGAATCCTTTCTACATTCAAGTCAGCAGTGTAAGCCAATCAGGTGTCATTAATTTCACAATGGTAACCACGGCAGTGATGTCCCTCTACGAAAGCAAAACAAATGGTCCATAGATTTGAGACTGAAATGATGTCTTCCACCTAAATGGGTTTGCAGCAATGCACACATTCTGCAACCTTATTTTCAACTAAAATTTTGAATGAAACAATGGAAGTTTGAAGGTGTGTACTCCTAAATATGGATACTCTCGAAAGAGTAAATATAATATACTTTCAAGAGTATGCTTAAGAGAGATGACCGCAATTAGGAATACTGTACATTGCTAATATACAGTATATATACTGGGTGTAGTTTACTTTTAAGCAGCATATATTAAAGGCTGTGTTTTAAAAAGTATATTATGAAAAGTTATATATGGCAACAAATGTGGATTTTCTAGGATTTTATTTGTTTGAATCATAGAAAAATTAATACAAAAGAACAATAAGTATCTGCCTATACTTACTTACCATTTATACTTATATTATGCTAGTAGGAATAAGCATATCATTCATGATAAGCCCACAATCCAGATTAGTATTCCATGTTACAATTCTGCTCCTCAGATGACAGAGATTAGTCTAGACGGTAGAAAAATAATCTCACATGGTGACACCACTAAATATAGACATGAATTGAATCAGGCCAAGGAAAAAGTGCCGTAGGCTAATGTGAAGCATGTTTTAGAATATAAAAAGGGAAGGAAGAAGGGGGCTGGGAGACATTTTGATGAAAATTGATATTGGCAATATGCTTGCTTCTTGGTGTCTATTTTGGACATAAAATCTTTGGTAGACACTTAAAGCATCTTCAGAGTATGCCTAAAAATGTAAATGAAGCGAGCCAGACTTCACAAAACATGCATCAGGCAAACTTGTCAAGAAACCATTAATTCCTATTGAAGTATGCTGGGTCACAAATGTTTGTGTAGAATATACAAAATAATTCTACCTGACACTTGCACTTTTGTAGAAGTTGTAGAAGTTGTAGAAGCCGTCGGGAGTCATGTACTCCTGGCAGGGTCACCCATGGCGGTAAGGTCCAGGGGGAGGAACCAGACAAAGAACGATCCAAGAAAGTCCTCAACGGCAGAACAGGCGGAAGATAACAAGGTATATTGTTACAACGGCTGCGAAGGTGGATGAAGGCTGCAGCAGACAAAAGGTCACCAATCGTCATGGTATCCATGCCATTGGATTAGAGCCTTTTTCTGTGAAGGTGGTGTGCTGATCGTTGTGCACCGATCTCCACACATAAAACAAGTTCACGCACAGGCGTCTTCCAACCACACCAAACCCAAAACAACCAAAAGTCCCATGGCGACTGACGAATGGCAACGGGGGCAGGACTGTGAAATCCGGAAGCTCCTAGTCATGGACCAGCACATGGGCGGTGGATACGGATTCAGTCGCCCTGACTCAAGGATCGAGGCAGTTGAGTAGTTCGGCAGCTGTATCCACGACTGAGCAGCCCTATTTAGGATCCACTCTGCTCACCCCATATGGGGAGGGGGCTAGAAAAGGTGCCCTAAACATAGTCTGCCTCATTTTCTCCCTGACTGGATTACCGCGACCAGTGGGGTCACCATCTAGCGGTCGTAAAAAACACATGAATTTTGGAACATGGAATATACGGACACTGCAAGACAATATGGATAGTGAACGACCTGAACGTAGGACTGCCATTATTGCAAGGGAGCTGAGACGTTTTAATATTGATATAGCAGCACTCCAAGAAACTCGAAGAGCAGGAGAAGGACAGTTGAAGGAAGAAAAAGGAGGTTATACCTTCTTTTGGAAAGGACTGCCTGAACAAGAACGACGAATACATGGGGTAGGCTTTGCTATCAAAAACGACCTTGTGAAGCTCTTGTCAGAAGTTCCCACTGGGATTAACGAACGACTCTCAACTCTGCGAATAAAACTCGCCAAAAACCAACAGGCAACTATCCTAAGTGCTTACGCACCAACAGTAGATGCAGATGAGTATATCAAGGAAAAATTTTATACCCAGCTGGACACCATCTTATCAGAGATACCAAAGGAGGATAAAATTATCCTCCTGGGCGATTTCAATGCAAGAGTTGGGCGTGACTTTGATTTGTGGCCAGGGATCATTGGGAAAGAAGGAGTTGACAACAGCAACACGAATGGAATCTTACTTCTGACTAAATGTGCAGAGCATAACCTTGTCATTACTAACACACTCTTTCGCCAGAAAAATAAATTTAAAACATCATGGAAGCACCCACGGTCAAAGCACTGGCATCTTTTAGATTATGTAATTGTCCGTGCTAAAGATTGCTGTGATGTACTTCTCACCAGAGCCATGACGAGCGCCGATGACTGCTGGACAGACCATCGATTAATTCGATCCACGATAGCCATAAAGATTGTCCCTCATCGTAGGCTCCAAGGAAGAAAACCAAGGCGTAAAATGAATACACTGGCCCTTCAAGATCCTATTAAACGAGCTTGCTTTCAATCAACTCTCAAGGAACATCTGCCTATGGAACTTCCTGAAAATGTTGAGGAACACTGGATTAAATTGAAGACTTCTATTATTTCAGCCTGTGAACAAACTATTGGATACCAGACTAAGAGACATCAGGACTGGTTTGATGAGAACGATAGTGAGATTGAACATATTATTGACAAGAAAAGGAAAGCCTTCCAGATATGGCAAAAAGATATTAACTGTGCTGTTAAGAAAAAAATCTACGCCAGTGCAAAGGCAGAAGTCCAAAGAAGAACTAGAGAACTTAAGAACATATGGTGGATAAAAAAAGCCCAAGAAACCCAACATTTTGCAGATGCTCATGATGCACGGGGCTTTTTTAATGCCATAAAGGCCATCTATGGACCAACAAACCATGGTACAAATCCCTTACGCTCAGTAGATGGTGCTAAACTTCTAAAGGACAAAGAGTCTATTGCAATGCGCTGGAAAGAGCATTACTACAATCTCCTTAATCGTCACTCTACTGTGGCTGATGAAGTCTTCTTGCAAATCCCGCAAAAACAAATAAGAAATGAGCTTGCAGTACCCCCTAGTTTGGAGGAAGTCAGTAAAGCCACTAAACAAATGAAAAATAACAAAGCTAGTGGACCTGATGGGATTCCTGCTGAGTCTTTAAAGAAGGCGGGCCTGAACTTACACAACAACTTCATAAGCTCATCGAAAAAATCTGGATGAGGGAGGAGATTCCAGCAGACTTTAGGGATGCCATAATTATCACTCTCTTTAAAAAGGGTGATAGAACAGACTGTGGAAACTATCGAGGCATCTCCCTTCTAGCCACAGCAGGCAAAATCCTGGCAAAGATCATTGCAAACCGTCTCCTATCTGTATCAGAAGACATCCTCCCTGAAACGCAAAATGGCTTCCGCCCTTCCAGGGGAACAGTGGATATGATCTTCACTGCACAACAGCTTCAAGAAAAATGCAAGGAGCAAAACCACCCTCTGTACATGGCGTTTATTGATCTGACTAAAGCTTTTGATACTGTAAATCGTACTGCTCTCTGGACCATCCTTCTGAAAATCGGATGCCCTGATAAATTTGTGAACATCTTGCGGTTACTCCATGACGACAATCCTGAATAACAATGGCTCTCAAAGCGATCCATTTAAAGTGGAATCCGGCATTAAACTGGGATGTGTTATTGCTCCAACCTTATTCGCTATCTTCATCGCTATGATTATGCACCTTGTTGAAGAGAAACTTCCTACTGGTGTAGAAATTATATATCGAACAGATGGAAAGCTTTTTAATCTTAGTAGGCTGAAAGCAAAAAATAGGGTAATTGCAACTTCTGTTATAGAACTTCAATATGCTGATGATAACGTAGTCTGTGCACACTCCGAGGAAGATCTTCAAACTATCCTAAACATCTTTGCAGAAGCATATGAAAAACTCGGCCTCTCGATTAACATTAAAAAAACCAAAGTGCTTTACCAGCAAGTTCGAACCAATCCCTCTGCAGCGCCATCAATCCAGCTTAAAGGTGTGTCACTAGAAAATGTTGATCACTTTTCTTATCTCGGCAGCCATCTATCTACAACAGCCGACATCGACGCTGAAATTCAGCATCGCCTGAGCTCTGCGAGTGTAGCTTTCTCCCGAATGAAGCGTAGAGTGTTTGAGGATCGGGACATTCACAGGGAGACCAAAATGCTTGTTTACAAAGCCATTGTACTACCAACCCTTCTGTACGCCTGTGAAACATGGACCCTCTACAAACGCCACCTCCAACTTCTTCAAAGATTCCATCAACGCTGCCTCCGAAAAATTCTGCAAATTACTTGGGAAGATAGGCGGACTAATGTTAGCATATTAGAAGAAGCGAAAACCACCAGCATTGAAACAATGATCATCCAACATCAACTTCGCTGGACCGGTCATGTCTGACCATCGTCTTCCAAAGCAGCTACTTTACTCCCAACTTAAGAATGGAAAACGGAATATTGGCGGACAGCAAAAGAGATTCAAAGATACTCTCAAAGCTAATTTAAAAAAATGTAATATCAGCATTGAGAACTGGGAAGCCCTAACTCATGAGCGTTTCAATTGGAGGTCAGCCTTTATTAATGGCGCTATGGACTTTGAAGAAGCACGAGTACAGGGCGAAAAGGAGAAAAGAGCTAAAAGGAAGGCACGTCAGGCAAACCCTCATCATGACCGTCTCCCACCCGGAAACCTATGCCCTCATTGTGGGAGGTTGTGCGGATCCAGAATTGGCCTTTATAGCCACTTACGGATCCACCGTTAAAATTTTACCTTTGGAAGACAATCTTACTCGGCTACAAGTGTTCGCCAATGAATGTAGAGTTGTACTGGACACAATATAGGATCAGGAACTTGAGAAAGTATTTGGCAGTGGATATCCAGACCCAGCCAAATACTGAATGCAGCAAAAAGCAGATTCAAAAATGAATTTTAAAATTGCATAGGGGAATAAAACTGTCTCAGTTCTTCAGTGTGTTTAAATCAAAGCAGTTCTAGTATGTGGTTTAAGAGTTGGCCATAGTAATTTACTTTCATTGTTCTCATAAGGAATGATTTCAGGTTGTTGTGAGCAATCTCTACAGTCTATCTTAGTGTGTCATAAATTGCTGAAAGGGTTTTGTGATATATGGGCTGAAAGAAGATTTTGTACAGTACTGAGCAAAGGAATGCTTAAATTTGGAGCTGTCCTCCAGGAAACTACAAAGGTACCTTTCAGATTGTCTGAGGTTTTTTGTTAAAAATTAAAAGATTACAGAAATAAAACTTTGTTTTCAAAAGGCTGCATTACAATTCAACTTATTTTTTTCTTCTTAAAATCTTTACTAGTGCTATATCATAGTAGGTTGGAACAAATTCCTGCCTTTAGGTATATTATTCTGATATTTTAGGAGAAACCAGTAATATATATCTTTCTTTACAGTCTAATCACGTTAACATTCTCATCCTAGTTTCTTCTTCAAAGTTCATCTATTTTTTCTGCAGAAGCTATCTTGGAAAATCACACTTAATAATGCTGACTGAAAAATCATCCTCTCCCATTTTTATAAAACCATTGCTTTACCTCCATCCAGAAATATGCTGGAATAGTCTAGATTTGCAAACTTTGGTATAGATCACTTCCCTTAAAATGCCCATAGCAGCTTGGAGAAAGACTTTTTTTGAGGAGAGGAGAGAAAATAGATCTTCCTCCTATATTTCCATGGCAGCAAAAACATAGACAGACATAAACAGGTCCTTATGTTGGCCTCATCTTTATTAATCCCACCTCTAGGCATTTTGCACTGCATAGAAATTGGAGGAGGACGTGATGGTATGAGGGTAAGCCTGATGGGGAGAATGTAGTAGTGGAGGCTCACTATGCATTTTTTTTGCACTAATTTTGAAATTAATTTTAAGACAGGCCCCTACTCTCCTGGCCTTCAGGAAGGGAGTTAAAACCTGGCTATGCCACCTGGCTTGGGGTGGGAGGGGCGATAGCCATGCATGGAGGTGGTTGGCACCATGATGGTGCCAACAGTAAGATCTCGATTTGCCATCTTGTATTTAGACTTCATATTTGTATTTTTATGTATATTATATTTATATATATTTATATTCATATGTACATTGTATTTTAATGATATGTTGTTTTTATTGTTGTAAACTGCCCAGAGTCGTGTACAAGTTGGGCGGTCGAGAACTTCAATAAATAAATAAATAAAATAAAATAAAATAAATTTTGAAAATGAATTTGGTGACTCAGAGTTCCCATGGATTGTGGAAACTATTATGGAGAAAAAAACATTGTCTGTCCACAGCTATTACATAGCTCCAAGATTCATTTTTTAAAAAAATCAAGGGATTTTTTTAAAAATCAAGGGATAGCACACTTACTTGGCTATATAAAACTTTGATTGGTGTAATTGACTCAGACAATGTCATTTTGACCAGGTTGACAGTCCAAATGGATCTACTGGATGCCACTAACAGCTACTGTAAATACCTTGGTATTGAAATCATATTCACTGAATGCCAGTCTAGCTGGAATCAGCCAAAGCAAAATAGCCCTAAAGCAGCATTTTTCCCAATGCCATGCATGTTCTTCCAACAGCTGTTTTTGTCTTAGTTTTTATTTCAAATACATTCAGCTAAATGCAGAGCTCAGCTTCATCAAAGGTCACCAGAAATCCTCCAATTTCCCCCTCAAAAAGATCATTATCACGTTCTGAGCAATTGTATGTTTTATTACTTTCATATTTTACATTTCTGGAGTTCCATAGGCTGCCAAAAGGCAATTCTGACTGACTGACTGACTGACTGACTGACTGACTGAGGCTTTGCATGTTTTTCATCTACTCCTTTTTTAAAATTATCCAAGTATCCTACATTAAGATTTTGTTAGGATTCATTCTCTCTCTCTCTCTCTCTCTCTCTCTCTCTCTCTCTCTCTCTCTCTCTCTCTCTCTCTCTCTCTCTCTCTCTCTCTCTCTCTCTCTCATACATACAGTATATGCTCAGAACATTATATCTTGTTTACCAAGCTTTCCTGTTTTTATTTTAGCCACTACCAACTTGTGACTTTAATTCTATACAAATTTTAAATTGTCAGGCCTTCTTTTTCTTTATTTTATTTATTTATTTAAAATCATATGTGCTGCCAGTACCACATTGTGAATCTATGGCTTACAATATCTAAAATTATAATTAAAAGTAAATGTAACTGTGAAAACAATGTTAAAAAAACAGCTTCATAAAAGTTCTACATTAAAAGCTCTGCATAAAAATATATATTTAACCCTTTCCCATTTTAACTAATAGGGAGAAGTCTAGCCACAACCTCAACATAGCAATATATGAGAGGATAGAATGAGAGAAAGCATTCTTTTTTCATGTCCCCTACAAGCTGTGGGGATAAACTGTAGAAAAGAGCACTTTCAATTTCCAAAAGTGATTAGAAAATGAGGTTAGTGAACCCAGTGTCCTTTAAAAGACTCCACCACGGTTGAGAGCATGATGGCTTCCCTTCGTATCCTGGTGCTCAGACCCATGGGAAACCGCTATCTTGTGGTCTCCTTGTGAGGAGCTGCCATCTGGAGCCAATTGGGCAATCTCCTGTCCTTTCCATATCCAGAGAGGTTCCATGGGAGTGGTCTACACACCAGTCCTTTGGTCATGGCCGTGATGTCATCTCTGCTCATTCGGAGACTCGCTAGCTCGCCATTCCTCACCGCAAAGTCAGCATTGTTCTCATCAGTTCTCACTGTTTCCATTGAAATGTAAAAATATGTCTGCCATTCTGAAAAATCATATAAGCATGAAATGATGTGAATATGAATATGAATTTCAGTTTTGTTTTCATAATACAGCAGGACCACAACCTTCTTTGAATGTGTACACTTACTCATCTCCTCAGCTCCAGTTCCATGTACATTCATGCATCGCCTCATGTAAGGGTTGCACAGCTTGCTTACTATTCTGCAAAGTTTTAAATACCAAACCCCTATCAAGTACATGCTGCAACTTGTCACAATTCATTTTACAGATGAAACCAATAAACTGTTACATTGTCTGAGATCAACTAGAAACCTTAAAAGAATGTAATCTTTGCAGATTCCAATATGTCTTAATTTCTACCTCCCAGACTGTGGGTCAAAATGTGGGTGTTCTTTGGCTTTTGTGCAATTTCTCTCACAATACTAAGGTGAAATAATTAAACAAGATTCCCCTGAAATTATAACAATTCTGTTGATTTTAGATGAAACACACTATACGTTTGTGTGTCTTTGTGTGTGTGTGTGTGTGTTGGCAGACTTATTTGCTAATAATTTGCTTTTGCAGTGTTTTCTTGTTTCCTAATTAAGAAATTGGAACACTACTTTTTCTAAAAGTACAATCTTCAAGTCTCTCAGTTCATTCAATGATGACTGTGCTCTGGCTGCATGGATTTATTGTTAAACTTCAGAATATACGAGGCAGGTTACATCTATATGTGAAATATAAGCACAGGCATAATTTTCATTCCACAAGAAAAATACTTTCTTCTTAATGTAATGGATTGGAATCAAGCCAGGCACTGCATGAATTAACCTCCAAAATTTCACAGTACACAACCAATGAAGGAATGATTTATGGACAGATGAATAATGACAAGATCCTTTAGCTATTTACAGTGATACATAATAGACTTGTTGTCTTTAATTTAACAAAGACCAGGGCAAATAGTACTTGGAACAAAATGGACTTAGCAACCCTAATGAGCACTGAGTGTATAAGCAGTTGTCTCCCTAATTTGCTGCTATCTATTTCTTTCCAACCTCTGTCTTGCTTCTCGGTATCCAGCCTGGCTAAATTAATTGTAGGACTTCTGTAAAAAATTGAGCAAGCTTAAAACATCTTCTGAAAAATGACAGGATATTTTAGTTTGGGAAATGGTTTCTTGGATGTAGACAAATATGTGTGGGAACTATGTGGCCATACAACATGATTCTGCTTATCTATTGTAATGGGATGTGGGAATGACCTTGGGAGACAGGGCAAAGAGACGTAGCCAAGGGACCGGTTAGATAAAAGGCAACTTAGCCCACAGCAGGAATGTGGGAAGGGCAAGAGGCTCAGAAGAGACCCTCCCTAGTTTCTTGGGCTATAAAGAGGTTGGGTGGAGAGATATAGATAAAATTTATATAAATTAAATTAATAATAATGATATACTTTCAGACTTGCAAGATTCTGTTAATGAAACCTTACAATAAAGGAGAATTAGCTCATCTGTCTGTGTTTCCTGTTTTGTCTACCTCACAAGGCTGATATCTATATAAGCTATATTTTACTTTTACTTTTTTATGGAAAATATCCTAATCCTCTTGAAGGCAAATCAGAGTGGCTTTTGGGGGGTATGGGTAAAATGTATTCTGCATTCAACTGGTATTTTTAACAATAATGGTTCTTCCAGATTAAGAAGCCTATTAAAAGCATTTCTGTTTGGTCATATATAGCATACACTCCCATAGCCAAAGAAGCAATGAAATTTTTTTCAATATTGGTTATACTGAGATTCTCATTTTATCTAAATCTGTTTTGGCCAGTTGCCAATTGGGGTGGGGTAGGGATGGATGAAGGGGAAAAAAGCAAATTATATTTATGTGAATCAGGTCAGATCTGATTCTAATAATTGATTCCATTAGGAAAATTGAATTAATTTCTTTTGGATAGTAGATTTGTTTCAGACAGCCAGATCAAGACAAAATCCCTGTAGATTCCATGTATAACCTCTCTCAAACTCTGAAATGTAAAGCACAAAAAGAGATGTAAAAAGAGGTCAAACCAGGCTGTGAAATAACTCCTCTACTTATCAAGATCTAATTCCTTAAAAGAGTCTTGCAAGATCTGGGCTTTCACCTTCCTAAGATGGGCAGCAAAACTTTACCTTTACTAACATTATCACAGACACCAGAGGGCCTCAATGAGCTAGGAACATTTAGGACCCTAATTCAGTATTGCACTTTTAATCATACAATCATAGAATATGAGAGTTGGAAGAGAATGGAAGATTTGGAAGCTATCATGTATTTCTACAATCTTGTCTTCTCTAGGTTCAACCTACCCAATACCTCTAACTGTTTTTATAGTTTTTTCCCTTTATTGTCTTGGTTGCTTTTTTCAGAATGTTCTCCAATTCATCAATGTCTTCCCTAATAGTGGCACCCAAAACTGGATGTAGTATTCCAGGTGCAGTTTAATCAACCAGAATTGTTGTTGTTTATTCGTTCAGTCGCTTCCGACTCTTCGTGACTTCATGGACCAGCCCACGCCAGAGCTTCCTGTCGGCCGTCACCATCCCCAGCTCCCCCATGGTCGAGTCCGTCACCTCCAGAATATCATCCATCCATCTTGCCCTTGGTCGGCCCCTCTCCCTTTTGCCTTCCACTTTCCCTAGCATCAGCTTCTTCTCCAGGGTATCCTGTCTTCTCATTATGTGGCCAAAGTACTTCAGTTTTGCCTTTAATATCATTCCCTCAAGTGAGCAGTCTGGCTTTATTTCCTGGAGTATGGACTGGTTTGATCTTCTTGCAGTCCAAGGCACTCTCAGAATTTTCCTCCAACACCACAGTTCAAAAGCATCTATCTTCCTTCGCTCAGCCTTCCTTATGGTCCAGCTCTCGCAGCCATAGGTTACTACGGGGAATACCATTGCTTTAACTATGCGGACCTTTGTTGTCAGTGTGATGTCTCTGCTCTTAACTATTTTATCAAGATTTGTCATTGCTCTCCTCCCAAGAAGTAGACGTCTTCTGATTTCCTGGCTGCAGTCAGCGTCTGCAGTAATCTTTGCGCTTAGAAATACAAAGTCTGTCACTGCCTCCACTTTTTCTCCCTTTATTTGCCAGTGATCAATCAAGCTGGTTGATTCAATTGAATCAACCAACCAGAATAGAAAGGATCAATGACTTCTCACAATCTTGACACTATACTTCTGTTAATTCCACTGGGATTGTATCTGCTTCTTTTTTAGCTGTACCACACTGTTGCTTCATTTTCGGATCTGACACATCAAAACCACAGATTTTGCAAATTCTGCTGCCCAGTATGCCCCCCTACATCCTATACTCATGCCTTTGAATTTTCTTACCCTAATGTAGGACTTTGAATTTGGACCTGTTGAAATTAATCTTTGGAGTTCTTGGTGCTCTCTGAGTTTGGTTGTTTGCTTGCAGACGTTTCATTACCCAATTGATGATAGATAATCATCGCACTGATGTTGTTACCTAGTTGGGTAATGAAATGTCTGCAAGCAAACAACCAAGCTTAGAGAGCACCAAGAACTCCACAGTTCAACCCTGAACTACATATATTCTCTTCTATTAAAATTAATCATGCTGGTTTCTACCAATTGTTCCAGCTTGTCAAAAACTTCTTGAAACTTGATTCTGCCATCTAAGTTGTTTGCTATGTCATCTGCAAATTTGGTAATCATATTTTCTAAATTATATAGTAATTTATAAATATATTGAACACCACAGGGTCTAGAATACACTAATGAACACTTCCTTCCAGCTTAACTCAGAGTTATTAACAAACATCACAGCCCGGAAGACCCACAACAACCATTATTAACAAACACTTATTGGGTTCAATTGTTCAAACAGTTCTGTATTTATTTAATGGCAGCATAATCCAATCCACATTTTGCCATTTTCTCTGTTAGAATCATGAAAGACTTTGTCAAATGCTTTCCTGATGTCAAAGTATATAATGCCCACCATATTCCTGGAATCAACTAAATTGGTCACTCTATCAAAAAAGAAGATCAGGTTAATTTGGCAAGATTCATTCTTGATAAACCCATGCTAGCTTCTGCATGGCTTTGTCAGGAATAATAATTTTCTAATTAATCAAGAATAAACTTCTCGTTAATTGTCCCTCTCAACCCTCACCATCTGCTGCTTGCAGAAGTATATTTGTGGCCGTGCCAGAGACTTTTCTCTTCTGCATATATGGTGCCACCATTCCAACTTACCTGCTGGTTTGCCCTTAGCAACACTGTCTCTTCCTCACAACAGTCCCAAAATTAAAAAAAAAATCCACAGTTTTCCTCATCAGCCAGAGTCCACAGGGCACTATCTCTCATAGTATTTGTTTCTTCCAATTCCACCAGATTTGAATGAGCTGCCCACAGAACTGTGTGCTGGGCCATGACTCCATTCGACTGCCTGGGCCTCGGTCTGCTATGACTGCAACTCGAGCAATCATAGACAGCACGTTGCTTTCTTGATTTACCACAGTTTAGAACAATATGGAAGCTTCCACTGTTGCTGCCACCATTGCAGGGCCAGATGATCTGAAGATGAGACTCCTTCAGCCCTCATTCTTCTTTGGAACTTGTCAGATTCTGCCATCCAGTTCTTTCTCTCCTTTCCTTAACTTTCTTCACAACAATCATACAACAAATACCATCCTCTCCTTTCATTATTCCTTTCCAGCTAGCATCGTAACATCTCCACTTCTAATATAATCCTTCTGAAAACAATTCATATCACTACTACTAAAACAACAACCCTCTACTAGCTGCCAGTAGATAATGCTTTGCCTGATGCCGTCTTCCTATGTTGATAACTTAATCCAACTCTCTTGATAGTTGTAACAAACAATCTCCCACTTTTGTTTCTTTTCTTGCTATTTTCTGTTTTATTATGGCAATACCTTTTTTATCTTGTAGGCAGTTTTTAAGCTGTTGGCCTTTGGCTATAACAAATGACATTTTTACTGTTGTGTCACTAAACTTTGAAAAAGACTGATTTTGATCTACAACTGCTTTCCAGTTGATGTACAGATACAGAAAGTACACATTTCTAAGTTCATATTAAAGCTAGAACTTAATAAATTGCACTCAACTCTTATTCCAAAGACATTATTTGTTTTTGGTTTTTAAATTAGTACTCTCCTTATAATGGAAAATAGTCTCTGAAAACATTCTCATTAAGTGTTAATATAGAAGTTAATATTGCCAAAATATTAACACTGAGTTTACAGAGTTAAAACACTGTAAAAACAAACATTACTCTTAGAATCCTGTGGATTCTACAGTTGTTTCCATGATCTTCTTAATGATCTTCAGTCTATCCAAGAAACATCATACTGTGTGATACTTTATGTTGATAGTAAATTTTTTAAAATGCTTATTTACATTTTACTTTGAAGGTTGCACAGTTAGAGGACCAGTTACATACAAAGGTTTGTGATACTTATATTGGCATTAAAAAACTTTGTAGCTCAAAATATAATTCACTATATAATGCATTCCATTTCAGGGTAAAATTAAAGTAGTTTTGTGTGCATTTTTATACCATAACCATCACTTTGATTATCTCATGAGAAACAGAAATTGATTGCTATAGTTCAAAACATTATAGCCTGGTTGTCTGCTTCTTGAAGAAGTCATGAATCCCAATTCCTTGTCTGGAAGATGAGCATTATGGATCAATTGGTAGTGGAAAGTTATGATACCCATAGTATGCCAGTTTTCTATTGTAAACCTGATATGACTATATAGAAAATTTGTTTTGCATTTAGAAGGAAAGCTTCTATGAATTTGCTTTACACACATACTTCTAAAGCACAAATTATCAAGAAAGGACAGTTTTCTATCAATTTATAAGTTTTGTTTAAATGTTTCTGAAATGGGTGAACTGAGTATGTGACCTTGAGGGCCACCTAACTCCATTCCCAGCATGCATGTGTATAACTGCATCCCCAATGTGAACTGGAACAATCCATGGGTTGAGAATACTCGTTTGCTGAAAAAAATACCTCAACATTTTTTACAGAATAATATATTAATTCTATCTATTTATTTATTTATTTAATTTTGCCACCACCCCTCTCCCCCAAAAAGATGGACTCTGGGTGGTTTACAACAATAAGCAGATTAAAACAATGAGTATAAATAAAACAATGAGTATAAAATATTAATAAAAATTACCAATATAAATATAAAAATGAATATAAATATGAAATCCAAGTGGCCTAGAAGATCTAATTCTGTGAGGAGAGATCTAAGCTGCCAGCCACACCGAAGAATCACTACTCCCCTTCCCACCCCAGGCGAGATGGCAGAGCCAAGTCTTCAGGTTCTTCCGGAAGGTCAGGAGCAATGGGGCCTGTCTCACCTCTGGCAGCAGAGTGTTCGAGAGGGGGGGAGCCATTGCAGAGAAAGCCCGCTTCCTGGATCCCGCCAAGTGAAACTCTTTTACAGATGGGGTCCGTAACATACCCTCTATGCAAGACCAGGAGGGACGGGTCGATGTCATGGGGATGAGACGGTCCCTCAGGTAACCTGGACCCATGCCATGTAGGGCTTTAAGGGTGATAACCAACACCTTGAATTGGACCCGGAAGCAAACTGGCACCCAGTGCAGCTCACGTAGCAATGGTGTCACATGTGCCGATCTTAGGGCACCAAAAATTGCCCACACAGCCGAATTCTGGACCAGCTGAAGCTTCCGGATACTCTTCAAGGGTAGCCCCATGTAGAGCGCATTGCAATAGTCTATATGGGAGATGACCAGGGCTCGAGTGACTGTTCGGAGGGCTACTCAATCCAGGAAAGGGCGTAACTGGTGCACAACACGAAGTTGCGCAAAGGCACTTCTGGCCACAACTGCCACCTGCTCTTTGAGCAGGAGTCGTGAGTCCAGAAGAACCCCCAGATTCCGCACCGGGTCTGTCTGGGGCAGTGCAACCCCATACACTGATACAGAGGAGCCATTAATCCACATCCACTCCATCTTACCAGGGTTCAGCCGAAGCCTGTTGTTCCGCATCCAGACCCCCACAGACCCCAGACACCGAGAGAGGGCAGTCACCACATCACTTACTTCACCTGGGACAGAGATGTATAATTGGTGATACCTTATTAACTGATGATACCTTATTCTGTGGTGACGGATGATCTCACCCAGTGGTTTCAGGCAGATGTTGAATAGGAGAGGAGAGAGAACCAAACCCTGCAGCACCCCACAAAGGAGGGGTCAAGGGTCAGATCTCTCACTCCCTATCACCACTGATTGGGACCGGCCCCGGAGGAAGGAGGTGAACCAGTGCAAAACCACGCCACCCACCCCAACTCCCTAAGCTGCCCCCAAAGGATACCATGGTCAATGGTATCGAAAGCTGCTGAGAGGTCAAGAAGAGCCAGGATGGATGCAGTGTCCTATTCCGCTCCTGCCAGAGATCATCCATAAGGGTGACCAATGCAGTTTCTGTCCCATATCCAGGCCTGAAACCTGACTGAAAGGAGTCTATATAATCCGTTTCATCCAGAATCCTCTGGAGTTGCAATGCCACCACCTTCCTCAAAAAGGAGAGGTGGGAGACTGGACAAAAATTGTCCAACACAGTAGGGTCCAGCGATGGTTTCTTGAGGAGAGGGGGTGCACGAGCACCTCCTTAAAGGCAGCCGGAAACACCCCCTCTCTCAAAGATGTATTAACCATCGCCTGGACCCAAGCATGTCACCTCCCGGCTGCTTTCACCAGCCAGGAAGGGCATGGGTCTAGATGACAGGTGGTGGCATTTACAGTCCAGAGGATCCTATCCACTTCCTCGGGTCCAACAGGATCAAACTGTTCCCAGATAACTAGGTAAGTACGTTCCCTTGGCATCTCCCCAGACCATGCCTCACACTTGGAGTCCAACTCAGAACGGATCTGAGCAATTTTATCCTGCAGATGCTCAGAAAACTCCTCCACATGGCCCTGTAGGTGGGTCACTGCGCCCACCTTCCCCAAAAGGGATCGAGTGATCTTAAACATTGCCGTCGGGCGGCATTCTGCGGATGCAATAAGAGCGGAGAAATATTGACGTTTCACTGCTCTTAACACCACAAGGTAGGCCTTAACAACAGCTCTAGTTTGTGTTCGGTCGAATTCGGTCTTTGTCTTCCTCCAGCAGTGCTCTAGACATCTCTTAACCCTCTTCAAAACCCTCAACTCCTCCGTGAACCACGGGGAGTGTTGGGTTGAATGGGGCAAGAGAGGTTGCACAGGCGCGATCCTGTCCAAGGCCCTGGCTGCCTCCCTATTCCACTGGACCATGCAGCAGATCCTCAGGTATAACCCCCAGCTCCCTCTGGAACCCTGCTGGGTCCATCAGTCGCCGGGGGTGGACCAATCTAATGCAACCTATAACTCTTCCTAAAAAAATAAAAAATCTTAAATACTGTAGATTCCAAATTAATTATTTGATTCCAGAAAATACCTGGAAATAGATAAAAACAGATTTGTACACCTAAAGGAATATGCTAGTTGGATGAATTTGAATAAAAATTTCAATCTGATACCTATTTTAGATACTTCCTATTTCCTGTTGGATCATTTCCAATTTCTCATGCCAGAATGTACTGCTAGGATCCTCTGAGAGCAGTTATTCAACTCTTATTTTTCCTCTGTAGTGGGGAGACGTTTGGTGATCAAAGGCACCCATAACTTATTTTGGGGGAGGATGATGGCCACCGTGGAGGGTGATATATGTGTGCAATGTCAGGTTTCTCTCTCTCTCTCTCTCTCTCTCTCAACTACAGTATATGTTCAACATGATTTTAGAATTTACCTACTGATTTGTTTGTGTCTTTCCCATTTAAAAATGGTAGGAAAGAAACCATGACGTTAATTTTCTCAGTTGTGCTTGGAAAGATTTCTGGAGATATAAAAGGGGAAGGGGTCCAGAGGGGTCCAGAGGCCTCAAGTCCACCCCCCATCAGTCAAACTATCTATTATCTGTGGAGTCCTTGGTGCTCTCTGAGCTTGGTTGTTTTCTTGCAGACGTTTTGTTGCCCAACTAGGCAACATCTTCAGTGCTAGATGGGAGTGGAGTCTGCTCTCTGTTTATATACAGTAGTTAACCCTGACAGTGTTGGGGCTGTTGTTCTCTCCTTGGTAGCTTTTTTTATTAGGCTGTTGCTTACTGCTTGATTGTTTGATGGAGTTGGTGGTTCTTTGAAATGTCTACAAGAAAACAACCAAGCTCAGAGAGCACCAAGGACTCCACAGTTCAACTCTGAGCTACAGATATTCTCTTTGATTGGTATCTATCTATCTATCTATCTATCTATCTATCTATCTATCTATCTATCTATCTATCTAAAATAAATGTATAACTTGTACTTATTTATAAAAAACAGTTCCTAATGTTTTTAATGATAAATTTTGGGATACAAATGTATAAATAAATAATGTAGAACAGACTGTACTCTTTTACTCTAAAGTAATTGTGAGCAAATTAGAACCATTTTTCCCTCCCAATATGCTTCCTTCCCAAATGTAACTGTTTGTCACCACCACTTGAATGAATTAAAGAAAAAAAATACTCCACTTTTTGTGGAGAGCATCTGGGAACAACACACATACGCACACATATCATAAAGATGTCTGTGTGTGCGTGCATGTGTGCGTGTGCATGTATATATACAGTACATAGGACTGTAACTATAATCAGTACATAGGACTGATTATAGTTATTACGTGATATATCTGTTCACAACCAAATTTTCCTGGTGTTTCAATGCGGCATTTCCCAATGAAGGTGAATTGAGTTACAGATATTGAACCTGTTCAGACATAATTATTTTGGCCCAATAGTACAAGGTGTATTCGAAAACAAATTATTATTGTGCTTCCATGCTCTCTCCTCTCTGTTTCTTTTATGCTGAAACAAAACATAATTTGATTTGTCAAACCACAGGAATCCAAGGGAATATGGGAAACTTGAGGTTAAATATTTGCTTCAAACTGGGACATACAGTAAATTTACCTCTCACCTATCTTCTCAGTATCTATTCATAGAGTTGCTTCGTCTAAGTTCTCTCTGATTCACAGATAAGTATGTCAAGCAAACATTTAGAGCAGTGTTTTGCAACCCTGGTAACGTAAGATGTGTGGACTTCAATTCCCAGAATTCCCCCACCAACATCAGGGAATTGAAGTCCACACATCTTAAAGTTGCCAAGATTGAGAAACCCTGATTTAGAGGATTTATTTATCACTTTTTAACTCATCTGTCTATAATATAATATAAAAGTATAATTTTTAACACAAGAGATTGAAACTATTAGACTGAAAATTCAACTTAGATCTCGCACTTTAGGGTTACCAGATATCTGAACAGGCAAAGGAGAACATAGACGCTTGGAAAGGAGGACAAATGGGGGGAAAAGAAGGACACATTAACTATTTAACTTTCTTGGCATCCATGACAAAAATTACAATGAAAAAATGCAAATTTTGTTTTACTTAGGCCTACAGGTACGTGAAATTAGTTTTTCCAGCATCAGAAGGACTGGTTTTTCAATCGCAGGAATGTGCTAGAGCTGGTTAGGGGGCAAAAGCCTTCAGCATGTAACTGATTAGAGTCTATAAATTTCTGGCAGCAGCACAAGGGGCTGGAGGATACTAATCAGCTAATTAAGATCACAGAGCAGAACTTGTTAACTTGCCATTAGCACTTATTAGAGAAGCTGCTGTACTGCAGAGAAAAGCTGCTCAGGAAGAGATACCTTGTAGTTACACACACACACACAAAAAGGAAAATACTTTATTTTAAGGCTATGCCTGCTGAATGAGGACATGAGGACAAAAAGGAGGACATGTCCTCCTTTTGCCAGATGTCTAGTAACCCTACGCAGGGGGAACCATACCCTCCTCTGGAATGCAACATTTTAAAAATTGCCAGCCTTCTCCCTGCACAGGGTTTGATTGGAAATCTTTGTTTTTTAAAAAAATTAGATGGAAGAATTTTGTTCTGCATGTTTTCTCTAAGGCAGCTTTTGATGGATTACTACCTTTGTTTTAATGACAGAATTTTGAAGAATTAACATGTTTCCCTGTGTGTGTATCAAAAGAGAAAGTGGCCAAAACAATTCAGTAACATTTTGATAATAATTTTAATTCCATCTACATAAAATAGAGCACCAGGTGCTAACACATCTCTAGCTTAATATAATTAATTTTCAAAATGATAGAATGGGAATTAAATTAAAATGAACATCATTTGAATTGATTTCTTCATGTTGTCTTTCTGAAGAGTTACTTCATACTTTGAAAGCTTTTAAAAGGATTTGTTGGATTGATTCCCTATAGATTTTGCCTTTATTTACTGGACCATGGTAATTATACCCTTAAGCATAACCTTTGCTGATTGTCAATACCCAAAACCAAATGTCACCACTAATAAGGTAGAAGCTGACAGTCAAGGATGATTGCTACTTGATCTTACAGATACCCTTGTTCAGACTGTCATTATCCTTTTAAATATTGTCTGGTCATGGGGCCTTCAGTCTCACTACACTGCTGCAATTTTCATTTTTATGCACTGCATTATTTGCAGCATAGATGAGTTGCAAATTTGATACTGCCTGCAAGAATTTTAAATACTTCTTCAGCTCTCTGCAGATAGGCTGGGTCTCTAAAAGAAATGGAATATAATCTAGGAATATCATACTTTTCTAAATGGTTCTTACAAATACATCAGTGTGAATTTGATCATGTACTGGATTGGATGTGGAATGCAGACTTTAGACAAGCATGGGCAATCTGATGCGTTATGTAAATTTTAGACTTCCATAAACTCAAATCAGCATGGCCAGTAGGTGGTTGTTCTATTTAATGTAAGCAGTTTAAATATCTAGGAAAATTGTTTAATGAGACATTGTCTTGGAAGGCTCACACAGAGTACATCAAAATAGTAATAATTGAGTCTGTTAGGACAATTATGCCACTCCTGATTTGCAAACCATTAATCTATGTAAATCTATAGGTTAGAAAAAATAAGCAGACAAATGCATCAGTACCAATCGAAGAGAATATTTGTAGCTCAGGGTTGAACTGTGGAGTCCTTGGTGCTCTCTGAGCCTTGTTGTTTTCTTGCAGACGTTTCATTGCCAGGCTAGGCAACATCTTCAGTACTGAAGATGTTGCCTAGCCTGGCAATGAAACGTCTGCAAGAAAACAACAAGGCTCAGAGAGCACCAAGGACTCCACAAATGCATCAGTAACAATGTTAGATTACAGTTACAGTTATCAATGAGACATTGCCATGACAAACAAATAGCCAACAAAATATATAGCACCATAAAGAGGGGTTATTTGATAGGAAGCTACACCTCCTTTACTGGTTCTTCATCAGTTCTGGTTTTTATCAGTAGCATTTTTATTAATAGTATAATGACTGAACATTATGGCTGTAGCTCATTATCATGGTTCTACATCCCACCCAGTGTAATACAGAGCAATGATAGCTTGAGTTTTAGCAATAATGTCATTGACAGCTTTTGTTGCAGTTTAGTGATTATTACCTCAGCACATGACATTATACATTTATTTATTGTATTTATCTTCAAGGCAATGCATATGAAGGTATTCTTTAATTTTATACCCACAGCAATGCTAACAGAAATTTTGGGGACACAGTCTTGATTTGAAACACTGCATGCCAGGAGGGGAACCTTGTACCATCCCACTTCAGTCAGTTTACAAAATCCTTCCCTCCTCTGAGTTAAGTTAGCCTTCTCTGATTAGCTCTCAAAGTTTTATAATGCAATTATAAATTCTCAGATTCATAGGCTAGAAGGGATTTAGGTGCTGCACCATTCTATGGCCTATTTGCACCTAACCTTGCCACAAACATATTTAGCCAACATCCTTTTTTATCATAGCCTCATGATGCCCATAGGAACAGCCACAAGATGTGTAAAATCTGTTACACTTACCCATTCATTACTTTGGAGGCAAAGTCACGTGATTCGTAGTAGGTGAGATTGTGTAGTAGTTATTGTGAAATTGCATGAGATTGCTCACTAGGTAATATTCTATCTGCTTTAGGCATTTGCCAGTTAAGCCTAGGACTGAAATAGCATTAAAAGTACAATAATGAGTCCAATCCCTTACTTCCAACAGACATGTTGCCTTCTGAACAATGGAGGAGGAATCTCGAAGGAAAGGAAGGGGAGAGAAATCCCAAATTGCAACTCAATTCCCCTAATTCTCAATTGGATGATAATGATGATGACAGAATAAAATATTGCCACAGGAATGAGCCTAGACATGATGGAAAGAGACTTGCCCCATTCCTGTAATGGTGCCTTGATTGGAAGATGTTTTTCACACTGTGCTGCAGAGATAAGGCAGCTAAGATGGAGAATTAAACCATTATTTGATCTTATCACACATTGTACATGCATAATCAGGATAGCATCATTCACTAGGGACTTGGAATATAGGCAATAGAGGCAGGATAGGGAATTGGCAATAGGGGTAGCAAATTTCATGCCTATATACTGTAGTTTTCTGCCAACACAAGGATCGGTGATAGTACTTTAACTCAGCAGTGGGGAAAGGTTCTGTGTCAATGAAAAAGAATTCCACCAGCTACAGCCATTTGACCTTTGTATAGCTTATTCAAAGCTTCACTGGAGTGCTTCAATTTCATTGAAATAGATCCATGAAGTGAAGCAGCATGGTGCTTTTACTTATGCTTCTCTGGCTCTTCATTGGTCTTCTGCATATATACAGCACATATACAGAAGCCATCTGCAAAGTAGCCAGTTGGAATGGATCAGCCCTGCTTTGATGTTTCAGATGAAGCATGTCACCTCTGTTGCTTCACTTGGAGTACCAGATCTTCAAATTAAAGCAATGAGACGGGTTATGCCTACTATGCACAGGCCTACTGCTTGTGACCATGTAAAGCTTCATGGATATATGACTGCTTCAGGAGGTATTCTTAATAATCAAAGCCAGCAAAAATCCTGCAACAGATATTCTAGGATTGGATCCCTAGCTTGTACCAGCCTGAGGCTTGTATTGGATTTCCCTCTCAGTGTAATCAAGGGAGGAGGAAAGGGTTTTCGATCTCTCCTCTGCTCAGCTGAGTTTCAAGAAGACAGGTCTATAGCAATTTCCTGTCTTGGATTGCTCTATTAAACCCAAACTGAGATTCAGTATTATCTATCCCCAGTAGCAGAACATATGATCTAGTGCAAAGTCAAAACTACAGGGATGTAATTAAAATGTAGTTACCTTTCAGTTAAATAAAGTCAAATTTTGTTTTGCCCTGGCCTCTCTTACTTCTTAAAGTATGGCTCTTAGTATGCTACTCAAAAACCAAGGGCAACCCTTGGTCTAAAAAAAGTTGAGTATTTAGGGTTGTGCAATGCTTTGGATTCAAAGGCAAAAATATGGATGGGTGTGAACAGAGCACCTGTTGGCAGTTCTTTCAACCCAGGATTATGCTGTAGTTAGGGAGGGCAGCTATGTGATCCTGGGAAAAGATGCAGCTGCTTGAAGGAGTTGCTGACAGGTGCTTTGTGAGTCTCCTTGCGTGTTCCAAAGGACCTTTTCTCCTTCAAATGTGAAACACTAAACAACCCTACTATGCTGTAAGTGCTGTAGTCTTCATATTATGTATGCTAGTTCTGATCTGGTGCCCTTTTTCTTCCTCCTGTCTTCTTACAGGTAGATAAAGTGTGTGGACATCCTGAAGAAAAAGAAGTGAAACCTTTGCCAGACAGCATAGTTCAAGCAAAGGAAATAATAGAGAGACCACCTCTAACAATGGCCCACTCGACTACTCTTAACAATAAAAGGAGGTAATTCTGAAAGAAAAATATTTCCTCACAAATTCTGGGATGAAAGTTTCCCCAGATGATGATAGTAATTCTTATTCTCCCATATTTCTATCATGTACCAAAGATTCTCGTTTTTTAGACAGATGAAAAGGACAGTCATATTTTACTTTTTAAAAATGAAAATAAAGGAAGTTAAATAAGCAGAAGCTTATTTTAGCTTTGGATAAGGCCCATCTAAAATTAGTATTGAGTTAGATATATTGTTATTAATTATAGTCAATATAGAGCAATTCAGTCAAGGAGACATAGAGAGCAATAATTTATAAATGATGGGAATATGATCTTGAACAGAAAATCTGGCAACAAGTACCTTGGTGTAAAATCAGTTGTAGAATCAGGATATAGAATAGAGAATTAGCAAGGGCCTATAGCTTATGCTAGTGGAGTGCCTACAGTTTTTAGACTCTTACTACACATACTCTGATGATGAAAGGAACTGAAATAAAATCAATAGTAGAAGCAGGGCCTAGAGGTCAAAGGCTTAGATTTTTCAGTAATGAAAGTTCTGCACTTTTTACTTGTTTAAACAGGAGGTCCTACTTCTATCATTGACTTAGGCTCCGTTGTTTTAATGTTACCAAATTATCTTGTAGAATGGTTTCACACTAAAGATTGTGTCACTTGTTAAGGTATCTGAAGCAACTGAAATGAGTGATTCTTAAGTCAATTGGCCAGTTGCCATCTCCACTAGTGAAAACCAGCAAGTAACTGGTAAATAATTATACAGGTAGAGAAAATGTTTATGATCGCCTTAGTTTTGCACTGTTTTCCAAGCTGGTGATGTAATCAAGTCCAGATGGATAAGCATTTCACTTCTGGTGTTCCTTTCCTCTATCCTTATGGCTAATGTGTCTTCTCAAAATAGTAACTTCCTATTTTACTGCTGTTTGCCCTTATTTTCCTCTTCCCATATCTTTCCAATTTTGTGAAACCTGTCTCTCTGAGACAGTGCTCGCTTGTCTGAAAGTTGTGCTGCATGCTGTTCTAGTTAACCTGAGCTATGCATGCAATGATACACCTATTCAACAGATGCTAGGAGTGGTGGTTGTTTAATTGTCCTTCATCAAAGCAGAAATGTACAAGCAGTGTAAATGCTTTTTTTAAATATCCCTAACAGTTTCAATATTAAGGGCAGTACAACATTTTGAAATCACAAATCAAGGGGAGAAGTGCTACCTGCATGGGTGCCACATCTTAATCAGTGTCTGTGTAGAAAAACATTCCATACACTTGGCTTAGGCTGATTGGCAACCCCAATCGCTTGACTCTGATATCTGAGTTCCTCTTTTAGACATCCTGACATTCAATAGTCTAGAGGTACATTCTATTAAATGCTCGACATTTGATTGTAGAAGGGAACAGTTTATATAACATTGGAATTTTGGTTTTGGCATTTTTGGTTTTGGTTTTTTTTTTTAAAAAAACAATAAATTATAAAAGAGATATTCTGGGCAATATAAACATCCCTTTATATTTTCTCTATAAGGAGTCCTGTAAACAAGGTGGCTGATTTCAAAAAGTGAAACAGTGTCAGACCTCATTAGTACTTGGATAGCAGATGACTCATCTACCCACAGCTGTAAGCTAGACTGGAGCTGAAAAATCATTCCAGAACAAGGGACTTGGTGAACCAGTTCTATAACACTGCCAACCTCCCTCGCACATTGTTGTGCCAATGTAGACACCAGAAGTTGAGCTTAGCTCAAGGGCTTCTTTATCTTTAGGGTCTCCTGTGAGCTGAACTGTTTTTGAAAGTACTAGTTCAAATTTTTAAGGTTTTCAGAGAATTGGTCCATTATCCTGATTGCTGCATTTACTGTATGTATTTGATTCAATTTATAGGGCTGCCCATCTTGCCATAGTGACTCTGAGTTTAATACAGCAATATACATAATTGTAAAAACACACAACACATAAAACAAAATGTATTATCAGACAGTCTTTCCCAGAACTACCTAGAGACTCCAGGGACTGAACTGGGAACATCTTCACGTGGACCATGTGTTCCACCACTGACATGAAATTCTTTTGAACAAATTGTGGTACTTTATGCTTGTTTAAAACAAGCAAGCAGACATGTATTCACTTACTTGTTTGTTCATGTAGCTGCACCTATTTCAAAGTACCCAGGAGGCAATTTACTTTTCCTTTTCCTTAAAGAAAAACAGCTAATTTTTAATGCCCCTGAAAATCATTGCTTTCCCATCGACAGTACATGCTTCTCATCCACAAATCATGCTTTATGTAGTTCTCACATATATCAGTAACTTTTTAACATGACATTTGGATATACAAAAAAAAAAAAAGATTTATTTTCATCATTTTAAGCTTTATTTTGTAGTCATGTCCATTTCTTTCTTTCTTTTTTTGAAGAGATAAATGTATTTCCATATGATTTAGAAAACAATCCAAATCCTCAACAGAAAGGGTACAGTGTAAAAAGAATTAAACTGGTGGGTGGACTATACTATTTTTAAAATATAGGTTGAAGCATATTTTAATAGCATTTATTCTTTTCTGATTTAATCCTGTGCATGTTTATCTTTTCTTTCAAATAATTTATTACTTTTTGTTTCTCATTTCTTTCTTCATTTACCTGAATTCCCTCTTTTCCCCTTGGCTATTCTCCTTGGCCTACTCCAGTTCTCTGCCTCTGAAAGCTTCAAAGAATGACAAATCCAGAAGTTTGAAAAAAATGTCCCGGTAAGAATGCAAAGAAGTCAACATCCTTTTGTCTCTTCGTTTTAATGAAGGCTCGTCATTCCATTCTGAGAAGAGAAGGGTTAATTCAACTTTACCATAATATACTTTTAACATTCATTAACAGGTGTTGGCAAAGTATGGCTCTTCCAAAGTTATTAAACTATGGCCCCTAAAATCTAAATTTAAAATTACTGTTAAACACAAATCCAGCAGATGGATGCTGCTGGATCATACACATTTCAGAATTTGATTTGTGCTTTCGAAATAATTTGGGAGCAACTTTCCTCTCTGCAACTTTTTAAACATCAGCATCTTTTCCTGGGATTGTGTAGCTGTCCTCTACAACCGACATTTGAAAAGAGGCAGCTGTTTTAAGGAGCAGCAGACAGCTGCGATGTTCACACTCCTTCACAATCCAAAGCATATTTTTGGAATAAAATCTGAAATGCTGCACAGCCATACTAATTTTACAGAAAGTTGCAAAACACGGACAACAGAATACAAATGCTGCTGGGTTCCAGATTTGCTATCCAAATATATCTTGTTTTTTAGATAAGCCATTAATTTTTTTTCTTTTATTCTGAAAAGTAACTTGTTGGTCTTTAAAACTCAATATGCAATTAGATAGATTTACTTTTCTGTAACTTCCAAAAGTCAGATTTAATCTTTTATTAGGCTTTGGCCAGAACCACCTAAGAAGAGACAATAAAGAATATAATGTGCTTTCCTTCTCAATTCAAGGTCCCTGTTAATCAGCTGGTGATATTGGCTATCTCATTCTTACTAATCACAAGGCCAGCCAAGTGAAGTCAAGCTGTATTTGTGGCATGAGGCATCTTTCTTCTTGCATGGGCCTTTACCTCATGGATTTGTTGGACTGACATCTTAGATATGATTCAATTTGTCTAGTTCAAGTTATGAATTAAAAATTTAATGAAGAATGAAACAGCCATCTCTTCACCCACTTTTTAAATGAGGGATCTGTAATAAGAAATAACTGGGGAATTACAAGGAAATCCTGTTGTGTGTACTGGACTCAGTCCAGAGACACACTGGATCATCTCCTTTTTTCTTCTTCTATGCATGGGATAGATAGGATTAGGAAACTGAGATTTATTTAGAGGTACTGTACATCAAGATGGACAGCTGCTTACAATATCAAATAAAAGACATTGTCCATCAATTCCATCTTTTTTCTTTCTTAATGCTATGGAGGAAGAAAAGGTGGAAGGAAACTTGAATGCATGGGAGGACTCTACTGTTTAAGATTCTGAAAATATAGTTGTTGATTTGTTTAAAAATTAAATCTAAATGAAATACTAGGATGTCTAAATAGTTGTTGACATTTCGTATATCACTTAAAAGTTAAATGCTATCCTTACTCTAAGAATTTTTTAATCAAATCAAGAGCTACAAACTTGGCTTTTCCTGCCCATTAGATCTTCTTTACTTTGTTCTCTATCAGACTCAGACACCAACACAGAAAGAAAGGGAGGAAGAAATAATATATTATTCAACTTCAACATTCAAATACCTCATGGATTTGTTGGACTGACATCTTAGATATGATTCAATTTGTCTAGTTCAAGTTATGAATTAAGAATTTAATGAAGAATGAAACAGCCATCTCTTCACCCACTTTTTAAATGAGGGATCTATGTACCTCAAATATATATTAATTAATTTAATTATTGTATTCTTAAGATAAGGAAAAAATCAATGTGGTATAGTTAATGATTTTTTAAATGTTCTGTATTTAATTTCTAGGGAGTTTATCAATTATATGAAACGATCCAGAACTTTTTATGCCTCTTTGACAGAAAGGCTCTGTGATGGTGATCTCGTGATGAAAGACAGCTCAACTTGCTGGAATGGCGAGGATGTTGTAGAAAGGTAATTGTAAAAGATTTCTAAGAGGGACTACATCTTGATATTGATCCTTTTTCACTGATCTTTCTAACGTAATATTCAAAAAGATAATTTAATTGGATGAATTTCTGGATTGGGGATAACACTTGACAGTGCTTTCCAGGTTGCCAAAAAGAGATATCTTGTATCTATGTTGCACAAGTGTGTCTATGTGTGAAATTTGAAAGATCTTGTTTCTGCATACCACAAATGGTTTCCGACTACAATATGTTTGGGTAGAAGCATTAGTAAAGCTCTATCACCCAGGCACGCCAGCTCAGCTTAGAATAATTGAGACTTAATTCTTGTAAGTTTGCACTTAAAGAGACAAGACTTGTCTGTTAAGCCCTAATTATCCATTAAATATGTACCTTTAGATTTTGTGCATTTCTTGCTAGTTTTCCTGGATCACAGAGTTATACCTAAAAGGATTTTTTTACCTGCTAAAAGGAAGAGAAGGAGGCGAGACTTCTCTGCAGCAGCACCTGCCCTATGGAACATCCTTCCCCCAGAGATTAGACAGGCCCCTTCACTCCTGGACTTCAGGAAAAAATTAAAAACTTGGCTCTGTGATCTCGCCTGGGGCAAGGGGGAAAGTGGTCAAGTTTGGGGATGGCTGATTTCTTAGAGCCATCTCAAATATTTTAAATATGTTTAGCTTCACTGTATGAACCACCTGCCACTTGGTTTTTATTATATTTATTGTATTTATATTTTATTGTGTTTTTTATTGTATTTTAATGATGTTATTGTGGCTGTGAACTGCCCAGAGTCCCTCCTTGAGGGGGAGATGGGCGGTCATAGAAATTTAATAATAAAAAAATAAAAAAATAAAATTAAATTAAAATGAAATAAAATATAAAATAAATAAAATAAATAAAATAAAATAAATAAAATAATAAAAACTAAACTAAACTAAACTAAACTAAACAAAATAATAAATAAAATAAAATAAAATAATAATAAAATAAAAAAAATAATAAATGTTAGCTGGTGCTTCAAAATAAGTTCACTGAAAACAAGCGTAGTGTTGTTTTTGCTGGTTGGTAAGAAAAAAATGAAATACTTTGTTTTGCAATTTTGATGAGAGTTTTATTGTATCCTGGTTAAAGGCTGAAATGGAAGACAAAAGCTAAGAGATGAATACAGTAGATAAGGAATGGGAGCCTATGTCACTCATAGCGGCTCACCTTCCTTCATTTCTAAACCCTGGTAGGCTCCAGGCTCCCTGGGTGGTGGCAGCAGCTGCAATGGCTGCACTCCCACATGCTCTGTGCAGTACGGAGAATTCAGTCTAGCCAAGATTTTATTTTTTCATAATCATCATAACTGTCAGAGTAGGAATATTAGCTTTTGGCTAATTTGCTAATTGAAGACACTTTATGCTCTGTTTGTGCTGTTTTGCTGTGTGTTTGCTTTCTGGACTAATTTTTGGACCTGCTTGCTACAGATTTAGTTATGTACATTTTAACTTATCAGAAAATTGTAACTCAATGAGACAAAGGATTATTTTAAATAAAGGGTCTTTGTTACTTAACAGTGAGATGGCATATATTTCACTCGGGTGAAAATCTGATTAGGGACTTAACACTTCAGCAGCTTTCCAAAAGGTTATATTGAAACTCAGATTGATGAATCTTAGAATTCCATTTTAAAAAGCAAACAATAGTTATACAGCTGTTACACTGTGATCAAACAAGCAGGGACATTTTTCATGTCAAGCTTGACATGTTTTAAGCATATATTGTCAAGCTATTGGATATTTACTTAAAGGCTGTATGAATTTTTGGAGAAGAGCTTTACTTCTGTGAAGCTGCAAGTGAAACACCCTTTCAAAATGCCTCTGGGATTTGCTCTACATTGACTCATTTCTAATGGGTGAAGTATGGTGGCTGCTGTGCTTCACTCAGCGAGTAGCATATGTGCAGGACACGTACAGGAACCACTTTCATCAAAGCACAGAAGGGATTGTAATACTTAAGGCCTATTTGCTTACTCTTCTGTTACTGAGAAATGCAAATAGTCTGTATTTAGATTCAATTCATTTCTTACAGTAAACCAGCAGCAAATGATGCCATAGAATTCCATGCTATCAGTGGCCAAATGCTGCAGTAATTTTGTAATAATAATTTTGTTTTGCAGAATGATCGGGAGGGGAGGCTCTAGTTTCAGAAAATGCCAGGTGTAATATTCAATGGTTGCATCCTGAGTTTCATTAAATTTAGTTCTTAGTGGGGCTAAATTGTCCCACTGATTTTAGGGGAACAAAAGATCAGTTACATCTGCCATCCAGTATCCTGTTAGAGAGCCCCATTGAGTTATTGCAACCTGCTTCTGAATAAACACAAACGTAAATCAGTCTGGATTTCATTTTTTTAAATAAACCCCTAACTTAAAAAAACACACAAAAGGCATTGTATGAAATGGTTATGGATATAATGAAAGTAGGGATGCTGTACACGATTAAAAGGTATGGAGAGATACAGTGCATGGTATTAGTATAAATAGATTTAGCTATATGTCACTGCCATTTTTAAAGCTTAAGCCTTAATTTCTTCTTCTTACCATTGAGAATAGTGTGATTGTGTATGTTTTAAACATATTGCTTTAACCATGATAAACAGAATAGAAGAAAGGAAGAATCCTTGTATTAAAATTTCTTCACCTAGTGGGTTCAGAACTTTTTAAAAATTAATAAATACTTTTGGATCTAATGGAAGGCTGATTCAAAGATAGTATGTCATTTTTTAAAAAAATATTTATGTTTTAAAAATATAAGAGCCATGGGAAATTAAATAAAATCTACCCACATAACTCCAATTATTTGGCAGATTAAAAGTGAAACAAATAAATGTTTCCTCCCAAATGCAGAATTGAATGAAATCTTCAGGCATTCCATATTTAGAGATGGATGGAATTTTTTCCTCATCTCATAAAAACAGGATGTTTGTGTCTACCCCAGATATGTTTCTGAAAACCTGATCACCCACCCCTATATTAAAACCTAAGGAGAAAAGCATAAATCCTCCCTTTGCAGGTACTAATACACTACTTTCCTGCAGGGGAATACCACCATGCAGCTATCTATGGTTCAATTAGCAGAACCTTTAGAGCAAGGGTCTTCAGCTCATCAACCCCTTCATGAAGTTTCAGATTGTTCTTTGACCCCTAAACATTTATTATATGAAAATAATATAATAAATATTACATTAACTAATAGTACTGTGAATAACAACAACAACAACAACAACCCTTTGGATAGTCTGTGGCTTGAATCATGTCAACTGGATTTCTATTTTCTCAGTAGAAACGTTTCACTCCTTATCCAAGGAGCTTCTTCAGTCTGAGTAAAGTTAGTAAGGGAATCCTTAAATATGTTTCTAGGGTGTCTGTGAGACCTTGCACCTGGGGCTAGGTCATGGTTATTTTGAGATGTTTATTTCTAAGTCCCTTCCCTAAGGAAGATAGGGGAAAGGTTGTGCCTGAGGTTATGTTTTGGTTAACCAAACAAACTTTGTACAGGAGGATGGCCCAACACAGGAGAAGTAACACCACAGGACCAGAGTCAGCAGTTTATCTTCATCTAAAGGAAAAAGGACACTCTGTTCACATTTTAGACCGAGAAGATAGGTGGTTTGAGAGAGGGGTCAAGGAATCCATTTATGCCAACTTGGAAAATCCTTCCTTGAATAGAGGTGGGGGCCTCAGGCACAACCTTTCCCCTATCTTCCTTCCTGCTTTGTCTTCTGTGCCTAGGAAGATTAAGACCATTTTGCAAGCTCAACAGCAGCAGGGTAATCTTAACGATCCTCCTTTAGATGATAAAGGGACTTAGAAATAAACATCTCAAAATAACCATGACCTAGCCCCAGGTGCAAGGTCACACAGCCACCCTAGAAACATATTTAAGGATTCCCTTACTAACTTTACTCAGACTGAAGAAGCTCCTTGGATAAGGAGTGAAACGTTTCTACTGAGAAAATAGAAATCCAGTTGACATGATTCAAGCCACAGACTGTTCCACCTGGATGACTGAGAACCTTCATCGACATAAACCCTTTGGATAGTCCTATCAACCCTTGGGGATTGATATTGACTACTATGGAGAACTCTGCTTTAGAGGCATAAACTCTTATTCAATGTAAACAATTGTTGATTCTTTTTGAAGTACACAGGAAATGTATGTATAAGGTAAGGAATTTGATCAGATGAAATGAGCTGAAACTGAATCCCAAGCAACAAGATGGAGTTGCTATTCATCCAGATACTTGATTCATAGTTGGCATCTATGTTGGCGCTGGAAGGGGTCCACACTGTCCCAAAGAGTGGTCCATGATTTGGGGTTCTCCTGGCTTCTTGGCTCCCACTGAAGCAGCAGATGTTGCTCTCATTTGAGAATATTCTTAGTATCTTACAGAATCTGATTTATGAGTTAGTTCTCATGTACTGTGGAGAATTTGAAAAAAAATCTATGTTAGGAATGAAGTTGGAAAAACAACTAGTAATTCCCAGGCTGGAGAAAACCATTATGGCAACACATCATTTGCTTCCCATAGTCTTGAAAAGAACTGATTTAGAAAGGTAGGAAGAAAAAGCCTAGGATTTAAACCTTGGTGCATACGTATATCTCTATATACTGTAGGCTTTGATTGCCATGCTTTGCAGTAGGCAGATCTTCTGTTGTGTACAGCTTCTTTCTAGTCTGCAATAAAGTGACTGATCTAGCCAAATTATATCCATGAGCCTTCTGTTGAATAAGCCAGTTCCTGAATAGGGAATCTGTGTATGGAGAACTGAGATTTCTAGCCATGCATGGGGGAATTGATGTAAGAGGAACTGCACAATGTCAAAACCCCTCTAACTCTACCTGGAACTAATATTTCCATTTGTCTGTTTGTTTCTTTATGCAATACAAACATTTTACTGCACATTATATTTAAGCCAATGGACCATTTATGTTTTATATCTCTATGACTAGTGTTTGTTAAACTAAGCTGAATATGTCTATGAAGGTTCTCAGTCATCCAGGTGGAATTGTCTGTAGCTTGAATCATGTCAACTGGATTTCTATTTTCTCAGTGGAAACGTTTCGCTCCTTATCCAAGGAGCTTCTTCAGTCTGAGCAAAGTTGAATCCTTTGCTCAGACTGAAGAAGCTCCTTGGATAAGGAGCGAAACGTTTCCACTGAGAAAATAGAAATCCAGTTGACATGATTCAAGCTACAGATAAGCTGAATATGGATGATTTGGATGAGTTAGTATTATTCCAGTTAATGAGAACTGATGATTGTACAGTATTGCATGAAATATACATATAGTTGTATTGAGAAACCTCAGGTTATTCATCATCATTGAAAACCATGTCTGTAGCACAGAGGGGGGTCCTTTCTACATTCAGGAAATGTTTTCCTCCTTTCCTCAATACATACACACACACACACACACACACACACACACAGCCCTTTGATTCTAGCTTCTATTAAGATTCTTATGGTAATCAAAAGTCCACTGGAATATGTATGACCTGCCATATTGAAACTGTATGGAGAGTGCCAATGAAAGAATAGCTAAGGCATCAAGGGTACATTGGTACACGTGCCCTACCACATCATCTTCAGAATCTTTACTTTCATGAAGGATTCCTTCCCCATACATTCATTAAACAAGGAATACCTATACTTCACACACAGAATTCTCTGGGTGTCACTCAGCTGTATGAGTAGGGAACACCGTTAAATGCTGATTATCCACATTTTGGAATAACAGACATACTATATATTACTATCTAAAAATACCCCTTTTGGGCCCGTCATTCCAGAGTCTAATGTTACCTAAAAACACCATTGCCTTAGAACCCACTGTGGATCCCAAGACTGGAGTGTGATGGGAGACTTGGAACCCCTGGGTGCCTATTTCAGCTGTGGTTATAGCCATGCATCCAATTCTGTGTAATTTAGTTGTTGTTGTTCAGTCATTTAGTCGTGTCCGACTCTTCATGACCTCATGGACCATAGCACGCCAGGCCTTCCTGTCCTGTCCTGTAATTTAGTAGTAGACTGCAAAATGATATTACCATTTTATTATCAAATAACAGTTCAAATAGAAGATAATTCCAGTTAGTATATTACTAATGATTTCTAGAGTCTGGGTGGTTGTGTGATGTTAGCTTTTCCTTTCTTAAGTAGAAACAGAATTAACACTTATGCAAGATGCTTTTATGCCTCAAAGGACTTCAGTGGGAACAGCTACAAACTCTTAGATTTAATTCTCTTCAGTTTCGGGCGAGTATGTGCTACAGCATTCCCACTTCTCTCTCCATTGCTTTTAAACCAAGCATCCTCTTAATTTCCAAGTGGGGTGAATTAGCTAGTTTCATATGGTGGCCACACACTGAGATTTGGCAAAACACCCAAAACTTTCTTATCACCCACAGAGGCAGCTGATTACAAACAGGCTTTCCAAATGTACAAAGAGATGTCTATCTAATAAATACCATTTTCCATCACCTCTACTTTGGCTGAAACAAATTGTTTCCTGGACCTGTATACCTACATTTTATTCTCAGCAACAAGTTTATTTTAAATTTATATTTAAAAAAATTAAAAAGGCATTCCTTTTTTAATGGTTCCTACAGAATCTAACTCCTGAGTTTTTAAATATTTGGCTACTCCTCCCTTCCCACCACAAAAATGTCAGGCAGAGAAAGAAGGATTTAAAAGGAATTTTATTATTAGGCATGGTACTAGGGGGCAACTGTTTGATTGGAAAGATACTGTGATTCTTCTAAAAGGCTGAGGGTCTATTGGGGGTGCTTGGATAATCCAGGTCTCTTCCCTCCATATGCATGTTAGCTCTTCAACTTGGGCCAAACAGGGTAAAATATTTTCTGGCTGCCTGGTGAAGGGCAAGCATTCAGACCAAAGTCTCTGACCTGTGTATTAACACTTTGCTAAGGCATAGTTGCAACCACTCCTGCCTTTGTAACTGAACAGATAGCCAACCTTAATGGAGATCAAGATTGCCAAAGTTAACTTTCAATAATGATAGTACAATTTACTATTCAGCAGTAACAACCTTTCAAAAAGAAATTACCTCCTTAACCCTCAGTTTCAAAATGGACCTGAAAGGCAGGAGAGAGTAGATGAAAAAAAAGCTCAAGGAAAGATTAATCAGTTGGAGAAAAGGAGAAGAATTGTAACTTGGAAACCTGAACGGTGTAAACCCATTCTGATGAATTAACAGCGGGAGGAAGGGCACCAAATGCTTTTGGCAGCAGGCCATGTTTATAACCCTCTGCTCCACCCTCCCAAAGGACAGGTTCCAAATAATAGGTGGCACTAACTGGGGCAAAAAGGGGCGTGGTGGCTCAGTGGATAAGACGCCAGACTTGTCGATCGGAAGATCGCAAGTTCGGAGGTTCGAATCCCTAGCCCTGCCTGTGGAGTGAGCTCCCGCACTAGCTCCAGCTCTTGCCAACCTAGCAATTCGAAAGCATGCAAATGCAAGTAGATTAATAGGTACCACTTCGGTGGGTAGGTAACAGCATTCCACGTGCATCATGCCGGCCACATGACCGCAGAAGCGTCTTTGGACAACGCTGGCTCTTCGGCTAACAAACGGAGATGAGCACTGGCCCCTAGAGTCAGACACGACTGCACAAATGTGCGGGGGGAACCTTTACCTTTACCTAACTGGGGCAAATGTCATATCCTTGCTTAAATTATCCGATCCCTAAGGGAGGCCATTCTTTTCTAGGAAGCAAAAGGGGTTTGCTTAAAATTTTGACTTTATTATTACCAGGCTACTAAGTCCAGCCAAAATTAAACACGTTCAATTTATGTTGACTTTTAGGCTTAATCATATGGTTTAATATTTGTGCACTCAACTTGAATTTTGTCAGCCTTCCCAGGTAGACCAGACAGGAAACACAACCAGATGAGCTAATTCTACTTTATTGTAAGGCTACATTAACAGAATTTTGTAAGTCTGAAAGTACAAATCTCTCACCATCTCCTTTACAACCTGAGAAGTTAGGAAGGGTCCCTCCTGAGCCTCTTTCTCCACCCATTATGCAGCTGTGGGCTGTGCCCTCTCTTATCTGACCATTCCCTAGGCAGCATCTCTTCGCCCCGTTTCTCAAGGCCTTTCTCACATGCCATTACAAATTTTGATGTTATATTCATTATATTAAAACTACTTTTCTAAGAATATAAAAATTAGTGTACTGAATTCAAAAATCTACATAAATAATATTTTCAGTGTTGTTATTAAAAAAAGGTAAAGGTACCCCCCGCACATTTGTGCAGTCGTGTCCGACTCTAGGGGCCGGTGCTCATCTCCGTTTGTTAGCCAAAGAGCCAGCGTTGTCCAAAGACACTTCCACGGTCATGTGGCCGCATGACACGCGCGAAACGCTGTTACCTACCCACCGAAGTGGTACCTATTAACACAGTGGGTTATACAAGGCAGTCTATGAACTTAGCCCCTGTTTTTCCTCACTGTCTGGAACAAGACTAGATTAATAGAGGTCACTGCCAAGGAGCTTTGTATTTTACAGCTTGCTTTGGTTTTCCAAATCAGGTATCTGATAAGGCATGGCATTATGACTGGTGAACTGTCCCTTGCTTGATAAAGACCTGCACCTTGCTTGTTCTACAACTGTACAACTGAAGAACTTTGTACTGTTCCTTATTTGAGAAAGACAAAAAAGCAAGGAGTTCTGCAATATGTCAGCTACTATGGTGACTTGATACAAAAATTAAGATGAATGGACAGAGAAATCAATCTTCATTGTTGGACAGCTTTTCTTATTTTTTGTGCGTGTCTTGCATAGACGTCTACCTATGTGCCCTTTTAGTTATCAAATATCTGTAAAATTTCTATCAGAATAGGCGTAGGTTCATGGTTAGTTGCAAATGAAGTAGATGCAATATTAATTTAGTCTGCAGTTCAGTGGTTCATAGGACAATGACACAAGGATGTGGGAATTTTTCAGAGTTCTACCTCTGAGAATGAAGGGGGTGAGTGAGCTTCATTCTTGGCAGGGAAATTTCATATCAGATGCAATCTTCCTACTTCCTGCATTGGGAAGCCCAATGCCAGGAAGAGGAGAAAGAAATACAGTGGAGGTGACAAATCTGCAAATCTGCATGGGTTCAATTAATTCCAATACCCCACCCATGCTCCTCTATATTCCAGGCTAGACAGCATTAAACATCTTTCCAATCTCAGGGACACTAAGTCCGGCCACCCCATTTCTAAATCACCAATACGTATTTTTTTAAAAAATATATGTACCCCAAGAGAGGCTTTCTACAGCGAGGAGAAGCTGGTTCTCTTGGTGCTTAACATTGTTTTTGGGATTATTTTTTTAAAATAAAATTCTTTTAAATTTTGGATTTCGTTTTCCGTCCAAAGAAAATTCCAAAGATTGAGAGCAAACAATTGTCTTCCTGTTATTATTTTTGTACTAAATTTGAAGATATTAGCATTTTCCTACATGTTGAATTGGCTGTTTTGAACTTTCAGTTTTCTGCTTCTACTTTCCCTGGGAACACTTTCGCTTATGTAAACACATTCTGGAATCCTTTCATATCTTCAATTTTCACTGGTTAAGCTCCTAGGGGGTGCCATAATCTACTGCATGAGACATGGAGGATTTCAAACAGATTCTTTCTGACTTTCTTCAGGATTTTAAACAGATTTCATCTGACTTCTATCAAACCTTTATGCAAGTTATCCAGGACATTGTGGAAAATATGAGATCTAAAATGTGCCATCAGGTTGGGGATGTGGTGGATGAAATTGAGGAATTTAAGAGCAATAGAAAGGTCTTTTTTAAGACTGAGATTGGGATTTTTATTGAGATGCTGGATGAAGCTTGGATAATAGAGTTGGAGAAATCTAAGAGAGAGAGTGATCTGCAAGCCATAAGTAAAATCAATCTCCTGGTGGAATGCCATGAAAAGAACCTGGAATCTTTGAGGGGGGCAGTTGGGCTGTTTGATTCTTTCAAGAGGAAAGCTCTCTGCACATTGTGGGGATATGTAACTGCTTTAGTTTATTTTGAAGTGGGATAAGGGTTGAAGAATGTTCATCTGGTTTGCTTTAAGGATTTGATTGATGCTATTTGCCTTTAAAGATTTAGATTTACAGTTTTGAATTGGCTTTGTTTTTTGGGTTTATTAAGATGAAAATTATTAAAACTGTTGTATTAGGGTTAAAGAATATTTATCTGGTTTGCTTTAAGGATTTGATTGATGTTATTCCCTTTTAAAGATATGGAATTACTGTTTTGAATTGTCTTTGTTTTTTTTGGGTTTATTAAGATTGGGATTATTAAAATTGTTGTACTATTAAGTATAATAGCAGACAACTTATGTGCTTTTTAATTTGATTCTTATTATAGTAGACAGAAATGTATAGAATAGTGGTAGGAAGGCAATAATTAAATATTTTTATCTTTTGGAAGGGAGAAAGATGTTTAGGAGGTTTATATGAACTTTTTTTCTTGATTTTAATATAAGCAGGAGGAGTAACTGTACTTAGTGATTTTTATTATGTGTTAAAGTGGAATGACTTATAGAAATAATGTGGTGTTTTGGTTTAATATAGAGTAAGAGATTGATTATGGAAATTTTTGTATATCCTTGCTGTTAAAAGTCGGAAGCCACATCTTTTTGTAAATTTGAAAAAAAATTCTCTTGTGTTTCTGAACTTTTTTAGTTTTTTTTTCTTTCTTTGTAGTTTTTTTGTTTTTTGTAGTTTTTATTCTTCTCTTGAAACCAAATAAAATTTACTATATAAAAAAACATATTTCCAATCTCAATTCTGCCCTGTCAGTCTAACATTGTTGGGTGTTCAGTTACTTAGAACATCTGATATTAGAGTATTCCAAAGAAGCGGTAAGATTGCTCAAAGAACAGAGTAATTATTTTGGAAAGCTTGACATATTTCAAGGGTGCTAATCTGCACAGTTTATTTCAGAAAAGTGTATGCAGATTTTTGAAAAAGTATTATTATTTATCAGATTCTTGGCTAGATATCCAGACCACAATAAACATGGCTTCTTTGGAAAAATTAAATCATGCCATTGTTAATTAAAACATGTTGCTGAACATGAGAAAGGCAATCTCTTATCACCATTAAAGAATTTGTCAGAGACTATTGCAATCATCAGGCAAAGTCTGGCAACTATTGATCTTAGAAAAATTAATACTTGGGGCTTTCAAACTGTCAAAAAAAACCCTCTCAGAAGTGTATTTAATGCTAAATTGTTTCCCATTTTAACAGTTTTCATTGTTATTATGTTATTAGTCACAACTTACTAGTTGACTGTTTAAAAAAAGTGAATTATTAAAACAGGGCAAATTTATCCCTGTTCACATCTGTAAAGCTAATAGTCTATTTATCCATTTATAAGTGTAAAAATGTTATGTATAGGAAGATGGCTTATAAAATATGCAGAAGGTTAAGGACCTGGTAAAGGCTTATCAATTACTACAGCTGCTTAATTCTGATATTAGATTTTTCTATTATTTGAATAATGTCACAAGAATTGAACACAGAATGTGATTACCCACCCACCAGACAGGGGGTCCTGAATTTAGATGTCCTAGAATAGAAGTCTGTAACCTGTAGATCCAGGATCCATAAGGCCCTCAACTCCCCTTTTTGTGGTTTTAGGAGTCCTAAAATCTTGACATCTGAAAGCTAATAGCACAGATTCCCTCCATTTTGAGTTCAGAAACAGATGAAATGCTAATAGAATATCAAAAACTAGGCATATCAAAGCAAAACAAAAACAAAGAATCTACCAAATGTCCTTGCAAGCCATAAATTCCACTTATTTTGCTGCTCTCATTCCCCCCTCCTTGCCTTAGAATTTCTAACAATAATTTATTCTGCTAACTATGTAAATCTCTATATGTCTGCTCTAAAGTATGGCTACTTAAATTCAGTGGGATTTAGGAATGTAACCTAAATGTAGTTCAACAAATGGATATGTTTGATTAATCTCTGGTTGCTGTTAATATTTGTGAAAAACACGTGAAGCTGGACATTGCGATATTTTGCAAGGCAAATCTACACTTAATTCATTTCACTCTGTGTTATTCTAAAAGGAGCATTTTCTGGCAACATTTTGCCCCATGCTTTTGAAATAGAAATCCTTTCATTTTCTCCCCTGTGATACAGATTTAGATCCTGGGGGAACTGCTGACTGTAGATCAGAAATAACTCATTAAAATAATAGGCAAAGGCTACCTTCACTATAATGAAATTCATGATATGGGAATCAGTATGAGTTTTCAAAGGTGATAAAACACAGAAGTTCAAGAGTTGGTTGCACTAATTCATTTTCTTTTAAATTGTTTAAATTGACAGTTGCCATGGTTTCATTGTAGTTGATACTATTCACTGTGTAGGGATAAATCTCTATTTGTCATGAGATTTTCCCCCCAACTACTTTGAAAGAAGTATTGTATAAATTCAAATTCAAATGCAAATTGACAAATGAATTTGAATTTCAAAGGAATTTCAATGCTAGCATTTAAAAACAAATTCAACAGGAGGAAAATGTCATTAAGTAGGAACAGAGTAGTCTGAAGGTGAGGGGCAAATTCCTGAGGTATGTACAGAATCCATTTACCAACTCAGAGGTACTTATTTTACTTGCATTAAAAATGTCTAAACAAAGAACAAAAACAAAAGTTGTAATAAAATAACCTTCTAGCTCCAAAAAGAACTATGAGTTTTTCATAGCCCAAATGATTATCATTCATTGATCATTCCACTTCTTGGGTTATAATAAGTTTTCTGATATATTTACCACAATCTACTTAGACCTCTTTGTTTTCTTCTTCATGTTTAATGTATGTACTTTGCATTTATTATAATAAGGCTATGATGATACAGTCTTCCTCTATTTCATCATCTAGTGCTAAGATGCTTCATGTGTATAGTCAAACCATGGTCTGATGTTAGGAGAAGAACCATAGCATAGAATGGAAGCCTGCTTCAAGATTTGTTATAACATTCTAATTTGTAGCGAACACTTTTTCTAAACAGTTTGCCAAAGATTTGGAATAGGTTCACAAATGCCACCAGAACAAGAGGAACTTGGCAAGGAAATTCCTGAAACTAGTAGATATGGACTGTGGAAAGTAAGAACTCTTCAGTTAAATAGTTTAGTACTCTGCCCTTGCAGGTTGCTTAGTAATGGATAAAACTTAGTTTTCATTTTTGTTGCATTTGTGTAAGGCTGCAGCTGAGAAACTAGAAGAAAACAATATCACAGAACAAGTTTTCTTAAGGGAAATATCTAATTTAGTATAAGGTAGGTCTTACTTAGTTCAGCCTAAAGAATCAGTGAAATAGGTGTGAAACCTGGGTTGCTATTAGTTCTGAATCTCGGAGCATGTTTTCTTAAGATTATTTATAATATACTGAATGTTAGAGGTCATATCTTAAAGAATATTTTGCCTAGTATAATTGCACAGAATCTAAAGAGAAGTCTTAATTTGGTTGATATTCTGCCTCAGTGGTGAATTATAAACTATGCACTTGTGTGTACAGTCTGACATTGGCACAAATATGTAGCTCTTTGGGGATAAATTAGATGTTGCAATATCATGGAGAGCTTATAGAGCAAGCTCTATTCCTTGGTACAGTTATAAGGATTCCTGAATAATTTATAACAGATGACTCCATAAATGTACATAGGGTTCTATTGACAGATAAGTCCCCAAGTGACTTAAGTCATTTTATAAGAGCATGTCTCTTCTCATCCTAAGCTGGTTGTGGTTTCCTCCTGATCCCTATCCATTCTCCCGTAGAGTGTATCTGCTAAGTCTCATGTTAAATTCTTAAGAGAGCTGTATTTTAAGATGATAGAGCAAAGTATTTCAGTTGTTGGATAATGGAAATACCATCCAAGTACCAAATCACTGAATTATTTCAAGCCCATGAACTGTTGTTGGGAGCTTAAATAAAAGCAGATGAAATGTGCAAGTTCAATCAGTGTTACTCAGATTTCTTTGAAAATCAAATTTTACAGCTAGTTTACTGTATCGTAGCTATAGAATAGGTGGGAGGAGAAGGCCTATTACTAGCATTTTGTTCATCTCTGTATTCATATTATATAGTTCATGATCATATCATATATAACTGCCTGTAACCAAAATGAGAATAAGGCAATGTACATTCTTCACAAATAATTGCTCACCCCATCTCCCACTGACAGCACTCTAAAGGCTATAATATTTATACTGAAGTTTAATAAAACAAGGATAGTTTATTATCCCTAGTTATTCCCTTTACTACTGACAAGGATTTGTCCCTTTTTATTATTTCAGAGAGTTTTATGTAGTGCTGTTCAGGCATTAAATCCATCTTTTGTTAGAACAGATCTCCTTAGGGAAATTTTTTCAGCTGTTCATTTATTTATTTATTTTTAGTGTACAATTCCTTGGTGGTTTGATCTTGGTAATATAAAATATGCAATTATATACTGTCACTAAGGGGTCTAATATGGATAAGGATACAAAAAAAGTCTTATGTAATATATATCATTATAATCAACATTGGTCAACCATATGCAATTCAGAGAAAAGAATGAGAAGTAATAATTATTAGAAATCCTTTTCTAAGATCCCAGTGATGGGGAGAGAGATGCTTTGCTTATGGATCTCTGAAGCGATCCATATTCAAAGGGAAAAAGAGATGATTTTAAAACTATGTGGGTATGCATCTAGCAACTGCCCAGAGTTCCCTGGTTGGAGGAGATGGGTGGTAATACAAATTTAAATAATAATAACTGTCAGACACTCCTGAAAGAAACTTCTTTGCCCATTTTCATCCATGCTATTTAATTTGACCCTTGAACCTTTGGCCACCATGGTGAGGTAATCTTAAATTTTAAGGCTGTGAGTATAAATTATTTTTGTATGCCAATAATATTTTGGCAATTCTGGATCAGTACTCTACCTCTTTGCCTAATTTTATAAAGGTAGTACAGTATTTTGGAAGGTATTCTGGTAATAAGATAAATTGGGATAAATCATGTTTACTTCCCTTGGGCCCTAACATATCAATACAACTATGTAAAGAGTTGGGGTTTGTGATTTTTACTGATTATATTAAATATCTGGGGCTTTATATACCCAAAACTATATCTAAATATGTAAAAATAAATATGTTGAAACTTTTAGATGTTAATTGATGGGTTAAAATTCCTTTAAGCTTGTGGGGTAAAATTAATGTTATTAAAATAAATATTGTCCTTCATTTGATTTATGTTCTTAGAGGTATTACTATACAGTGGGGCAAAAAAGTATTTAGTCAGCCACCAATTGTGCAAGTTCTCCCACTTAAAAAGATGAGAGAGGCCTGTAATTGACATCATAGGTAGACCTCAACTATGAGAGACAAAATGAGAAAACAAATCCAGACAATCACATTGTCTGATTCGGTAAGAATTTATTTGCAAATTATGGTGGAAAATAAGTATTTGGTCAATATCAAAAGTTCATCTCAATACTTTGTTATATATCCTTTGTTGGCAATGACAGAGGTCAAATGTTTTCTGTAAGTCTTCACAAGGTTGGCACACACTGTTGCTGGTATGTTGGCCCATTCCTCCATGCAGATCTCCTCTAGAGCAGTGATGTTTTGGGGCTGTCGCTGGGCAACACGGACTTTCAACTCCCTCCAAAGGTTTTCTATGGGGTTGAGATCTGGAGACTGGCTAGGCCACTCCAGGACCTTGAAATGCTTCTTACGAAGCCACTCCTTCGTTGCCCGGGCGGTGTGTTTGGGATCATTGTCATGCTGAAAGACCCAGCCACGTTTCATCTTCAATGCCCTTGCTGATGGAAGGAGGTTTGCACTCAAAATCTCACGATACATGGCCCCATTCATTCTTTCCTGTACACGGAACAGTCGTGTACAGACAGTTCTCTGCCCTTTGCAGAGAAACAGCCCCAAAGCATGTTGTTGCCACCCCCATGCTTCACAGTAGGTATGGTGTTCTTTGGATGCAACTCAGCATTCTCTCTCCTCCAAACATGACGAGTTGTGTTTCTACCAAACAGTTCTACTTTGGTTTCATCTGACCATATGACATTCTCCCAATCCTCTTCTGGATCATCCAAATGCTCTCTAGCAAACTTCAGACGGGCCCGGACATGTACTGGCTTAAGCAGGGGGACACGTCTGGCACTGCAGGATCTGAGTCCCTGGCGGCGTAGTGTGTTACTGATGGTAGCCTTTGTTACGTTGGTCCCAGCTCTCTGCAGGTCATTCACTAGGTCCCCCCATGTGGTTCTGGGATTTTTGCTCACCGTTCTTGTGATCATTTTGACCCCACGGGGTGAGATCTTGCATGGAGCCCCAGATCGAGGGAGATTATCAGTGGTCTTGTATGTCTTCCATTTTCTCATTATTGCTCCCACAGTTGATTTCTTCACACCAAGCTGCTTGCCTATTGCAGATTCAGTCTTCCCAGCCTGGTGCAGGTCTACAATTTTGTTTCTGGTGTCCTTCGACAGCTCTTTGGTCTTCACTATAGTGGAGTTTGGAGTGTGACTGTTTGAGGTTGTGGACAGGTGTCTTTTATACTGATAAGTTCAAACAGGTGCCATTACTACAGGTAATGAGTGAAGGACAGAGGAGCCTCTTAAAGAAGAAGTTACAGGTCTGTGAGAGCCAGAAATCTTGCTTGTTTGTAGGTGACCAAATACTTATTTTCCACCATAATTTGCAAATAAATTCTTTCCGAATCAGACAATGTGATTGTCTGGATTTGTTTTCTCATTTTGTCTCTCATAGTTGAGGTCTACCTATGATGTCAATTACAGGCCTCTCTCATCTTTTTAAGTGGGAGAACTTGCACAATTGGTGGCTGACTAAATACTTTTTTGCCCCACTGTATAAATAGCAAATAAATATTTCCTTCAGATTGATAAATTGTTTAGGAAATTTATTTGGGATAGTGGACTCCCAAGGCTTTCCTTAGCTAAATTGAGACTACCATTTGAGGAAGGTGGCTTTAATTTATCTGATTTGCAAAAGTATCATTGGACCAATATTTTATCAGACACTGGCATGTGGAATGAAAATATAGTTGAATATTGTCCTTTATAGCAGGGGTCCCCAACCTGTGGGCCGCGGCCTGTTAGGAAGTGGACCGCACAGCAGGTGAGCGGTGGTGGTCTGCGTGATTGGCTCCTGCCTGCAAACCCCCCCCCATCCATGCGATTGGCTCCCGCCTGCAAACCCTGCCCCCCATCCACATGATTGGCTCCCGCCTGCAAACCCCACCCCTGTCCGTGCGATTGGCTCCTGCCTGCAAACCTGCCCCCCCCCCCCCCGGTCTGTGGAAAAATTGTCTTCCACGACCGGTTCTCCAGGGGGAAGCTTCAGTGGTCTGTAGACCCCTGCAAACAAGATAGAAAGTCAGCCAGGTCTCAGAGCTCAGAGCTCTGAGAAACTCTGACTTGTCGAGCTGCTAGCCAGGCTTGGAGTGGGATGTAAACTAAGTTTTGATATCTAGTTTCATGAATATTTAACTCTTTTGGAAAAATTCTACTTTGAAAATTGGTGGTAAATCATTAATTCTATTGGAAAGTTTGGGCAGAAGCTGGAATTGTGACTTTAAATCAGCTGTTATGTAATGATTGTTGTAAATATTTTTTCCTGACTTCACATTGAATTTGGTCTTCCCAATTCACAACAGTGGGGGTATCTTAAGCATGTTCTGATGGATCAATATGGGCCAGAGGCTTTGTTCGCTCTCTTGCTTGATAGAATCCATGACATAATTAAAACCTATAACATGTGTCTATCAGCAGCTCAAGAGTATTTTTAAAGTGAACATTTCTGGGATTTTTCAAACATGGACTAAAGAACAGGAATCTCTGATAAAACCCCATCAATGGATTCACGTACTTAAATATGTTAAAATGGTATCAACAGATCTGAGTTTAAACTTGTTTCATCAAAATTTTTATTTAGGGTATACTAAACTTCCCACATAATGTATTTGAAAGGATGGACATCAGATTTTCTATGCTGGAGAGGTGACATGTGTCAGTTCACTGACCCAATGTGATATGCTTGTGTGATCATTTGGTATTGTATTAACGTACGTAAGCAGATTCATGGGAACATTTTTAAATGTTAAAGATGTTAATGTAATGCTGAACTATAACCAAAGCTTTGGAATCTGATGATTTATCAGGGGAGTGGGGGATGGCTAAAGGAATCATATTGAGAAATTGGAAATGTGATATTATTCTGGACGGTTGTTGGAAATGTGTGATCTACCTGTTTTGGAAAAGGCAATATATTCTGTTGATGAAAGGATGCAGCAATATGTATTGCTATGGCAGAGATTTTGTGATATTTTACAATAATATTTTGTACTGATTATATTTTAGTAGTGAATTTATTAGTAAACCAGTGCCTACTGGTAAGTATAAAATATAAGGCAGTTTTTTCCCCTTTTTCTTTTCTTCCTTAATTTGTATTTTTAGGTTGTTTGGGATTGTCTCTTTTTTAACTTTTTAACAGTTATTTTTTAAGTTTCAATATTGTTTTGTTAATTGTATATGTATAAAAAAATTAGAAATTATTTTTTAATTTTTTTAAAAAAGAAAGTAGCTTCTTTATTTGGGCTAGCATGGCTGAAATCAAATTAACTTTAAGAATAATCTTCCTTTTTAACTTAAATTTAACTTATCCTTTTAAAGGATAGGACAGGCTTCCATTTGTTCATTTCAGAGTTCTGTGTGCTTTGTGATATGAAAGTTGAAATCCAAAGTATAGAGGTGCTATTTCCACAGGATGTTGAGCCATGCTAGTGGGCTTAAGAAAGCTGGATTGCCCAGTGGATTATTCATTTAGCAAGTTATTTAAATCATGAATTTTGGATTGTTCCTCTCTGAACCAGTAAGAATCCATAATTTTGTTAAGGAATTTGAGTTAAGTACTGCTGTATCTGCTGGAAGGAGGAATAGTTTATTCTGGTTTATTTTCCAGGTAGCCATAATGTTAATTTTCCTGTTCTGTTCTTACTCCATTCACGAAGGATTGGCATAGAGATTATATTCGTCTGTTAAATTGATGAGGAATTCTACACAGCTTTCAAACCTCCTGAACCTGTTAACAATAATCATAATGAGATTAATTATGCAGAGAGAATTTGAATGGGCTAAAAGGATTGTTTGGAAAGAAGGAAAAATTATGTTATAATTTTTCATCATCATCTAATAAGTATATATATAAAAATATACTTTTCTTCTCATATCTCTATTTTAATGTTCTTTCAAATAGAAAGAATTCTGAATATCCCAGATATTCCTCATTTGTCCCAGATTCCTCATTTGTCACACCAACTGATAATATATTATATCCCCCCATTTTTTGGGGGAGAGGGTGCTCTTTTTTTTGAAAGTATCTTTTGAAATGTTTCAGAAGTTTTAATGAATCATCTTTGATCCTATTAAGGATTACACAGCTCACTTGGTTGCTAAAATGAAATTTTGTGTAGATGGTATTGCATGTTTCAGCTGAATTAGTTTGCCAAAGTGTTGGAAAGAAAAATTAGACATAAAATGTTTTTAGTTAATCCCTTCAATCAACTGAACAAAGAATCCTATATGAACATGAGAAAGTCAAAAGAAATAGACAATTGACTAAAAATCATTCATCAGCAGAATTTGATCTGAAGCAGATCAGGTTTCATAGCAGGCAAGTATTCCCTTTCCACCCTAATTCCTTCATAAGTTAGAGCAAGCTGATCATAAATCTATTCACATATTCCACCCAACAGGTGCATGTTGCAAATGAAGTATGCACGGTATTATTTCCATAAAGTGTGAACTCTCTGTGTGATTTTTATGCTGCCCTCTTGAATCCTTGGAGATGGGATAAAAGGCAGATGATATCCATGTATTTGCAGTCTTGTCAGCATTTGGCTACATTTTGTTTCTGCATTGAAAACAATAAGATATTCAGTTTAATGTCCAGTAACTGCAAATCACACTGAAAATATGGTGGGATTAATGTAAACATTCAAATGCTAGGGTTAAGTTACAGGCATGTGTCAATTTTAGGTTTTGGAAATAATGCCCTTACTATTCAGCCCTGTTTGGTTGGTGATGTGCATTGCTTCAGTACCAGGGGAAGACAGGAATAGAGAGAGAACATACAAAACAGAAGGAATCCTGCTACACATTTTTCCTAAAACAGAACTTGTATAAAAGGAAGAATTATTATCTGTTAAATGCTTGGATTTCAAAGGTCAAGCTAGTCATTTAAGAAAATGCTTAATGCATCCGTTTTCTTGACTATCCAGAAGCAGGGAAATGTATGCCGTTGTGTAATTCTTTGCCTCACATCTGAAACTATACTTTGTCCTAGTGGATAAGGAAAAAAGTCTACTGTTCTACTGTTGTTGGGCTATGGAATCTAGTTCTCAAAGGATATACTGTAGATAGTAGAAATCCTATCTGGGATGCCACTGAGGGATTTTTTGGGGAACCCTGTTGGTCTTTTCTCACTCTGGAAATGTTGATGGCAAGAGAAAAACTAGAACAGAGTAATTAAGCAGCTATACATCCACCAGCATCAGAAGAACACAAACTTGCCATTCTGATCCATTTCATCTCTGTCAATTTGTAATAGATCATTTTATTTAAACAAGCTTTGCAAACATTTCTACTATTTGTACTTAACTGTGACATCAGTGACAGCTATGATTTAGAATTCAGTTGCATGATAAATAAATACATATGCTATGAAAGAACTTAAGAATTCTGGCAGAAAATGTATAAAGTCACACCTTTTTGGTTTATCACTACTATAACCATACTACTATAATCATACTATAACCTTGGTAGATCAGTATCAATCCATTTTAGGCCACATCCTATTCCATAATGACCACTATTTCAGAAAATCTGTTTTCTATGATATGTGGAGATAATAATTACCTTTTAGACAATTATTGAAAAGTGATGGTAAAATTCAAACAAGTGAGGACTACTGTTATCAGTGGGAACTGTTAATGAAACAGTGGCAACATACTGAGCCAATTTTCACTTATGCTCCCTTTCTTTCAAGACCTGCTCTTCCTTTTTTCATTATTGCCCAACAGGAATGAGTAGTTCCCTCCAGTGAACTGCATTACTAGCTGTCACTGGTCTTTTTATCAAATTACAAATTGGGTTTTCCCTTTTCGTCTTTGGGAAGCAAACTAAGCCTACTTCTTTTTCCCTTCTCTTCAGCAGTAAGTAACATTTATCCAGACATTTCCTTAAATGAGGACATGGACTGCAGCTATCATGGATCAATGAAACAAAAAATTCACCAATTCATAGAGAAATATTGCATTAAAGAATAAAAGATAAACTCTCTTCTCTTCGATTAGATAAACTCTTTTTCATTTATTAAATGCAGACACATAGAGGGGTCAACTGCAGCTTAATTCCACACTGAATGAAAAATTGTGTCAATTTTTTTTTTGTCAATAAAAGGAAAAGAAGTAATTTTTGTCCATTACATGCTAGACCCCAGGAATTTAATGAAAAATATGTTTCAACTCTGTTGCTTTTCTCCTCCTGAATTCTATTTTAGCAATTATAGTCCACACATAACAGGAAGTAGAGTATATATCACTCTACTTCTGTACTTAAGGGCAGCACACACATTAAGTGGAAAAAAAATACTGTAACATACTACAAACAACTGTTAAACCACAATTTTAGAAAAGTCTACAAGTGAAAAGGTCCATTACAGCATGTTTTGGACAAATTTGATTAGATTTAAAGTTTTGTGAACTGAAGACCCTGCTCACCCATCTCTTCTTCTTTCCTGCAATCTGCTGTTCTTCCCCAAAAGCTTCTCAAAAGATCTTACCCCCTGAACAATGCAGGCTACAGACAAAGGAATAGAGGAGAAAGAATCACCAAAAACTGCTTGGGGAAGCTTAGGAGAAAACAATATCCATGCCGTTGTGTGAAAGCAGAATTCCAAATCAACTGCTTTATAATTAAGTACAATTTAGTTGTGATTAATTAGTTATGGGTTTTTTTTTCCAGACTGAAAGCAAGTACAGCTCACATTATGAACACATTATCTGAACTTGTCTCTATCTTAGCTGATGCTGTAAATGCTGTATTCCGTTCTGAAAAAACAAGGTACTGTAAGATAAATGACAGTTATTAGGAAGCAGAGAATTTATACTCTAATGGCTATAATGCAACGTAATGTAAAAGCTGTTATGAATACCTATAACTTAGAGGTCCAGTCCTACCACTGATAGACTTTACACAGTCTATAAATAATTTTGTGTGTGTGTGTGTGTGTGTGTGTGTGTGTGTGTATACCAAGTGCAAAAGATTATGAGAAACGCTAGTGCCCCGTCGAATGATCTGGGTAGGAAGTGTGCCAGCCTCACAAAAAAAAAAAAAAAAAAAAGCTGAGCAAACTTCCCGCTTGTCTCTAGCAATCGTTCCATATTCCTCTTGTCCTAATAAGGGAGGGGAAAAAAACTATTTTAACCCGAGAGTGGGAAATAAACATCCCTCTTTTTCATTAATTCCTTCTCGCAAAGCTAGACAATCTCTTTGCTGCTCTGGTTTTAATTCTATTTTTTTCCAGTTTCCAGGGGATATAAGGTCTCTTAATGCACCTATTCCACTTTGAGGAAGGGCATTGAAAACAAGCACACACCTGCACAAATGTGCCCCTGAATTTCTTTCGTTTGCTGTGCAATTTTGGCCATGGGACCTTGGTGGGGCTTGAAAAAGGGGCCTGGGATTTACAGAAGGCCATAAACCCTGGTTGGCTTATCCTGTTTTAGCTAGTGGTGTCCCTTTCTCTATAAAGATATAGATATAACTATAGATTAGTTATACAGTGTGTGGGATATTGAGAGCCAGTTTGGTGTAGTGGTTAAAGCAACGGGCTAGAAATCGTGAGGCCGTCAGTTCTAGTCCTGCCTTAGGCACAAAGTAGGCTGACCATATGTCCCATTTTGAATGGGACAGTCACTTTTTTTAGCATTTTTCAACCGTCCCGTCGTTTTGATAAAAATCTCAATTTTGTCCCATTTTTTAAACCCGGCGGGAATGGTGCGGAAGGAGGATCCGAGCCGGAGCTGCCGATTGGAGGCAGCCCGGAAGAGGAAGCCCTCCTGCCTGTCAGCACGCAGCAAAGGAGGGCGGAGAGGTGGAGAGAAGGGTGATTGGCTAGGCGGGAGCCAATCGTGTGGACCGGGGGGTGGGGTTTGCAGGCGGGAGCCAATCACACGGACTGGGGTGTGGGGACCCGTCTTTTTCATGAATACGGAATATTACATAACACCCCGTCCCATTTTGCCATCCCAATGTCCCGTTTTTGCCTCAAGGAAATATGGTCAGCCTAAGTATTAGGTATAGTCGAAGGCTTTCACGGCCGGAATCCGATGGTTGTTGTGGGTCAGAACACGGCCACACAGCCCGGAAAACCCACAACAACCATAGTATTAGGTATGTTTGCCGCCTTGAGTTATTTATAAAAATAATAAAGGCAGTATAGAAAATAAATAAATAAATAAATAAATAATGGTAAGAAGTATGTGTTCACTGCACAATTAATATAACATCCAGTTTGGCTCCCTGTCACTTATTCTTTATTTTTTTGCCATCTGTAGAATGTGGTTTAATGCTATTTATCTTATATCATGAGAGTAATGTGGACAGTGGATTATGGGAATTGGTAAAGTGATGATCATATGAACTTTGACATTAAATACATTTCTTGACAACATCTGGCCAGTGTTCATGAGTTTTTGGCACTAGGCCATGTATAAAAGCAACTGGACTATGAAAAGTTTGATTGGATAATACCACTATTATCAAAGTAATTTTTTCTTACATTTTATCTTGATTGCAGTTTCATATCTTATGAAAACAAAACTGCTTTCTTTTCCTAGAAATTAGCAAAATACTTCTTTTTAAAAGCATCTCTCTCCACCTTAGTCAATGAAAACTATTTGCCATTGCAGCAGATTAAAGGCACTTTTTTATGCTGAAATCTTGAATATGAATATACATGTAGACACCCATACCTACATATATATCTGTGGATAATGATGGAGTGGAATTTTATTAATGCTTCTGAATACTATGGCATTACTTTTTTAATAAAATGATGCTGTTGGCAAATCCTATTTTATATAAAGATATGCATATTACTAATAATGTGCCAACTCTTCCCCCACTCCCCCAGGTAATTTCTAAAACTCTAAGAAAGCGAGTGATGTCTGACAAGGAGAAAGACTAGGAAATCTCAGGCTGCTAATGAGAGCTTCCGTGAAAGAGTCTGCACAGACAGGGAAATGAAGTCTCCAAAATAATAATCAGAAATGCAAATGCAGAAACCAGTTAAACAAGCAAAGAAAGAAAAAGAAAAGATTTTGTTCCAGCTAACTGCATTCATGTTTGCCCAGTATGAAATGTATGCCCTCCTCTAAGCAAAAGAAACAAATGAAACCAATAAAATGGTTTGAGGATGTACATAAAAATTTGCACTGGAAAATGGATCTCCACTGATGCTTAAGATGATGTAATAGGTGAGAAAGAACTGATCAGATGTCAGCTTGGTGCACTGGCAATAGGAAGGTAATGATATTAGCCTGTCATATAGAATTGGTATAAAATTACTATAGAAGTACTAAGTTAAAGTGTTATAACGATTGGTATAAAGCCAGTTTACATTCAAAATACTTTAGACCAGGGCTTTCCAAAGTGCCGCCGCTTTGGAGGGTGTGCGGTGGCGCGCGCGCACACGGCAGCGGCGCGGGGGGTGTGCGGCAGTGTGGGGGGGGTGCAGCGGCACGCGCATGCACGGCGACAGCGCAGGGGGCGTGCGGCGGCGCAGGGGGGTGTGCGGCGGCGCGTGCGTGAATGGCGGCAGCGGCAGCGGCTGCCGCTGCCACTGTGCACGCACGCGCCGCCACTTCCAGGTGGTGTGGCGACACACCACGCTGTGTGTGGTGACACACTTTTGTGTCACGACACACAGTTTGGAAAGCTCTGCTTTAGACTGTCAGGCCTTCATGGCAGATACCACAAACACATTCACTCATCTTAGACATAGAATCTATGAGGGAGAAATGCTGGTGGTTACTTATAGGGTCATATTTTCCCAGTCCCTTCCTCTCAAAAGAAAGAAAGGTTTTTGATCCTTTTTTTTTAAAACAAAGCCAGAAGCTGTGTAGCATCATTCTCCTGATTAAAGGGAAGAATATATAAGAATCTGGAAAGTTAAAGTGAGTTATTACCACTTTTTCAATTTTTTGTGTGGAAAATATACAGTAGTTTTATTTTATTTTCTCTTTGAGATGGCTTTATCACCCAGATGGGGAAGGAAGATCTGAACGAAGGAAAAGGTGACTCATATGAAGGTTTCTAGAAAATGTGCAGGCATTTGGTTCACTGTTTAATGTACTGTTGATACTACATTATTTGTTAAATGGCAGTGTGGTACAGGCCCGCAACTAGGGTCTGTGTCACCCAGGGCAAACATGGATTCCACGCCCGCCCAATGAATTCCATGCCCCTCCGCAGGGTTGAGTCCCTCATCCCCCATGTGGAACAGCAGCGCGGTGTGATGTGGGAAGGAAGGGGACCCTCCCCATCCCCAGGGGCACTGGGGCTCCCGCCAGCTGGCACAGATGGGGCAGGGGAGGGTGCCGGGGAAACCCCGGCACGGCCGAGAAACGCTGCCTTCCCCCGGGAGTGCCCCCGCTGGCCCACCGCGCAGCCCAGCAGCTCGGAGGAGCACCACCCTGGGCCTCCCTCCCTCTGCAGCGAGCACCGGTGAATTAAGTACGGCGGGTGGAAAGAGGTGCCTCTGCAGAAGCGCTCAGCTCAGCTGCTGGGGCATGCCTGCACAGAGGAAAGCTGGGATTGAGGGCAGTGCTCAGCAGATGCGGATTGGCTGCAGGGCAGGGGGTGGGCCGGCTGGCCTGTCTCCATGCTGCCCCACAGCCAATCACCACCAGTGGGGGCGGTCCCCCGCCGTTGCATGTTGCGCCCTATCGGCAATTGTGCCAGGAAACAGTCAGCATACAAATACTATTTTGTCATTTTGGCATCCCCCCCAGCACAGCACCCAGGGCACATGCCCCGCTTGCCCCCCTAGTTGCGGCCCTGGTGTGGTAGCTAATTGTATTCTTTAACCCCATTTTTTAAATGACAATTCTGATAACATGTCTTCTTGTATATCTAACCAAGCTTGGCCATTCTGCCTGGCAATGGTTCTCTAGGGTCTCCAACAGAGGTATTTTCCCATCATTAGCTACCAGATCCTTTTAATATAATGTATATAGAACATGGGACCCTCATATTTGAAGCAGATGTTCTGTCATTGAGCTGCTTCTCAGTGATAGCTTTTCCAACAAAGGGATAAATCATTTCCCTGTGGAACACAGTACAATTCAACTTTTCAGATCTTTTGCAATTCTATATCCAGATCTATTTGGCTTTTGCTGCAGAAACAACATCAGCCTCTGATAATCTTTTTGAGATTTTGAGATTATCAGAGCTCAATTCTTGTCACTTGGGTTTTTACAATGGAGAAAGAATTATTTATATGTGGGTAAAGCTTTCCATGAGCAAAAAGCAGTGGGATCATGGCTGATTTATGGAATAGTTTGAGACTAAAGAAAGGCATAGCATTTTTCTCATTAATTCAACAAACCAATGAGAATATTATTCCACAATAAACAATTTTACAATTGTAAAATTCCACAATTTTAACATTTGGATGAAAGATAAGGTAAAATGAAAGGTAAGTTGTTAAAAGCGATTTTATATAATTATTTTTAAATAACTGTAACACAACAGTATCCTCTCTTAAGGGTAAATTGTTGTTGTTGATAATGACACAATATACTCCCTCCCCTTGGAAGCATCACTGCCACTTCCACTTCTTGTACTACAAAACACCATGAGGTGTTTATACTCCTGGATTCAAACTCTTGGGTTCAAATTCTTAGTAGATATTACTAATTAGAGAAGTCTGTTTTCAAGGCTGCCTTTAAAACCATACAAATACATAATATTTAATAGATCTCTGTGAAGCTTTGATTTAAGGGCAATTCCCTCCCTCCCTCCCTCCCTCCCTCCCTCCCTCCCTCTCTCTCTCTCTCTCTCTCTCTCTCTCTCTCTCCTCTCTTCCCCATGTGTGTTTTAAATGCTTGTTACTTTTTGTGACTTTGAGATGTTTTTGGTGCAGCAAACGGGATCCTGTAGCCTGGGCATGCATTTTGCAGCTTCCTCCAGCAGCAATAGTGCCCCTATCTAAATAGTGTGGGGCAAAGGGAAATATCTTGGAAGGGAAAGAGGCATATCTGTGTGAGTTGGATTAGATTTAATCCTTGGCTGAACTGATATAGATGCTCTCAAATGTAGCACTGGAAGCTACAAAGCTTTTCATCTTGGGATACTTAAATGGCTTCCATGGGTTTTACACTGGTTGTTTTGGGACCGATCTCTGAGGCAAGTCATGTCCTCCACTTGATTGGTGTCCTTGATGGAATGTCTAATATATTGGAATCCCAAAAGTGGTTCCCTTACCAGATCAATACTTAGTGAAGATTGGGATTTCATAGCAAATTCCCTTCTCAGGGGTAAGGACCAAGTTGGACCATAACAAAGTTTAATGGATTGATTGGTTTCTGTAGATTTATTTCTTAACTTGAAGGTGCCATAGCAGCAACTTGGTGAAATGAAGAGGAATTTGGGCAATATGGAATTGTTGCTAATTCCAGGGACTATACATCAGGATTTAGATAATAAGCCTGTTTCCTGGATGGGATCACCCTCCTCTTTAACAAAGAGGTCTGAAGATCTTATTATAGTGGCTTTTATTAGCATTGGTTAAAACAGTTGTACCAATATTGAGGATAGAAAGCTGACATTCATAATCTCAAGGTTGGATTATTACAATGAACTATTTGTGAGGTGGTTGTTGAAGTCAGTCTAGAAATTGAAGCTGACTCAGGGGTGCTATGTTATTCATGTGTTTAAACAAATACAGTGGGTGCTAGTTTATTTTTGAGCCCATTTTAAGATGCTCATTTTGATATAAAAAAAACTAAACAATTTAGGCCCAGGTTATTGCAGGACCCTCTGCAAGATCAGCTTAGATGTTAGATCTTTAGTGGGACATATCGTGGGCGCTTCTAATGCCAGCAGAAAATTGTACACTTTCCATGGGAACTTAGTCATGGAACAAACTGGAGTTGAAGCAAGTGCCCTTCTTTGTATGGTGGGTGGGGTGGGGGTTTAAATCTTACTTTTTATCCAGACCTTTTAGAGTTTTAGGGGATTTCTGCTCCTAGGACATTTTTATATTGATATTGCAAGCCAACCAGAAGCATCTGAGAGTGGGCAGTTCATACATTTGTAACATAAAATAAATGATATACTATTTTAATTAATACCTAACCAAATAAAGTACAAATATCATTACTATAAATCACACATTACAGCTTACTTTTCCCAATAATGTTTATTTAAAGCAGATGCATGACATAATGTAATCATACTCAGCTTTTCCCCACTTGAGACAAAAGGAATGGAGAGTCATTTGAATATAGTGACATCACATCATTCATCTATTTTAACTGGATATCACAGACATATTGGGAAGAGATATGAACTATTAGCAAGAACAACATCCCTTGGGTTCTTGGCTCACTTTACTTATGTGTACGAAAGAAATATATGAAGAAAGATTTATCCCTTAATTTTATTCCAAGAGATGTTTTGCTCACATTCATTTTCTTGGTAAGAAAAGATGGCCTTCCATTTTTTGTTTTTGTTTTTTTTTCCTGTAAAATATTGGTCTGATTGTTTGGTAAATATCCTGCTATGGAGAGATATTCACTGAATTATATAAAGATGGGTTTTAACATTTTAAATTTCTGTGTCACTTTGGTTTTTAATTTCCTGTTGCCACAATAAATGGTTTCAGTCTCCTTCAGTTAATGAGTTCCTTATTTTTTGAATCCATTTGTACATTTGGTATGATTGTTGATTAAATATAATTAATTTTCCATCTCCTATGTGCAAGAGTCAAATCGTACAGCCTGCAGCTCTCTCTTGAAATTGTCACTGACCTTTCATATATAAAGTCATTTCTTGACTGCCATTTCCTGTAAAAGGAAATATGTAGTCTAAAGTCTGTTCTGTGAGGGATGATAACTCTTAGTGGGCTAAGCTCATTGTGTATTCCATCAGAAAAGTGTCTCTGTCCAAGATCCCTAGGTAGGCTTCATTTGAACAGCAACTTCATTAAAATGGAAAGCAGACATTGCATACTTTTTTTGACACAGGGAAAGAAATACGTCTCTCCAACAGAGCTTCTATCTGACAGCTATGTAGGCTATCTCTGGGTTTGCACCTTCAGATAACATTCCACTTTTTTATCCAAGAAGTAAAGGTCAGGGTAATTTGAGTAATTATTGAATTGTTTACAAAGCAACAATTTTTGCATTAATATAAAAATTTGGAATGCAGGTACAAGGGGTTGAATTGTTTTCTTTGAACAGGTTTAGGTTGGAGTGCTACATGACCCCTGGAAGTACATTCAGGATTGAAAGGACACCTGGAACAGACAGCCTCTGATGCATCCACTCCTTCCCATACATGCTTCATCATACAGAAAAAAGTAAAGATTATAGCATTGGGATATTCTGTACCTGATATTAACATCTGCTATTGTAGATTAAGTAAACTGCCTTTTCCTCTCAAAAAGGAGAGGAAGGACAAAGCAGGCAAAACCAAGGCAAACTCCTTCTCTTTTATATTGCTTAGAAAATGGGGTGGGATCATGTGGTCCTTCAGATTTTGTTGGACCACCAGACCTGCCATCATGCCTAATCAATAACAATGCTAGCTGCAGTTGATGGAGTTGATTGCACAAATTCTAGAGGGCCAAGATTCCCAATCCTGGCTGAGGACCTCAGGCATCCACACATCTTGGTCACTATTCATATTTCTGATGGGAAAGAGGACACTCATAATTTGTTCTGCAGCCCTGTACTATTTACACTTTGCATCTGTTCAGTTGTGCTGATGCTCTGCTCGTATGATTCTTTTCTCTCTAAAAGATAGAGAAGAATCACACAGCTAGGGACTCCATACAACTAAGGTGGTAATATGGAACACTCAGTTCATATTAAACTTTATCATCACAGGGAAGAAAAAAAAATGCACGCCTTCATTATGTAAGGAGCTCCATCTTCCATTGTTAGGCTGACCATATGTCCCATTTTGAATGGGACAGTCCTGTTTTTTTAAACAATTCCTGACCGTCCCGTTGTTTTAATAAAAATGTCCATTTTGTCTCTTTCTCAATGAGAGAGCACCCACCCTCCCCGTTTGCCAGGGCGCCGTGGGGACCGCACTGCCGGCGAGGCTCTTAGATGGAGTGTCTGTGCACGAATGCACACACGAACGCACACCCACTTTGTCCAGCGAGCCGTGGGTAGGTTACGGTCCCATTTTCGTCTCAAGGAAATATGGTCAGCCTATCCATTGTCCTTCTATGGCTGTCATAAGGGGACTTTGTTACACTAAATGACTATTTTGCAGTGTGGGGGCAAAAACATATGTTCTTAATTTCTCTGTAAGATGATAAAGGTGGGAAGGAAAGAAACAGGTTTGAACAAGAGTGTCCATTCCTCAATGTATAGGCCTAAAGATTTTGGCAAAGAAGAATGTATAAGTTGGAGTTCGGTGCCTTGTTTAAGCTTGGGTATGGATATCATACCATGTCCAAACAGCTGTATCAGTATGGTAATAAAAGCCATGAAATGGATATATGGATTGCAGTAATAAGTTAAAAATATTAAATATTTGAAAGCTCTCCTCAGGTTGGATTGATTTTATTTCAGTTTCACTGTGGTATTTAAAAATATTTTTTCTTAAAGAAGGTGTTTCCTTGTAAGTCACAATAACCAGTACACATACTGATTTGATTATTTTAAGTAAAGCTTTTATATGCATCTCTGAATTTCTGTTTTTGCAACTTGGAGCATAAGCATATTTGGTTGCTACATACTAATCTTATTATGACTTTTGAAAAAGATACTGGGATTTAACTGTGTTAGCAAAGTATAATTTATTATTAGATCATTAATTCTGTGTTTGTGGTTCATGTCCAAATAGTTGGGATGCCATTGGGATTCAGTTAAGTAACTCTGAGATAATACTAGAGCTGCAATCACATATAGGGTTACCAGTGAATAAATTCCTATTAAATACAGCTAGGCTACATTTGTAGAGTTGCAGTTAATGAGGCAATATTGTGAAAATACATCATACAAAAATTTTTGATACATCATTTTTAACCCAGATGGATTTAACAATAATGTGAAAACCCAGGGTTGTTTCACATGAATGGTACATTCATAATCTAAATCTAAAAACACTCCCCATTTGGAGGCATACTTCTGAGAAGCATATCAGTATGGACAAATGTCAGGATCTTTTCAAAGTCAAGAAGTCCGTATCCATAAAAACTAATTATGAGACATTTTCCCCCTTTCTTTCTTCAGAGAAAGAAGTTGAGATATGTTTTTCATTTTTGTAACACTGTGTTCCTTATTTGAGCCTTAAATATTTCACTTGAGATGTCTTCCCAATGCAGTAGTGAGAGCTGTATAGACAACTTTGCTCAGAAGAAAAGATCTTAGTGTCTCATAAATGAATACATGTACTTAACTACCTGGAGCCTTGTGACAGACTTAACAATGGCTCTCTGTAGTATTTCTTGTTCTTCTTTTAAGAAAAAAGATTGTTTTAATGTAGTGAAGAAAAAAGGGGAAAAAAGAACATGGCGATGATCAGAATCACACAGTGCTACTAAAAGTAAAGTTTTAGCTAGGATTTTGGAGATACCCCCCCCCCCCCCGTAATAGAAAAGGGTTCTTGCCAAGAAGCTAATCAGCAGTGGCAGATCCATTTGTGAAGATGACTCATAATCCAAATGTATGACTTCCTTGAAACAACCTCATAATTTTTTTTGGCTATCAGCTTCATCCTATTTGCTGACAGCAGAGTTTTTGTGGGATAATTCCCAACACAACTTACTGGCTTGGGAGTTCTCTCTGAAGTGTAAGAAAATCTCCAATTTATAATTTAAAGAAAATGTTTTCAAATAATATTTTCCTGATACATTTGAAGAAGTGTCCTTGGTCTGCCCTGCAGTTTTCTTGGCAAGGTTTTTCAGAAGTGGTTTGCCATTGCCTGCTTCCTAAGGCTGAGAGAAAGTGACTGGCCCAAGGTCACCCAGCTGGCTTTGGGCCTAAGGCGGGACTAGAACTCATGTATGAAGCAGTTCTAAAAAGTAATGCCAGTTGTACCTTGCTTTGTGTTTTCCGCTTAGCTAAGTGAATGTATGTTGACATATGCTGTCTTCATATGAATTGAGTATTAAGTACCAGCCATTTAAATTAACTTAAAGTGTGTTTTCATTTCTATAATATTGCAACAACCATTGATTTATGCATATTTAGGGTGCACAGGCTCATCCTATGTCAAAATATGCTTATTAATATTCTATCAGTAATTCACATTTAAATATCTTAATAGTAATTATGACCAATAAGCCAGAAAGATCACATTATGATCAGCCTTATCTTTGTTACTGATTGTGTAATGGTCTGTGGCCCAATTCTTTCATCATTTGTTCCACTGTAAATCTGAATCTTTTGAAGTCAATTAAGTTATTCAGTTTTTTTAAAAAAAACTGATATAGTTAAAATATCAGTCAATATTATCAGTCAAATATCAATAATATAGAGAATAAAGCTTTACTGAGGCACTCCCTCAATCTGTGAAAGGTTTATTTTTAAAAAAGAAAGTATATTAATAGTAGAAGCAGTTACCTTGTTAATATTATCATAATTACTATTTTCAGTATAAAGTGAGTAAAATTGGGTTCGATATGAGGAGACTTTTACTTGTGCAGTCTTCTTGTTCTCTTAGTCACTTCCCTGTGTAGCTTTTGTGTCACCTCTGATTGGCCATAGAGGATCTGCCAACAATCCAGAACAAATTTTGATAGCAGATAATAGTATTTGATGAGCAGCATGGCTAATAAGAGGAAAGGTACAGTATAGCCCTCTAGATGTTGCTGAATTATAGTTCTCAGCAATCGGTAGCCTTATAAACAGTAGTAAGTAAAAGGAGGAATTGTAGTTCAACAGCATCTGGAAAGCCATTGGTTCTTGATCTCTATTCTACAGCATGGCCTGAAGTCATATGATGAAGCCATTTTTTACATGCTAAGCAGATCAAGGCCTGGCTAGAGTTTGGACTATCATCTACCAAGAAACCCAATATATTCACCAAAGGTTTGGGAAGAAACAATGTAACTAAAATACACAAATTAAGAAAAGGTCACTGACTATTAGTCAGAGAGAGAGATTGTTGAGCAGGGTGGTTTGAGTCAACATTTTTTTAATCAAATCACCCCATTAGACCAGGTTTATGCCACTTTGATTTAGTGAATTTAATAAGGTGCAGATCTATTCTGTAAATCCAAACTGAATAAATTGAGTAAAACAGCTGGATTTTTGTAAAGAAAAGATAGAATAGTTATCAATAGTGTTTGTGGAAAACAAATGAAAACCAGAGATTCTTAGAAAATTTTCTTAATTTTCTAAAATGTTTCTAGGGCTCATTTAAAAATAGGCAAGATATGATGGGAATTGCTATTTTTCCATTAAAATCATGCACAAAGGTGCTCATAAGTGTTTACTATGTTCCCCAAATATGGGAACATACTGTCTTTTTTGTGTTTTATATTTTGACATATTAGATTTTTTTCCCTTTTATCCTCAAGTATCAACAATATACACTATACTATACAGAAATAGATTAATCTTTTAAAAAACCCTGAATGGCTGTACTTCTAATATTGCTTTATGCTCTCCTATCCAGTGTTTTATACAACACTTCGGTATCTCAGATAAAGATGCTATATAAATGCATGGTATTGTTTTTATTGCCTTTGAAGATTGAACAGCTGAGAAAAAAATATGTCCTTATATATATCATTCTTCATATAAGTTGGTATGACTTTCTATTAAAAACCACCATATATTGGAAGCCAAATCTATCTAAATTTCTCTTTTCTACTCTATCACATTAAACTATCATAATAAGTTATTCCATGCATGACAACAGATTCCAAAGAAATATGCAGGTACTCAGGCTATACTTAGTTGGAAGAAAACTGAACTGTAAACCAGATTCTCTTTTTAATCTGGTCTAGCCAATTTGAGAATCTGCTTGTTAGATCACTGATGATGGTGACACAAGGGCCTAAACCAGGGCTTTCCAAAGTTTTCCTGCGGTGACACACCAACCGCCGTTGGTGTGTCGCCGCGGGAAAACCCGGAAGTGCCGCCATTGCGGCAGCGCGCAAAAACCCGGAAGCGCTGCTGCCACTTTCGTTTTTTTGCGCGCCGCTGTTGGTGTGTCGCTGCGGGAAAACCCGGAAGCGCTGATGATGATCAGCGCTTCCGGGTTGTGTGGCGACACACCAGACTGTGTGTGGCGACACACTTTTGTGTCGCGACACACAGTTTGGAAAGCTCTGGCCTAAACATTTGCAGCCTTAGCCAGCAATTTGATTGATTGACTATGTGCATCAAGTTGTTGTTGACTTTTAGCAGCCACATAGATGGATTTTTTCCATGACAATCTGTCCCTAACCTGGTCTGTCAGGTCTTACAACAGTGCACTCATAGCCACTATAATTGATTCCATTTACCTTGTTGCTGGTCATCCTCTTCTTCTCTTTCCTTCCACCTTTCCCAGCAATAGAGCCTTCTCCAGAGAGTTTGGTCTTCTCATAATGTGTCCAAAGTAGGATAATTTGGTGACGTCCCAGCCTCCCAGTGAAGTCTTACCCATCGATCGCAAATGGTGGTTACTGTCTCCTGGCTGCAATTTGCTGTCCGGAGGACGAATGGGTCAATTCTGAGCATTTTTCCTTAATCCGGAAAAATGCTCCTGGGCTTCAGGAGAAACCAGCCTGAGCCTGAAAAAACTGCCATGATGCCAGTTCTGCCCGCGGACCTCGCGGGCACAGCTGTTCAGTCTGCCATGTTCCCACCATTTCCAAGCTGCGCTGCAGCCTTTAAGGGACATTGTCCAGCCACCCCATTTCTAAAGCACCCAATTTATTTTTTTTAAGCATTTGTACCCTAAGAGAGGCTTTCTACATTAAGGAGAAAAGATCTCTCTTGGTGCTTATCGTTATTTTTGTGATTTTTTTTTTTAAAAAAATCTTTTTAAGCTTTGGTTTTTGCTTTCTATCCAATGCTAAGGAGGGTTGAGAGTATGTTATTGTCTCCCTGTTATTATTTTGTGCTAATTTTGAAGATTTTAGCATTTTTCTTACATGTTGAATCTGCCGTTCTGAACTTTTACTTTCCTGCCGCTACTTTCTCTGGGGACTGTTATCTTATCATAACTCAGTTCGGAAATTTTCCATTACCTTTTACTGTTGCAGGTTACGTATCCAGGGGGCGCCATAATTTACTGTGTGAGACGTGGATGATCTTAACCAGGCTGACTTCCATCGAGATATTAAAGCAGATATAAAGCAGATTTTTTCTGATTCCTACCAAGTTATTATGCAAGACATTCAGAGCATTGTGGAAAATATGTGGTCTAAAATGTGCCATCTGGTTGAGGATACTGTCAATGAAATTGAGGAATTTAACAGCGATGGAAATGTCTTTTCTAAGATCAAGTTGAAGGCTTCTGTTATGGAAAACAAGGGGTTATTATGTATGTGAGGCTTTTTGAAGAGAAGTCTGTGTTTGTGAGGGGAGCAGTTCGGCTGTTTGATTTCTTTAAGAAAATAGCTCTGTGTTTATTATGGGGATATGTAAATGCTTTGGTCTATTTTGAAGTGGGTTAAGGGGCTAAAATATTTATCTGGATGGTTTTTTGGCTTTGGATGATTTTACTTATCATTAATGATTGGGATTAAGATTATTAGGGTTGTTTAAAAAAATAATATTAATTCATGTTTCTTGTATTATTAATTATAATGGCAGACAATTTACATGCTTTTTGCTTTTTATTACAGTAGACAGGAATGTATAGAATAGTAGTAGGAAGGGAATAATTAAGTAATTGTTATTTTTTGGGGGGGAAGTTGATTAGGTGATTTATGCTTTTTTTCCCTTTTAATATAAGGGGAGGGAGCAATGGTATTTAGTGATTTTTATAATGTGCTAAGGGGTTGACTGATAGAAATAATATGATTTTGGTTTAATATAGAGTGAGGGATTGATTATGGAAAATTGCTGTATATCCTTGATGTTTAAAGTCGGAAGTCACTTCTTTTTGTAATTTTTTTTTAAATTCTCTTATGTTTTCATACTTTTTAAGTTCTTTTTCTCTTTTTTGTAGTTTTTTGTTTTCTGTATCTTTTATCTTAAGTAGGATAATTTGAGCCTGGTCATTTGTGTATTGAGTGAGAACTTTGGCTTGATTTGTTTGTTGATCCATTGGCTGTCCACAGTATTCAACACCAGAGTTCAAAAGAGTCAATACTTTTCCTATCCTGCCTCTTCAAAATCCAACCTTCACTTCCATAGAGTATCCCAGGGAATACCATGGCTGGCACGATTCTGATCTTTGTAAGTGTAGATACATCACAGAATTTGAACATCTTTTCCAAGGCCTTTATACAGTAGCTGCTGTACCAAGTGCTAGTTTGCGGTATATTTCTTGACTGCTTACTCCTTTACTATTGATGGTTGATCTTAAAAGGCAGAAGCTATCTACTACTTTGATATCTTCATTATCAGTTCTAAGGCTGGTTGTTCTACCTGTTATCATTAGTTTGGTCTTCTTTATATTTAATTTTAGTCCAATTTTTTCACTGTGCTCCTTGACTATTATTACTAGAGCTTGCAGATCTTTTGCATTTTTAGCTATCAACATGGTGTCATCAGCATAGTGTTTTTTCCTCCAATTTTAAAACCACATTCATCTTCTTCCAGTCCAACTTCCCTTAATATATAACGAGCATATAGGTTGAATGAATGAATGAATAAATAAATAAATAAATAAGCCAGCAATTTAATATACACAAAATGATTTTGAAGAAAGTAGTTGAGCCTTCCTAACAACGCTAACACAGGTTGAGGGCCCACCAGTGCTTGAATTGTTCTCTCCCATATATACTCCTTCCTTGTTTCAATTTGCCAAGTGGCAACAGTGAAAAGATAGAAAATTGCAATCTTAAGGTAAATTTCTTTGAGAGCACATCTGTGTGGGAAGTTTACTATGTCACATTAAAATGTGAAGGCCCTTAGCTCAGTAGAAAAGGAAGTGAATTCTAGCATCTCTAGTTAAACTATGAGTATCATTATACAAAAAGTTTGAAAATGAACGTATAACTATACAGCAATTTCATATATTAATACGTTTGGCTCCGGTTAGGACATTTATTTAGGTTTAAGTATTAGATTGGTATGAATGCCAAACAATTAGGCTGATTTAGTAGATTCGGGAGATATCCAATTCAAAATGAATTGCTCAAATCAAGGTTCCAAAAGTTTCATGATTGACTTGGCATTTGGAAGAGTAGAGAGATACAAAAATTGTTGGGTTACATATTGTGCTTTAACAATGGCTGACTTCACATATCAAAGTCAAGAACCATTGTTTAAAACCACTGTGGCTAGATTCACACAACATATTAAGTCAAAATTAAACAAGCCACACAATAGCTTACTGTAATGTGTGAACCCAGGCATTGTTCCTGCAAAGATTTCTCCTTAAGTTCTTCATACATGGAAAATGTCAGGGCTTGTAGAAGAGAAAAGAGAATAGTTGGATGACTAATAACTCTAATTTTTAACTTCGGAAACAATTGTAAAGTACTTTAGGGAACACTGAAGTAATATAGTGAAACAATATATTGCTGTACCATTCTAGTATTCAATACTCTTTGCTAGTTCCCTCTCTCAGGGCCAAAAATAGTCAGAGAAGTTTTGCGAAGTTTATGAAACCTGAGAGGAAACTGGAAACTACTGGAAGTTCAAGTGTGAATCTTATAATTGTGCATATTCCTGTTCTTTGTTTTCCTTTCACAAAGGAAAAACAAAGAAAATACTATAATTTTTGTAACTTAAGATAGCTACACAAATATGTTGTTTACCATTTCTTACAAATGTGGAATTTAAGAACACCCAACAAAAGTTTATGGTGGAAGATTATGGACATTTTACAGAAAATATTTCTTCCATCACACATAGTTAGTCCCTAGAATTTCTTATAAGCTGTAGTGATAGCCACCAAATTTGCTAGCTTGAAAGAAACATTTGACTAATTCATGGAGGAGAAAGCTATCAATAGTAGTCATAAATTAATGATAGTCATAAATAATATCCAATATTGGAGACAACCCCATTGTAAATATCCATAGTTGGGAAATGTGAGTAGGAGAGAGTTGTTATGTACTGTACATATTCTGCTTATTCCTGAAGATGCCTGAGGTAACAGAATGTTGAAGTAAATAGGTATTTGGTGTGGTCCAGGCAAGGCTATCTGCAGGGTGTGGTCAAAAAGTCAAGATGGCAGCCATGGCAAAGCACATGAAAAATGGGTGAAGCTTTGATTGCCATGTCAATTTACATCCACTCATAACCTGTTAAATGCCAATTTATCCCACATGTGTCAGGAGTATTTTGTTGAATGCTCCCTCTCACATTCAACACTTAGCACTTGTACAGTAAATCTGTGAAGGTGGCTATTCCCTTAATTTGGTCATTCCTAGGGTTGCTTGTTGCTGGTTTTAAATCAAATAATTTCTCTTGAATCTATTTCTCTCTGTAGCCAGAAAAGTACATTTTGCATGATTTTTTAAAAATAATAATAGGTTTTTTTTTTCCTAATGGCAATTGTGCATTTTTTAAACTAGTCTAATGAAAATTAACACTTAAAACCTTTCAAAACATAACAAAATGCCTTATTGAGGCATTATTGCCTCTTAGAGATGAATGGATTATGTATTTCCATTTCATGACAGTTTCACACATATTCATTTATAAGTCCATTTCTATATCAATGAAAGCTTACTGGCTCCTCTTTAACATCACATGAAGCCACTAGGTGAGATCATCCACCAGCACAGGGTGAGGTAGCATCAATATGCTGATGTTACTCAATTATACAGTACATCTCTGCCTTGGGCCAACCAAGTGATTCTGTTGAGGCTCTTCCTTGGTCTCTGGAAACTGTAGGGGCTTGAATGAACAACAGGCTTCAACTCAAGGCTAACAAGACGAAGTAGCACTGGGGTGTAGAGTCCCCAGATCCAGTGATTTGCCATCTTAGTTCTGGATGAGGAACAAGTGGCAGCCATGGCTAGAAAGCCTTTTGCACAGTTACCACTTGTGTGCCAATTGCCCCTTTTCCTGGATCAGGAGACTGCTCACGGTGACTGATGCCTTGGTCACCTCCTGAGTGGATTACTGCAATACACTCTGGGGCTGCCCTTGAAGAGCATTCATAAACTTCAGCTGATCCAGAATGCAGCAGTATGGGCAGTTATGGCTGCATCTCATGGTATTCCCATGGTATGCCTATGTTACACTTCTGCTTTGCAAGCTGCACTGCATCCAGCGTGCTTCCGGGTGCAATTCAAGGTGCTGGTTGTCACCTATAAAGCCCTTCATGGCAAAGAGCCAGATTATTTGTGGGACTGTATCTCTCCAACAGTTTCTACCTGCGCCACTAGGTCCAACAGAAGGGGAATGCTCTGGGTCTCATCTACTAGGTAATGTCATCTGCCAGGAATAGGATGTGAGCTTTTTATGTTACAGTGCCTCCCTCTAGAATATCTCACACACACATGAGATCCAGCTAGCTCTAATTTTGCTGGCATTTTGGAAAGCTTTAAAAACATGGTTGTTTTCCCAGGTGTGGAGGCTAGGAGATGAATGTAGTCTGTGAGTTGGGTGGTATTGATTGTTGTCCTCAGCTGCCACTGCATGTACAATTATTATTATTCTTATTGGTTATTTTTATTGTGTTTTAACTTTCTTAGCTGCTCAGAGTTGCTATTGTGAGATGAGTGGCCATATAAATTGGCCAAAATAAATCAATAAGAATTCAAAGACATCTTCAAGCAATCCTGGTCAGAAAAAATATATCCCACTAGCCCAGAAAGATGTTAAACATGGAATTTGGGAATATCAGGCTGCATAGCATGTTCTCTGTTAATGAGCTATGGTTTCCAGGATAGCCAATAACATTTTGGTATACTATAGTAAATGTTTTAATTTAGCAAAATATTTGTGGATTGCATCCAGCATTAGGAGGGAAGATTTCCACTTAGAAGGTAGACCTTTCTCTTTGTTCTCCTCATGAAGCCCCTCCAAATCTGACTGAGAGCATTTCTAGATTCCTCAGAGGAGATTTGGAGTAGAGGTGAGCCATGGATCAGGATTACAGATTCAAGGATTTTGCTTGTGAACACCATTCTGTTCAAATATGTGTATTTCAAAACCTTGAAGTTTTGAAAAAGTGTAAATGACTATCTGCTTTGTTTTTCCTGCTTTTCTGGAGTGAAACAAATGTTTCAGTAACACATGGATATTTTCCTCGTCATGCATTTGCTTCTTATGGTAAAACAGAGAGTATTTTTTAAACAAAATTTAAATTAATTTCCAATACAGTACCTTCTTTGAAAGATGAATGTTTACAGTGTTTAATGTGTAGCAGCAGTGTACTTTTTTAATATTGTAGCTTTTATCATAGCACCAAATGAATATATCACAGATGAGTCAAGTAACTTTCAAGCCTACATACATATCTAATCTTTTTAATAGTTACCTTTCTGAGATTAAATAGTATTGTTTCAACAGTGTTTTACTGCTGACTTTGTGAAGGCACCAGTTCCTATTTGAAAAATTACCAAGTAAAGGAGAAGCAATGCAAGATGAAAATAATTGTATTTGCTCTTTTCTGACACTGATTAATTCATACTTATACAGGTGCTTCAGAACATTAAACCATAATGATTTCCAATTTCAGTTGAACAGCTAAAAGTTGAGGGAGATACGTAGTACATTTGTTCATAAGAAAAAAAAAGAATTTGGTTGTATCAGATAATCAGTTAAAACCTCTGGGTATGGCCTCTCAAATTATTTTTGAAAGGGGATTGAACAGTTAAATTGGTATTCTGGCATGTGATCCTATATATGTGTTCTTTAAAACAAAACAATTATTAATGGAACAAACAGTACCACTGAATACATAATCACTTTTCCTATTATATTATCTCTGTGTAATCAGATAGATTAAGGGGGCGTGGTGGCTCAGCGGGTAAGACGCCAGGCTTGTTGATTGGAAGATCACAAGTTCGGAGGTTTGAATCCCTAGCCCTGCGTGCGGAGTGAGCTCCCGCACTAGCCCCAGCTCTTGCCAACCTAGCAATTCGAAAGCATGCAAATGCAAGTAGATGAATAGGTACCACTTCGGTGGGTAGGTAACAGCATTCTGCGCGCGTCATGTGGCCACATGACCATGGAAGCGTCTTCGGACAACGCTGGCTCTTCGGCTGGCAAACAGAGATGAGCACCGGCCCCTAGAGTCGGACACGACTGCACAAATGTGCGGGGGGAACCTTTACCTTTTTTTAATCAGATAGATTAGGCAACAAGGAATGTGTAGAAAATCATTTTAAGGTGCATATGATTTTAGTGTACATAGGGGCCACATTTGACGTTGAGTGAAGCCACAGCCAACAGTAGGCAAATTAGCAATACTGAGGAGTTTCATGGTATTTGTGTATTTGTGTGTGTGAATTCAGTTTTTCCTCTTTGTGTGTGCCACCTTCTCATTACACAGTAGACGGTAGGCAGAAAAAGTGGAAAGACCTTTAATATTTTCTCTCTGTGTGCTTTGATCCAGAGTTGAGTTTCATGCAACTCATACAGTTGTTTTAATGTCTTTGCCCCTTTTGCCCACTGGCATTTCTGTGTGTATGGGATTCCTGTGTTTGTCCCTTGTCTACCTTGTCAACTGCCACCTCTGCCATGGTAGAGTCAGTAAGATAGGCAGGAGAGTCCAGAACAGCCTTTTCCAACCTGGAAATCCTCCAGATGTATAGATTTCAACTACAGGGATTCCCCAGCCAATACTGGCATTACTGAGAATCCTGGGAGTATTATAACTGTACATGGTCCCAGAAAAAGAGGAGGAAGGCATCAAAACTACTGTAAAATAAGATCATAAAGAAAATACTATTATAAATGAATGTAGCTCAGTAGTTTACAAAAACATTTTTTCCAGAGGCACTATATTCTCTATTCTGAATTACTTTGTAATTACTATGTAGAATGTACTTAGCCAAAAGATAGTCTTTTAATCATTGATTATGTGCCATCAAATTGGTGTCGACCCTTAGCAACCACATGGATAGATTTTTATACTAGAGCTTGCAGATCCTTTGCATCTTCAGTTTTTAGAGTAGTGTCTTCGGCATAGCACAGGTTATTGATGTTTCTTCCTCCATTTTTCCTCCACACTCATCTTCCAATCCAGCTTCCCTTAATATATATTCAGCATATAGATTGAATAAATAAGGGAAGTGTATATAGCTTTGTCTCACCCCTTTGCCAACCTGAACTTGTCCATGTTCTGTCTGTACTGTGGCTTCCTGACCCGTATATAGACCAGAGCTTTCCAAACTGTGTGTCGCGACACGTTAGTGTGTTGGCTGCAGTGTCTGGGTGTGTCGCGGCTGCTGCCACCTCCGAGCCCTGCCAGGATTCTGCGCAGGTCCTAGTGCCTGCCTGGTGCCTTGCTGCCTCCAAACCTGCTGTGATTCCGCACAGGTCCTAGTGCCTGCCTTGTGCCCTGCTGTAAGAGTGTGTCACGAAATGATGCCCTGCTCTAAGAGTGTGTCGCAAAATGATGCATGTCTAAAAAATGTGTCACCAACATGAAAAGCTTGGAAAGCTCTGATACAGACTATCAATACATTTTAAATGTAGTCTGATTCTTCCATCAGAAGCAAGTATTTTTGTTTGCACTTCAATATTTTAGCACACATCTGTGCATTTGGTATGGGTTTTCTTGGCTGTCTTCAAAATCGTTTTGTTAAAAGTTCAAGCATTTTGTATATGAGAGAGAGCATTCCTGAGAGCAGGAATCTGCCCTGTGGCATGATTAAACATGTTTTATAATTGCAACATAAAGGAGATTTATTTACAGGGAATATATTATAGGGATGGGCAAAGCCTAGCATCTAGCTAACTTCATCCTACCAGGAGAAGAGTCAAAGATTCTTTTTATGTGTACCTGAGAAGAAAGTTGGACAACAGTGACCTCAGATTAGTTATCTCTTAGGCAAAGAAGAGGCAGAGTGAAGCCTTAACCTTCTATCTACATTATTCTGACCACTTGTGGTTGTTAAATAAGAGTCAATGCCACTGGATTTGGATTTGGATCTCCAACACCTTTATGGGTGCCTCTTGATCACATTTTATTTATGACATGGCATATTTAAGTGGGCAAAAATAAAAATGGCCAACTTACTCAGTTAGGAAGTAAATAGTATGTGAATAACTGACATACAGGTAGATGATCTAAATTGAGATCCTTAACCTGTTGCATGCTACTGTGGTCTAGATCCAAAATGGACCTTGCTCTTCAAACCTGCATTATTTCAATATTGAATAGTTGCCCATGTGAATCAGCTATGATCATTTCTATGCCATGTACTGCCATAATTATTTTGAGTTAATGTGATTCCCATCAGTATTGCTGCATATCAGACAGCAGTGAAAGTGGAGGAAATGAGGAATTTATCAAAATTGAAACAAATGGAGAATCTAGTGAGGTGGTCCCCACAAAGGAATTCTATGAGTATGTCTCCTCATACTCCTCCTAACTATTGTAATTAAAATTCTTAATAAAGATTATATTAAAAAAGAGTCTCTTAGCATCCTGTCTAGAATGGAGCTGTTAAAGATAAGAAATTTGTAAGAGGAAAAATACATGGATTAATACTCAAGGACTCAAATTCAGACTGATGAGTTAACCACACAAAATCTCACAATTAAAAAAAAATCTCACATTCTTTCTGGACCACTTATTTAAAAAAGTAAATGTTGGTAAATTCTTATTAAAAGAAAATAAAATCAAACAATATTTTCACCCTTTCCTACAAATGAAGTGTACAATCTAGTTATGAGACAGAACCTCCAACAGTAAAGGCAGAAGGAATGTATGGATATAGAGATCTATTTGGGCACTTAGACCTTATTAATGTAATATTTTGGAAGATGCCCCTATACTTCTTTTAAATCTATTCAGCTATTATTTTTCTGAGGGCAGGAGCTTGCAAGGTGGGAAACTAGGAACCTGGGGCCAGCAAGACTGTAAAATTATAGAGATAGAGATAGAGATATTATTTATTTAACACATTTATATGGCCGCCCAACTCACACATGACAACTCTGGGTGGCTTACAAAATTATAAAATTATATACAATATTATAAAAATTATAAAATTATATACAAATTAGATATAGATATATAGATACACATACATACACACACATATACATACACCAACACGTATGTATTTTTATTTCCTTGAGTATTTGTGTATGGTAAATTGTTGATTATTTTATTTTACATTATGTTATGTTTGTTTGTTTGAAAATGGACTAATAAAAGCTATTAAAAGCTATTACCCAGACAGTAATTTAAATAAGGTGCAAGTGGCATTAACAGCCTAAAGAAAGCTCTTACAGTGAAAGATTTAAACTCAGGATTTAAACCTTGGGACACATATATACATATGTGGCTAGATTCTTAGACTTTGTAGAAGCCAGTCTTCATAGCTACAAGGGCTACTTAAACCTCCTAGTCCTTCTCTATTCAAGATGAAATGAGTTCACTTCCCAGGAGAGACTTTGCACTTGGAGTTCTTGGAGAGAAATTTATTGCAATGCCCTGGGTATAACCTCCCACAGTTTTTTCAAGTTGATCAATCAAGATTGGATACTACTGTAGTAATACAGTAGTAAAGGTTAATGCCAAAGAACAGAAATAGCTGCCAGGTTAATATTCTGAAGAAGACAGTTACTTTGTGGCTCATAATGAATCTAGTTAATGAGTCTTTATATTTATCCCTAAGTCACTTAGACTACTGCATGAAACTCTTTATGCCTCCAGGAAATAAGAGAGTTATTTGTTAAGGGTGAAATGTAGTCTTTTATCCCTAATTCCTGTTTCTGCTGGCTGGTCCAAGAGGAAGAGTAACAATTGATGCCATTGATTTTTTTTTTTAATTCGTTCAGTCCCAGGGTATCCTGTCTTCTCATTATGTAGTCAAAGTACTTCAGTTTTGCCTTTAATATTTATTTATTATTTATTTATTATTTCAATATCATTCCCTCAAGTGAGCAGTCTGGCTTTATTTCCTGGAGTATGGACTGGTTTGATCTTCTTGCAGTCCAAGGCACTCTCAGAATTTTCCTCCAACACCACAGTTCAAAAGCATCTATCTTCCTTCGCTCAGCCTTCCTTATGGTCCAGCTCTTGCAGACATAGGTTACTATGGGGAATACCATTGCTTTAACTATGTGGACCTTTGTTGTCAGTGTGATGTCTCTGCTCTTAACTATTTTATCGAGATTTGTCATTCCTCCCAAGAAGTAGATGTCTTCTGATTTCCTGCCTATGATGGTTTAAAATGCTTGCAGTATCTTAATCTTAAATTAAGATTTAAATTTAAGATTAAGATTAAATTAATCTTAAAATGCACACTTTTGTATTCTTCTATTCATTCTTCTACTCCAAAGTATTCACTTTATATGGATTTTGAATTAGAGTATGTATCAAAATATAGAGGAGTATGAAACCAGAGGCTAACTACAGGACCGTTCTAAGATTCTAAGATGCCACGAAGCAGAGAATTCATTTGAGCTGCTCCTTCCATCTCCATTTTTTCTCATTTCATCTTACATCAATGTTTCCTTCCTTCCTTCCTTCCTTCCTTCCTTCCTTCCTTCCTTCCTTCCTTCCTTCCTTCCTTCCTTCCTGTTGGGAAATCTAATATAGTGACATATCTCAGAATTACACTGGAACTGATTAGCTTTATCAAAGTATCCACCCATCTGAGCATCACAGGTACTAATTATACTTTGTGTGGCCCACCTGTGCCAAATAGGGCTTGGGGGAATTGTCCTTGTTCCTGATGAAGATCCTGGAGCACACAGGAAACAGTGTCAGAGATGCAGCTACTGGACAATTGACTGTGGATGTCCGTGCCCAGAAGCATCAGTTCTCTGCCTCTTTTATCTATTGATCACTAGAGCAATTAGGAGCAGAGAAAGGAAGCAAGGCTCTTTGTGGTTCCCCCAACACCACCAGTGAAAGTCTGATCCTTTCAGGCTCTCCTTTTCAGCCTGCTTCCTATAGCTTCCTTCTTTCATTCTTCTTTTCCTTTCCCATTATCACGAAGACAGAAAGGCCAGAGATAGAGGCCTTCTATCAAAGCATGTACATTCTTTAATTAACTGTACTTATCCTTTGGGGCCATTACATAGGTTTGGTAAACTCAATTCACACACCTTGCTCTATTAGATGCAGATTCAAGGAAATGAACTGGAGCATTCCAATAAGAGTTATGTGATCGTCTCTTTGTCCCTGAAGAAGGCTCTTGAGAATTATGCTCCAATCCGTGTATTAGCCTAGGAATTGTCAATCAGGTCAGGTCACTTAAAAATGCAGACAGAACAAAATTCTCAAGCATCCTAACGTGAGAGTGGGATTGCATAAATGAGGGAAGAGTGGGATTAACTGCTCCTTAAATTCCTCCAGGCTGAGCAGGACTACTTACCTGGCCCTTGCCTTCAGCGCCTCATTGAACTATCACTGGGAAGAAAATTGGACAGGTGTGGTCATGCCTTTAGAAACAAAGATTTGAATATGTTACTCATATATACTGGGGATATGCTTTCTTTTCTCTTGTCTTCTTTCTTTTAACACTTCTTCTGCTGATCACATGACTAACATCAGTTGTAGGATTTTTTCTTTTTAAATCTACACTTTGCTGTTTAATTAATCAGCCAGGCCTTTCCCTATTTCTACACTTCCCCCCCCCCCCTTCCTGTGAAAAGAGTGCCTTTTGGTAAAAAGAGACCGTTGACCCTCAGGTCTTTTCTGCAAGAACAAGTGTTGCAACCATAATGGTAATTAAGCTTTTCAGCACTAGAGGGAGCTCCAGCTCCAGCTTGCTTCAAAATAATAAGGGTAGCATTTTAGCAAACAGCAAATATTGCTTGTGTAACATGGGGCATTAGATTCTAGTGAATGAGAAAATGTTTCCCCTAGAATCAGGTATGTGTATATAGCAGTGTTTCTCAACCTTGACAACTTTAAGAGGTCTGGACTTCAACTCCTAGAATTCTCCAGCCAGCCATGCTGGCTAGGGAATTCTGGGAGTTGAAATCCAGACTTCTTAAAGTTGCTCAGGTTCAGAAACACTGGTATATAGACTGCATATCTCGGACTATCTTGGTTTTTCTCAGAAATAACTCCAGATTTCCATTTCATTCTATCCAACCAGTGGTCTTACATTTCTAGAAATATTATATTATACTTTATATTAAATTAATGGATATATAATAGCTTTTTAAAAAGTCAATTAAAACACATTAATGGAGCATATTTACAATATCATCTGAAAATGAGGGCACAAAAATGCATCCAATACCAGAAGTAGAATACCTGATACATTCCAGATGTTTGCACTTCAACTCCCATCAGCCCCAGCCAGCTTAGTTAATGGAAGCGTTTGCAGAAACTGAAGAATAACATATCAGGTCACCAGATTGTTTTCTTCCTGGATGCAATTTCAGTATTATACCACATCACTCTGTAATGGTGGCAAAGTACTAACTGTTACTGTAGTTTTACTCTGATAGAATTGTACAAAACTAAAATGGGACTGCTCCCATTCGGTAATTGTTGTCAAGAATGCCTTAAAGGTTACAGAAATAATTACACAGTACTCTTTTTTTAAAAAAAATAATTCCTTTCTTTCACTAAAAAAATGACATTTAGTGCAAACATTATCTTCACCTTGAATGACCTACCAATTAATTGCCAGGAATTTGGAGAGACTTACTCCAGCATTGATAGCAATATAAGGAACAAAGGCTGCTATTGCAGTTGGATTGGCATGTTATGTATGTGTAGGTAGGTAAATGGGGGGGGGGGGGGGAATCAAGATAAATCTGCTTTGGTTGCCATTTTATGAGAATACTTGATATAAAGCTATATATCCTTCATCACCAATTATATTATGAAGCGTTTATCCTTTAAGAACAGGGCTTTTGCACTATTATATTGGATATGAATTCAGCAGCATGGCACTCATAAAACTCCTAGATGGTATCCACAGTTCCCTAAAGTTAAAATAATTTTAATGGATCTCATGAAATTAGCAAACTATGCCATTCCTCTCTTCCCCTGCAAGATCTCTGTGAAAAGATTGTCAAAGTCTTTGTGCAATTTCACTTTTTTTTAAAAAAAAAAAAAAGTGGAGTGTCTGACTCACTGTCAGGCTTCACACCTGGGCTCAGCAGTTAATCACCCATCTCCTGATGCTTCCCTTTAACTCAGCTTTTCTGCTGGACTTGGCAGAAGCCTCATGGATACAGCTTGGCTAGATCTTTATTGCAGACAAGAATGAAGCTATACAAACACAGCTGACTGGCCACTACAGAGCAAAGAAGTCAGGAACTGTTATATATTGTCAAGGCTTCTTCATCCTACATACTTGTCAGCTTGGTGATTTTGAAGTCAGCTTGAGGTTGAGGTATAACCACTGATTTCTGCCTTACTGACCTGTTCCCTTACATTCAGTGGGTGAGATTATGCAATGGTGTTAAGTAGATTGTTAAAGGATGCCCTATCATTTTAAGCTATAAAGTTGCTTGCTTCTTTTTGGCTTGGGAGGATGTGTGAGCTCAGCCACATAGTTATAGCTTAGTAAGTTATAGAGCCCACCCATTGTTGCTTACTCAGAAAAACGATTAAAGCAAATCATAGCTTAGAGCAATGTATAAACCCATCTAGACATAGTTAGTTAGTACCCCACTAGTTAGTCTGAACTTGGAAAATGTTACCTTGCACCCCTTTGATCCTGATTGTACAGAGCTCCTGATCCTATAGAGTACAGCTGGTCTTCAGGCTTCCCCTATCAACTGAGAAGATTGAAAGTGAAAAGGCAGTGCCAAAAGACATATTTCCAGCTCTAGTCCAAGCATGTCTTCCATCTCCTGTCTGTCCATGACTGAATACTTGGAAAGGGCTCTGTTAAAACTCAGAGAGAACTGAGAGAGGGAGAGAGAGAACTGAGAGGGAGAGAGAGGGAGAGGGAGAGAGAAAGAGGAGAGGAGAGAACTGGAAGGCCAGAAGAAGAGTGATCTTCTTTTTTAGCTTTTGGAAACTTAGTTGAAACAAACAAGTAATGGCCTGTTTCTAAATTGATACATGTCAAATCAAGGATAAGCTAATTCTTCATTTAGTAGATATTTGTGCTTATTTAAACCTTGGTTATTCATTTATCATCATGGCAGAAATAAGGAGTCCTGAGTGCACACATAGAAAAGTATGGTGTGGACTCAAGAAAACATTCACCATGTTGTGACTTTTTCCCATTTGGAATTAAAGCTGAAGAACATGCCGAGAATATTGGAATTTCCTTATAGGTGCATGTAAATGAACAAGCATACAAATCCTCATTTTTAAAGTTATTTTTATTTCCTTATTTGCAGTGTAACTTTAGCAGTGGATCTATAACAGAGCATGTAACAGCACAAATAATTCTTCAGCTGCAAGTCTCTTAATCTTATAATAACATTTTATTACTTTCTGCCACTAACAATTCTCCCGATATAGCTAAAAATTTCATACCATATGGTACTCCATGACAGGAAGTTCTGATATTGGCCAAATAAAACAAATTGTCTTAATTTTTCTCTACAAGTGGAGGAATCAGCTTGGAGAGAGTTTTAATTCACAAGTCTATCTACACTGGTGATTGGTTTATATAACTATAAAATAAATCAGAGCTCCAGAGAGTGGAAATGGGCAAATATCCCTCAGACAAATAATTATGAACTATTTATGAACCCTTGAAGTCAGTTCTTTTTCTTTCAAAATCTGATGTCTGGGATGCAGTTCACTTTTGCACTTTATCTCTTTTGGGTCCCACCTGATATTTTTCTACTACCACCCCTGAAAGAAATATAAATTAAAATTAAGATATATCACTGGAAAACATAAAATATTTAAGGATTGCAACTTTAAATGCAATCTGGATTGCTTTCCTGCTTTCACAGTTGAAACATTAGTTCAGTGGTGGCTGCGGGATCATAACTAAATCCCTGTAGAATTATTCATGGCTCATAATAAGTGAAACAATCAAGTAACTTAAGACTTTCTAACCCAGTCCTCCCCATCTGCTGTTTTTCAGATAGATGGAGCACAATGTCCAGTATTCCCAGGGCATCTGGAGGGCAGCAAACTGGGGAGATTATGCTAGTGTTTTCAGATGTGCCCAGATTATGTGTGTGTTTGTGCCCCATTTCATTCAATTTGGGGCTGGCAACAGATTTGTAAGACAGCTGTAGGAAGAGCAATGACTCTGACTGGTATTTGTAAAATAAAAATTAGGGGAAGTTATGGGACTCTGGAGTTTAATTATCATTAAATAATGAGAGTGCCAATAAAAGACTTTTCATTTCCACTCTTTTTACTCTACAGCTGGGAGATTAATTACTGCTGCTTATCACAGAGAGGGCACTTTGAGTCTTGAGTCTTTAGTGAAAACAATTGTATAGACATGAGTCTTTAATTCTCATTGGGGGAAAATTCACTCTAGCAGAAGGGAGGCATTAGAAATGCCTCTACCATGAGCTACTTTAATTTATTTTTAAAGAGATGCACATTCAAAAAAATTGATATTTTAAATTGTAGTATGTGCATCGGATAAACCTATGTGTATTTCAATTATATATATGAAAAGCATAAATACATGAGAGGACTGACCATATGCTACAGTTTTCTGCTGTGTTCCCTGCCCGTAATACATAGTACAGGAACTCTGAGGTTCACAGCAAAGCAACACTGCCCGTGCAGCCATGAATGAAGGCATGAAATAACAAGTAGATTCATCTAAATCTTGGTAGTAGAGCACCTGCATTGAACACATAAAGTCCTGAATTCAGCCCCTGCCATTTCTAGTTAAAAGGATCAAGCATATGAGATGTCTTGCCAGTCAGATAAGACAATCTAGATTCACGGAACATGCTTAACCAGATCAGTTACAAATTTAGTAGTTACATTCATACAAATCCTAAGCCTGGCTAGTTTGTGTGAATGTATGTACAAGATTTAGTGAATAATGCGAACCCAGTCCTTTTGACTACTTTATGGTCTAAATGTATTGTGCAACCCAGAAAATGTGTTAATCCAGTAACCAAATTAAATGTGTTAGATGAATAGAACAAGGGTCTGATATATGGCAAATTTCTGGTTTCCTCCATTCATTAACTGATCTGGAATGAAGCAAGCTATTTAAAGTCCAGATTCTTTCTCCCATCAGTGCAAGGACACAACAAACACCTTGAATTATTGGGGCAAACCTTCCTTCACCAATATGATATTTTCATGCATGATGCTGATCAGTACATTTAGAATTCCTTCCTTCCTTCTTCCCAGTGTCATTGGATCTGCAGGTTATAACCTAGCTATGTAAAATGAAAGGGGTTAATGAAAAATTGAATTAACCAACTCAGTTCCCTTTTTCCTAATACAGGTAGTCCTTGGGTTATGACCATCCGTTCAGAGACTGTTCAAAGTTATGACACTGCTGAATGAATGGTACCTATGACCGGTCCTCGGAGTTCTGGCCATCGCAGCATCCCCATGGTCATGTGATCATGATCCGGGTGCTTGGCTCCTGACTCATGATTACATCACAGCAAGCCATGGTCACATGATTGCGATTTCTGATGTTCTCTGCCGGCTTCCCACAAGCAAAGTCAATGGGGAAGCTGGCAGGAATTTGGAAGTCCCGATCGCGTGAGGTCCTCACTTAATGACCCGTGTGGTCCTTGCTTAAAAAAAGCACCAATTCTCTGGTGCCACCCCCCTCCGCAGGGAGGCTGGGCCTATTAGATTGGCCCACCCCAGGCGACTTATGGACCCAGTTGGGTTTCAGAGGGAGCTTGGGGTTGTTCCGGGAAGTCTGCTGCACAGTCCGACCGGAGCCTTGGTGGCCGCATGGAATGAGAGACCAGCCATGGCTTTGGATCGGATCGTGCCTGAGCAGCCTCTCTGTGCCCATGGCTCCCGTAGCTCCCCGTGGTATACGGAAAAGCTGAGGAAGCTTAAGAGGGCTAAGAGATGCCTACAGCGCCGCTGGCGGAAGACGGGGAGTGAAGTCAATCGAACACGAGCTAGAACCGCTATTAGAGCCTACCTCATTGTGATAAGGGAGGCGAAACATGGTTATTTATCAGCTTTTATTGCATCTGCAGATTGTCACCCAGCAGCCCTATTTCAGGTGACCCAGTCCCTCCTTGGAGGGAGTAATACCGGGTTTCACCTACAGGGTCGCTGTGAGGAATATGCTGCACATCTAGTGGGTAAAGTCACTCGCATTCGCTCTACATTGGACTCTGGCTTTATGGAAGCACCAGTGGAGGCTATGGGGGCTAAGTCTTGCATGGTTATCTAGGGGGAGTTTGATCCTGTTGCACCTGAGGAAGTGGACAGGGCCCTTGCAGCTGCTAGTTCGGCCACCTCTGTATTAGATCTGTGTCCCTACTGGTTGGTTAAGATACCCGGGAGGGGGGTGCGTGATTGGGTCTGGGTGGTGGTTAATAATTCCTTGAGGGAGGGGGTGGTTCCATCGGCTCTTAAGGAGGCGGTGGTGTGCCCTCTCCTCAAGGGGCCAGAGCTTGACCCAACCTGTCTAGATAGTTTTTGTCCAGTCTACAACCTCCCCTTTTTAGGGAAGGTTGTGGAGAGAGTGGTCACGTGGCAGCTGCAGAGGACCCTGGATGAAGCAGATTATCTGGACCCTTTTCAGTCAGCGTTCAGGCTGGGTTACCAGACTGAGACGGCATTAATCACACTCTTAGATGACCTCTGGCAGGAGCGGGATGGGGTCAGTGTGACCATCCTCACTCTTCTTGACGTCCCAGCCACCTTCGATACCATTGATCATGGTATCCTTCTGGACCGGCTTCAGGAGTTGGGGGTCAGCAGTACAGTGTTGCGCTGGTTCTCCTCCTTCCTCCAGGGTCGGTTCCAGTCGGTGTTGATAGGAGGGAGAGGTCTAGCCCACATCCCCTACTTTGTGGGGTTCCTCAGGGCTCGGTTCTCTCCCCTATCCTATTTAACATCTACATGAGGCCACTGGGGGAGGTAATCTGACAGTTTGGGGTGAGGTATCATCAATATGCTGCTGATACCCAGCTTTATATCTCCACCCTGGGCTGCCTGAGTGATGCCATGGATGTCCTGTCCCAGTGCCTGGAGGCTGTAAGGGCCTGGATGGGGTGCAATGGGCTTCAACTCAACCCAAGCAAGACTGAGTGGCTTTGGGTATGTGGGCCTTCCAGTGACAGGGTTTTTCCATCGTTGGTCCTGGACGGGGTGGCACTGCCCCAGATGGACCCAGTGTGCAATCTGGGGGTCCTCGTAGACTCACGGCTCCTGCTTGAAGAGCAGGTGACAGCCGTGGCTAGGAGGGCCTTTGCACATCTTCGGGTTGTGCACCAGTTGCACCCATTCCTGGACTGAGAGGCTTTGCTCACAGTCACTCATGCCCTCATGACCTCCCGTCTGGATTACTGCAATGTGCTCTACATGGGGCTGCCCTTGAAAAGCATTCAGAAGCTTTAACTGGTACAGAATGCGGCTGCACGGGTTGTAAATGATGTCGGATATTTGATGCACGTAACACCACTACTACGTGAGCTTCATTGGTTGCCGGTGTGTTTCTGGGTGCAATTCAAGGTGCTGGTTGTCACCTCTAAAGCCCTTCATGGCTTGGGACTGGGTTACCTAAGGGACTGTCTTCTTCCAGTTGTTTCTACCCATCCAATTCCATCTGGTAGGTTGGGTATGCTACGGGTCCCATCAGCCAAGGAATGTCGGTTGGGGGGACTAGAAGGCATGCCTTCTCTGCCATAGCACCTGCCCTCTGGAATATTCTCTCTCCAGAGTTCAGGATATCCCCGACCCTATTGGCCTTCCGTAAGGCCGTGAAGACCTAGTTATGTGCCCTGGCCTGGGGCCCCAAGTGTGTTAAGGGCCCCATTTCTTGGCTATATTAACATCCATGCATTGTTTACTTGGCAACCATATATATTTATTTTGTACTTTTAATTGTTTTAATTATTTTAACTGTTTTATCGTTTTTATGATTGTAAGCCGCCCAGAGTCACTTGTTGAGACGGGCGGCTATAGAAATTAAATAAATAAATAAATAAATAAACTGAGACTGTCAGAATTGCCATCGCTAAGTGACACGGTCATGTGATGTCGCACTTTATGACTGCATTGCTTAGCAATGGAAATTCTGGTCCCAATTGCAGTTGTAACCTGAGCACTACCTGTATCATATTATATAACATATCCTATCATCCTGATCAATCTAAGAAGTTAAGTGGAAACATCATACCTTTATTTTTTACATATAAACATATACCTTTTAGGTATATAACTCTGGCTGATGGGAGTGTGTGTTTGTTTGCTAAGCGTGATGAGTTTTATTTGCAGCAGCATTTGGCAAGCTTGGGATATTGCTTGTAGTGCAGGGACTATATAATATAACATTATGTTCTTTTTATTCAACTATGTCTAAGTCTTTTCACTGTATAATGAAGAGGCTTGATGTGCTATTCCTCCAGACATGGACCACATAAAATATTAACCCAGTTGTTCTTCAGTTAAAATGTTGCCTTTTAGAATATATTTTTCCACACTTGTACATCCCTTGATCTTGCAGAGAACAGGCCTAGGGAGGGAGAAATTCCAGACATTCCTTGATATAGTACTTAGTCTTATTTGCATTCATGGCAGGAGCTGGCATATAGCTACCATTCTAGATTCAGCTCCATTAGCCCAGGTACTTGGACTTTTATGGAACTGCGTAAGAATAGTGAGCATCCACACAGGTGTTACAGATATCAAATTGTAGACTTGGAGTCCTGTAGTTGAAGCATATCAGAGATTTGGCCTTCTGGCTGCAATAACAGAAATGCATTTCTCATCAACAGCGACAAAGTTAACATCCTGATAGATTTCTAACTGAAATGATGTTTTTGTGTAACATTCACAAAAGTACAACCTGTGTGTCTCTCAAAAATATTTTATTTATTCCATTTATAAAAGATTCAGGTCTAAACATGCCTGTCCCTTTTTCTGTAGATATAACACAGGATTAGTCATATAATTTGATCATCTGCTATGCTTAGTTTCTATGCTGAGTTCATGTAATCATCAGCATATTTCTCATAGCTTTTCACTTTCTCTTTTGATGTGGGCAGCATACTGCTCTATTCATAATGTAACCAATAAAAACATTGATCTATTTTTTTCCTGTTCCCCACAAGCAATTTCTTAAATTTACATCATAAGCTCAAAGGAAAGCTTTCACTGAGGTTTCATCTAGCATTCTTTGGAAAAATAGATTACAGATCATTATATTGCTGAATATCCATGTCTACCTGAAGTCCATTAAATTTTGATAATAATTACAGTGATGGACAGGGCAAGAGCCAACAAAGGAGCATGTAACATATGGAGAACTTAGATGGGTAGAATGGAATTTCTCCTCCCTTAATTGAGAAATTACCTAAAGTATAATGATGCATTATACAAATGATGCATTATGCAAATATACTCTGCATACTCTGCATTCCCAGGATGTGAGCTTAAAAGCTGACTACTTACTGTTTCCAGATCTCCAATGAAATCTATGTTTTCTGCTGACTGCAATTTGATCTGGGGGCTGCAGGCATGTACCCAATAGAAGTATTGCTTTGCTGAATCAGGCTTAGTCCATCTAACTAAGCCTGCCTTATAGTACAGTAGCTAGAGAGATATCATAGGAAGTTCATATAAGCACCAAGAGAGATGCCATAGGAAACTCATGTAAGCACCAAGGTATGAACTTCAGTGGTAGAGCATCTCCTCAATGCATACTACCTTATGTTCAATATTTGACATCTCCAATAAAAAGAACTAGGGACCAGATGATGGGAAAGACATCACAGAGCTGCTGACAAGTTAATTTTGGGCTAGATGGACAAACAGTCTGATCTTTCAGAAGTCAGCTTCTCTCATGATATTTATTTATTTATAATTTGATTTATATCACCGCCCCATCTCCCGCAAAGGGGACTCTGGGTGGTTTCATCCTGATCTGTTTGTCCCCAGTAGCTAGTACTGAGAGGTAATCTGCTTCTGTATGTGGAGATTTCATTTAGATCCCCAGTTCATAACCAAATGATTTGCATACTGTAAACTTCTTAAAAGGCTTTTGCAGTAGCAGCCATCATGCAGTCATGAATTATCTCAGTTAACTACTCTTTATGTGAAATGCTGTTCCCATTAGCAGCCCTGAGTCCATCAATCCCAATTGCATGGGACTGGATTCTGTTTTATCTAATAGGCAGTTCACTTATGCAGCATAAATCAGAGGCTTGCTTTCTCAGTCATGACAAATTCACCTCACCATCACCTCTTCTATTCAGGATATATAGTAATGGCAGTCAGCCGAGAGCTCAGTTGGTCAATCCAAACTTTTAAAAGTTCAAAGCACAACTTCCCCAACGTTGGCTTCTATGAGTGAGTGGTTTGATCTGTCGATGCTCTCAGATCTTATACCTTCCAATTGTCCCTGTTCAGAAATTACTTTTTTGTTTGTGTTATTTGTAAATGGATTCCTTACCTTGTCTTTTTTTTTTTTTTTTTGCTGTCTGGAAGTGTCTTAGACTTTGTTAGGTTGCATTACTAGATCTGTCACTCTTCAGGGTTTAATTCCACTTTAGAAATCAATATCTGAATGGGGCATAGAGCTATATTTTGTTTTTATAGCATGCATATATAAGTAAATGCACTTGGACAAGGGTGCGCATGTAGCACAATTGGCTATTTCATCCAGTGCATTTGCTGAAGTGTACAATGAACTATTGATAACATACATTAGGAGATTTCTTTTTCAGTTGACAGCCTTGTTTCTTCAAGCAGCAACTTGTTGCAGGGCTAGTGGCAAGTACGCCCAAGGCCACTGGTAGACGAGCCCAAAGTGAAAACTCCATTGAGAAGCCCCTTCTGTTCTGCATATCACTCTTTTGTCTAGGATATTTTGTCGGCATATCACCCTTTTGTCTGGGAGGATAAGGGCAAATCATTGTTGCCAAAGGTCTCAGCTTGTTGCATCCAAGAATTGTATAGATTAAGCAGTGGGTGGCATGTTTCCCACTGCTGCTGCAGAACAACAACAAAAACAACAACAACTGCTGGAACAAGCTGTATTCTGGGTTAGGTAAGTTTGGGTTGACACCAGATGGTTGAGAAAAAAATTAAAAATATTGAGTAAATAAAATCTAATCTTACTTCAAATCTGGTATAATTAAGATGCCTCTCATCTTTCCCAAGACAGTGATCACATAGGACAAAACAATGTATTCACCCTTTTCTGACAAGCATGAAAGAATTTTAAGTGCTTATGAAGATGAGTATTTGTTGATTTTCCATTTAACATCTCTATCTCCTTGGCTTGAATTGTATCTTTTTTAAAAAGATATATACAATAGAACCAAGCATGATTTCAATGGGCCAGAGATTATGCATGCTGTTTTATATTGTTTGATATAATATGTTCAGAATGTTTGTTCTAAATATAAAGTATTTATGCTGTATATTTTCCCATAGAATTCAGGAAATCATCTTTAATGCATTTTTGCTTAATAATATTGAAAAAACTGTACTTAAAATTTTAACTATATTACTTAGGCACTAAGCTAACCGCCTAATACTGAACTAAACTTCAATCCATCCAGTCCAACTTTGTGTCCAATAATTGGCAGTAGCTTTAAGAAATGCTAGAAATGGGATCTGGGACATTTTTCTTAAAATGCAGAGCAGATGCTCTACCTCTGTATTATTTACTTTCTTACTCCAGAAGTAACACTTTTATGGCGAGGACTGGATTCCCTTTCATAAAAAGATACTGCTCATTAAGCATGAGTAAATTTTCAAAATTCTTTCTTCTGTATTGCAAAGTGTTTTGAATATAGTGTTTTCAGATTTTTTTTTAAAAAAACCTGGTATCTGCTCAATCTAGTTTTGCAATGAATACATAATGCTAAATTTGTGGCATCAGTTACATCTATGACAAAAAACTATGAAACCATAAACCCAGGAATATGAGTCTTCTGCAGAAGGAGAACCTAAACTATGAGGGAGGGCAATGATAATCAGCCGTAAATCTTCACCAATATCAGCAAAAAGATTGAAAAATGTTGGCTCAGTAAATTGACTTCCTAAATCATTCCTTTTTCAGATTTTTCATAGCATATACGTTCATTTATTTGACCTCCCTTTTAAAAGTGAATTTAGTGCTGGTGAAATATGCCAATTACCAAGCTTTGGAAAATAATGCCTTCTATAGAATGACAAAAGTCTGGTTTTTAAATGTTTTCTAAAGTTGCTGTTGTATATCCTAGAGATGAAAAGACACTGCTGACTATCTTATACCTTCCACATGCTGGGGGAGATGACCTTTGACATTTCTGTTTGTTTGTATTCCAGAATTTATTAAATCTAGATGTCTTATTGAAAGAGAAAATTATGGCAAACAAATATAAAAAAAAGTTAAAACTGAAATTGTATAGTGCATCATTCACCTCAATTTGTGCCTTCCAGATGTATTGGAAGGCACAGTTTCCAAAATCCTTAGGGATGCTGACTAGGATTTATGGAGCTGTGGTCCATCACTTCAAAATTGCAGGGTAAAGCATGTAGTATTCCAGCTGGCTTGATGGTATCTATTTCTGATTTTAGATAGCCAAATTCATATTATTGTGGCAGTGCTGAAGTCACTGCAGACCTACTCTATCAACTTAATAGTTCATATGCCTGAGGTCCAGATCACACAGGGTCATTTTAATCCTGCTATTTTCTGTCTATGCCTAGGCCACCATAGCTTGCCATTGACTTCAAGATGGGAAAGATCCATTTGATTAGATCACTCAGTTTTGAGTATGAATTTTATCTGTTCAACTGACAATGATGTCATACTTTAGAACAACTGTTATAGAAATGTGCCATCCAAAAGGATATTATACAGCAGGAAGTAAGAAATTAAACCATGTCATCCAAGGAAGCTCTGCACAACTGCAGCGAAAGAAACATGTATTGAAACATTTCTCCTAAAAGAGCTTGAAATACTATTGGGGGGCGGGGGGGGGGCGGGCAATTCAGGTGAATTACAGTTTTGTATATTTTCCTTTGTTCCCTGGAAAATGTTTCAGGTGACCCAAGCCCTTTTGGGCAATGGGAACTCGGAGATTCATCTGCAAGGCTGGTTGGAAGAATTTTTGGAGCATCTGTCGGACAAAATCAGTCGAATTTGTTCCCAGTTAGACACCAGCTTTAGTACAGATCCAGTGGAGATGCCTGGGGCACAGGCTTGCCCTATTATCTGGGAATGGTTTGAATCTGCTGTACCTGAGGAAGCAGACAGGGTTCTTATGACTGTGAGCTCAGCCACCTGCTCCTTAGATCCATGCCCCTCCTGGCTGGCTAAGGCTGCTTGGAAGGGGACATGTGGCTGGGTTCTGGCAGTGGTTAATTCATCCTTGGGAGAGGGGGTGGTTCCTTTGTCTCTTAAGGAGGTGTTGGTTTGCCCCCTTCTCAAGAAGCTATCGCTGGATCCCACCATACTGGACAGTTTTCATCCAGTGTCCAACCTCCCTTTTTTGGGGAAGGTTGTGGAGAACATGGTCGTGCAGCACCTTCAGCGGACCCTGGATGAAGCGTATTATCTGGACCCCTTTCAGTCAGGATTCAGGCCTGGACATGGGATGGAAACAGCATTGGTCACACTTTTGGATGATCTCTGGTGGGAGTGGGATGGGGGTAGTGCATCCATCCTGGTTCTACTTGACTTCTTGGTGGCTTTCGACCATGGTATCCTTCTGGATCGGCTCTGGGGATTGGGAATGAGTGGCACAGTATTGTGCTATTTCTCTTCCTTCCTCAGGGGTCAATACCAGTCAGTGTTGATCGGGAGTGAGAGATCCCACCCTCGGCCCCTAATGTATGGGTTGCCACAGGGTTTGGTGCTTTCTCTGCTCCTGTTTAACATCTACATGAAACCGCTGGGGGAGATCATCCATCGCCATGGGGTGAGGTATCATCAGTATGCTGATGATACTCAATTATATCTTTCTGCCCCTGGTGAATTAAGCGATGCTGTGGATGTCCTGTTCTGGTGCTTAAAGGCTGTAGGGGTCTGGATGGGGAACAACAGACTTCAACTGAACCCTGGCAAGTCACTGAGTGACTTTGGGTTTTAGGGCCTTCCAGATCTGGGACTTTACCATCTTTGTAGTGGATGGGGAGGCACTGCCCCAGACAGACCTGGGTTACAATCTGGGGGTCCTGCTTGAGGAGCAGGTGGCAGTCATGGCCTGGAGGGCCTTTGCAAACTTCATGTTGTGTGCAAGTTGTGCCCATTCCTGGATTGTGAGGCTCTGCTCACATTTATTCATGCCCTAGTCACCTCCTGTATGGACTATTGTAATGCGGTCTACATGGGGCTACCATTGAAGAGTATCCAGAAGCTTCATTTGGTGCAAAATGCAGCAGCACAGACAGTTATGTGTGCCCTTAAGAGGACACATGTTACATCTCTGCTTCTTGAGCTGCATGGTTGCCAGTTTGCTTCTGGGTCCAATTCAAGGTGCTGTTTTTGACCTTTAAAGCTCTACATTTACTTTGAAGACATTCAATATTAATCATATTTTTACCATACTTCAGTTGCTGATAATTTGATAGAGCTAGGTATACACAGAAAAGAGTTTATTTACATACAGTACCTATATGCAAAGTAGCTCTACAGAGCATTTTATTCTATAATGTCTTTAATAATAAAGAAATCAACAGTGCTTTAATTAATTTAATCAAAAGCTGGCAAGAAGGCAAATATAACGGAATTGATCTCATCAGCTCTATCCAACCACTACTTTCTTGGTGTTCCTCTTCTTCTTGACCCATATACTGTTCCTTCATATATTTCTTTTGCAATTCAATCCTCATTCAATCCTCTAAATGACCCAATTTCCTCAACATATTTCCTTCATTTTTGTAGATAGTCCACATTTTTAGATCAATTTTATGAAACCAGATCATCTATATAAAATATTTGGAAACGTTCCCCTGTTTCCCTGCCAAGAAATCCAATCAGTCTGCTGTAATGGGATTTTACTTGAGTTTTACTCTTTTTTAACAGCTATGAAATTTATGCCACTAGTGTCTGTCTGTCTGTCTAAGAATTTCAGGATGAATCTTTCAGGCTCCTTGTTTATTTTCTTCTAAAGAGATAGAAATGTTAGTCTGTTGCAGCAGAAGCATCTTAAAGACTAAAGGCATTTTGGCATCTGCTTTCATAATGCAACGTTGTTCCAGTCATTTTAAAAAAAAAGTTCTTACTTGTTATATTTCAACCTTTAAAGAACAAACCCTCCAGAAAGGGGGAGGGCAGCTGAAAAAAAATTGGCCTTGCTCCTGTTCCTTTGCTATGTGACTGGGTATGCAGCCTACAACCTCTGGAAGCCAAAATAATACCATAACAATAAGTACAATCCTCAGATTCTAAAAAGTTGTCACCCTGATGTATGGACTTTCCAACACATTTCATCATTAGAACTCTTCATAAAAGACAACTGGGGAGTACTTAGAATATGGTTTCCCATTTTGTTTGTTCTAGAAAATCTGAACAACTCAATCATCTAAATGTATATTTCTCTCTCTCTCTCTCTCTCTCTCTCTCTCAGAATATATATATATTCTGCAATGTTTTTTTCTCTTATTTTTCTCAAGAATATTTTTGTTCAAACTTTGCTTGATAGTCTAGCTTAAAGGTAGCCATTCTATTACTGTTTTTTGATAGCATATTGCTTTGCTTACATTTACTATTTTCCCATGAGTACTTTAAAGCTATTATCTTAAAGACCTTAATTATACATATCTCAGGGTAACAGTCTTCAAATTACTGATTCCAGAGCAGTCTCTGCAGACAATAGCAGAACCTCCATGAAAAAGAGCTTCAAGGGATTTAAATATGTGAGTCTGCATATGTTTAGAAAAGGATGGACAGCCTTTTTCGTAGGCTTTGAAAGAGTACCCAGCATGAAGGAAACAATGCTGTTCTGTTGAACTTGTCTCAAACTGCATGCTTCTGGTTCATGATGAAATAGAGTTACACCTTTTAGAGTTTTATAAAATACCTATAGTTTTCGCTGCAATTCAAATCGACATGTTAGGTACTGATTTTTTTAAAAAAAATTCAAGACAGTAAAACTGAGAAAAAAGTTTTGTGACTCAAATCTTGAAGCTTATTTGTTGAAGGTAAGATATCTATTGTGGAGTGATAGTAAATAAAAGACGACTAAATCTACAACAGATAGTATTTTTATTATTGTACAGTACTTAGCAGATTTTTTTATTAATAATAAATTATTATAATACAAGGATCAGTGGCAATTGATATGTGTGATTGTGTGTGAGTAAAAGGGTAGTTATAATCTGATATCCAGTTCTGATGAATAACTAGATTACTAAACAGAGTCTAGGGATGTAGTATGATAATGAATTCTAACCATTTCTGTTTAGAGAATGGCTCCTCTATTTAGTAATGACAATGGAGTACTTTTCAAACTACAAATGTCTGCAGATATATTTCCCTGGCGATTCTCTAATATTGCCTTTTCTTTTTTTTAGAGTGCTTGTCTTTTGTTTATCTTTTTTACAGCAGAGAAAACAGTTAAAAATTCTTTTAGATAACTCTTTCCAGGCTGTACTTGGTCCTTGAGTGGGGTTGTACTCCAAAAAGCTGGAGGTGGGACCAGGCCAGGAACTAAATCTGATTTGATTGCATTTAACCTTAAATTTAATTAATTTAAATTTAGTTAAAATTACATTTAATATAATTGCTATATGTTGCTTTTACAATTTTCTCTTTCTGTTACATTAAAAATTACAATTTGGTAACAACTCCTGGAGTTCTTGGTGAGTGGCATGGTTCCATGGGGAATCTGCCTAAACAGCTCTGTTTTATACCAGACAGAGGAAAAATGTTAGAAATGACCTGGATGAAACAAAGTATATACAGTCTTCTGTTCCCCTTGAGATTTGTTCAGCCAGCCAAAAATAATTATATGGAGACATTTAATATGGTATTGCCTAAATAATATGCAAATGTTGATGCAGATCTAGTCAAAGATGCATAATTAAATTAGGATGAGATTTGTATTATCAAATATTGAAAATCCCTCATAGGTTCATTGATTTGGAAAATTAGTGAATCCTCTTAAATGATTCACTAATGATTAAGGGCACTGCTTCTGATTTGTTTGCATTTAATTTTTTTTTAATGATGCTCTGATCATTATTCTAAGCTATTACATAGTGAGAACAACAATGGACAAGTTGATAAAGGATACTTTTGCCTCATATCACTTTTAGAAAATAGCTGAATCTGAAATTATTCAAATGGAATTCATATACATATATGTTTAGTATATATTTCAGGATGGACAAATAAATTTATTTCCACTCTGTGACACTCACACATGCTCAAGCATAAGTCCATGTGGTCCTTTATGCATCAATCTATGGCATGAACCCTTTGGGGATTTCTGCCTTGTCTCCAACCTCAGGGTGGGAAATAGAAGCAACCTTACAGTATTTGGGATGCTGTACCAAAGTCCATAATTTCACTCTAGCCAATTCATTATTTTCGTATTTTGTCTTCCTAACTTTTATTCCATGTTATACAAAACTAAAGACACATAACACTTGTCTTAACTATTGGATCAACATGAGAAAAAGATAGCAATAAGTACTTTCATGTGTAATGACAAGGGTTAGAAGAACACCTTGACCAATCTTATCAAATGAGGCCATGGAAGGTAAATGTATATACAGCAAAAGCAATTTATAGCATGAAACTGTGACACATTTTCTGGGATTGAAGTTAACTGATGGTTTGAATAATGTTAAGAATTAATATCACTGTAGAACAATTTTCAAGCAGTCTAGCCCTGAGTTAAATGTGACTAGACTAGACTAAGACTGCTTTCTCAGTGAAGTTTCATCTTTTAAAAAGTAAGCCAACTTTTCATTTCTATTTCTTTACAATTTGAAATTATTTGTCCTCTTTGATTTCATTGTTGCAGTAAACATAACATATCATGCCATTTTTTTTCATTAACGTCTGATCAGTTTCTGCTTCATCTTGAATTGAAGTACATACTGTACTGTATTTTATTATATTTTTATTAAAGAGATTTATATGGCTGCCTAACTCACTCACAGTGGCTCCGGGCGGCTTACAAAAATATGGTTCTTGTACAGGCAAGCTTTTTAAATCTATACTTAGGCAAGGAAATAGTTTCCATCTCTAAGAGCTGTGTTCATAACTCTTTGGAATATTTTACTTCAATGTGTTAAATTTTTGAAATGTCTACAATATATCACTTCTTCTAGTTTAAATTTAGAGTGGGGAGATGGTATATCTTAGTAATAAAGCAGATGGTTTATAAGCAAAGTTCTCAGGTAAGGCTAAGAAAATATCCTGTGCAAAACTCTAGAGAGCTATTGCCAGTAATTGTCGACTATGCTGATAGATGGAAAAATGGACTGATTCAGCGTAAGGCAGCTTCTTTCCTATAATCTGCCTGCTGTAATAGGTCAGATAGGGTGGGCACGGTCCAGGTCCTTTCCCTTAAATGGTGCCATCTGGTGGGACGAGGAAGCGTGCCTTTTCCGTAGCAGCCCCTGCCCTAAGGAACCCCCCCACCTCCGGATATGGCAGGCCCCCATCCTTTTATCCCTCTGGAAAGTTGTAAAGGCTGGCTTTCCCCCAAAGTGTTGGGATAGGGTGAGGTTGGGATTGTACTTTTAGATAGACCAGAGAATGTGGGTTGAAGTGTTAGGATTTTGGTTTTACTGTCTTTACTGTTTTTTACAGTATTATTATTGTGAGCTGCCCAGAGTTGTGTTTCATAAGATGGGCAGCCATATAAGTTTAATAAAGAAATAAACAAATGGGTCATTTTGGGTTTTATGCTAATTCACAACTAGGTTTATACCACACTTAAACATTTGTGCAAGAGCAAGGGACTGTGTTCATAACTTTCTTCCAACATTTCTGTCCCATTTGCTATCTCCCAAGCTTTCATCGCTAAGTGGGGAGATCAGGTTGTATAACTGGTGGAACATACTTGGGTTTGTTAGAGTTATTCTAGGAAGTCTTTTAAATGTTTCAACTAGAGCTGCATAGAAGTTCATTTAAAATCTTCCCGCCCACTGAAGGAAAACTGAAATTAGAGAGGGCCAGATAAGACATTCTGGAACACTGAAGGTGAGAATAATGTGTGCAAAAGTTGTGCCCTCTTCATGGAACTTTCCTCTACAGTCTTAACATCTAAACAGTTAGTTGATTCCCTTTGTGTTCATTAAATCATTAATATACATACCATTTGTCAGATAGCAATACATAAATCACAGATGAATGGAAGCAAGGAGAAGTTTAACATAACATAACATCAAAGATCTAACAAACTATTTTATAAGAATAATGCAGCAATTCTGAAAGTTTATTTCTCTTCTATGATTTTCTCTGGAAGATAAAACTGATGAATTACTTTAATATGATCACTGGGGTTTTTTTTAAATCCCAAATCAACCTCAGGTATCAATTGTTTTGGATTCAACCAACTGGATAAAATAGCAACATTCTTTTGATTTCTTTAAAATTCTTAATGAAATCTGACAAAGGATTTTGAAAATCCCAAAACTTTGTCACTATTTTATGACAAAGTGTTTGGCTTTAACAAAGGTGTAACCATCCTACAGATTCTGCTACTGATGAAATGTAGATTCAAGAGTTAAACATAATTTATTGCAGTGGCAGAAGGGTGCTTAATCTTTTCTCCTTAGACTATTAAAGAAGCATCCTTTCACCGTGGATTGTTTACAGCCTCGAGTCTGCATTTCACTGAAACAAAAATCCATCAAAAGACGTTATTCATAGATGTCTGAGAATTCTGTTTTCCCATACTTAAAGGTATTTCACTAATGACAGTCTTTCCTTTCCTTTTCTGTTACAGTTATACAAGCAGAGTGGTTACAAATGGATTGAAAGCTCAAGTGAATAATCCAGAGCTGAAAGTCAGAGGGTTGGATCCACAGATAAGTCATTTAATTGACAAGTTGAAACTTTTTAATCAGGTAAGTATTTATGTTTGGAGAATTGAAAAGGTTTTTGCAAAAGCTCTTCTCGTGTGCCTTCCCTACTGACCCTTCTTGCCCTCCTCTTCTTTCTTTTCACACACACACATATTGGAGGGCAAACATCTTCATTGAGGACCATATTATACTCATGAAGGCTGCTCACACCATTCAGAATCCTTCACACAAACTTGAAGAATGCCCACATCAGTACTGTAAGTTAATATCAAAGATGTTTGCCCTCCATCTCATTTGAGGTATCGCTGGTAGTGGAGAAATACCAGAATATAGTTATATTTTGTATTCAGCCTAATAAGAAATCTGAACTGAACTAAAACACACATTATGAGATATACAATGTGTAAATTAAGCTTATCCACATTGACTTTTCAGCAATTTTTAAAAGAAGTACATTCATTTCAGAGTATGTCTACTGACCTGGCAAGATGACATGAAGTCACAGTAAATTCCCATGGCTGCCCACGAGGTTGATTGTGGCCTCATATTCCAATTGTTCTGTATTAGTAACATGTAGAATTTTATAGAGTTAGACTCTGTTTATGATGGCTCAGTGCACTAAGATTTCAAAATATCCTCCACTAACCATATGTGGCACTATTAAAATAGCTTGTAAAGTTTTCCTGAAAGAATTTTTTTTCTGAACAAAGGATGATCTGCCAGTAGGCATGTCAGAATCATGATGAACTTGTGCTGTCAAGTTATTCACTTGAGCTCTGAGAGCTGTGTGCAGCCATCTGCTGAGAACTTTGATCTGTCTCTTGGTGCTGAATATATTAAGGTTCATATTATTATTACACTGCACTAATGTGTAGACACTGTCAGTCCAAATTAGCTTGAACAACCTACCATATTTAACAGAAATTGTTTTTCATTAATGTAAGCATATTTTCTTGTCCAACTTGAGAAAGTGTTGTTATGGGTTGGTAATGACAGGGTCGGTGCGGTGGCGTAACGGTTAAGACTACCGACTGTCGAACAAAAGGATGGCAAGTCGGCAGTTTGAGACCCGGAAGCACCATATAACGGGGTGAGCTCCCATTCTCGCCCAGTTCCTGCCAACCTAGCAGTTCAAAAGCACGTAAAAATGTAAGTAGATAAGTAGGTACCACTCTGGTGGGAAGGTAACAGCGTTCCGTGCGCCTTGGCGTTTAGTCATGCTGGCCACATGACCACGGAAGCGTCTATGGACAACACTGGCTCCCTCGGCCGAGAATCAGAGATGAGCGCTACCCCCTAGAGCCGGATACACCTGGAACGGGAAACCTTACCTTACCTTACTTAATGACAGGGTACTGTCACTCCCCTAGTTGTTTTCTATTAGAAGGTAGGCAACTTTTGACAATTGCTACTGGTGGTAATGTTGATTATGCTGATTCATTTAGAAAGTGTATATTTTGTAACTCATTGCTTTTGCTTTTTATTCCGGGACTTGAGGTTAGGAGTCCTTTATGCTGACAAAAAACAAAACTCCAACCTGATGCACTTTGCAAATGTTGTTTATTTTTTAATCAAAAGTAATGTGTGATATGGCAAGAAGCCCTGCCATACAAAGGGACCAAGTCTCCCTCACCATCAGTAAGGATGAGATAGACCCTTAGATGACAGATGATGGGAGATAAGGTTTTGAAGGAAAAAGCTATGAGCCACACAATCTGCCCTGCATTTCCTAAATTAGAATTTTACCTTCTACAACAGTGGTGAAGAATGTCCCACTATCATTGTTAAAAAAGGAGTCCTTATCCAATTTTATACATGGGATGGGAGAGGATGTCATCTTATTCTTCAACTCAGACAGCAAAATGTCTTGGATTATCCTTGCAGGAAGAAAACATTAAGTACTCCATTAGGCTCAGGCTTCTGGGTGCCATCTGTAGCTTTTAAGATCCTGGCCTTCAGCAATAGAACATAACCTGTACTTGAAAAATAGTAATTCCACAAATGGCATAGCATTACATTCTGTCTTCAATTACTTCTCCACCAAGTAGAGGTTTATTCTGTGACTTTCCATTGACCTGTAAGGGAAAACATTCCTTAAGTGATGTTCTTTCCCTAACAAACACAGCTCTGTAAAATGTGCTTGATTGCATGGATTAAAGAAAATCCTTATTATTCCCTTAAGACTTATTGTTAAGCATTACTAATTACTTCACTCATGATTTTAGTGAGCTTTTATCAGAGATGAAATAATCAAAGAAGATTCTAATTTTTTAGATATGTAGTAGTTTTTGTAGAGATTTTTATCTTGGACTTGGATTAATTAGTGAATAAGGCTGACACTCAAAAGATGACTAAGTTTGCAATTCTATATGCATGTTTGTTTAATTTAACTGGGCTCACTACTGAGTAAACATGTTCAGGATTGTAGTATAAATCATAATATTACAGTATTATCCTATATACCCTGAATACCTCATGTAGGTATATCCCCCTTTAAATATAATAGTTTATGAAAAACTATCTTGAATATACTTCCTTTTCTACTTTTGAAATCTTGGACATGGCAGCAATTTACAAACTAGAAACTTCCTACTTCAGAGGGAAAACCCTGTCATCTACTCACTAGATCATCTGAAGAAAGTTATACACATTCTGCCTCACTTCATCCATCCAAGAAAATTGTTAAAAGGATTGTTAACATTGTGCTGGCTATGAGAGAGAGGCATGGTGTGTGGGCAACCGAGGCAACAAGAGGGGCAAATGACAAAAGCAGTGTTATGCTATCACAATGCAAATGCTGTCTTTTGTATGTATGCCTAGGGTAAAGTGGGCCTCCTGATCTTTTTAGACCTTTCAGCAGCCTTTGACAACATTAACCAAGTATCCTTCAGGACAACCTGTGAGAGTTATGGATTGGGGGCACTGTTTTACTACCACTTTTCTTTACTACTTCCTTAGTGGTCAGTTCCAGTCAATAGTAATGAGCGAAGAGAGACTGGCTTGGTGGCCACTCCCTTGAGCAATGTTGCAGGATTTGGGCCTGGCAAAGGAATAATTAAGTTTGAAAATGGGCTGGATCTTGACAGGAATGGAACCTGAGGAAGAATATTCTTAGCTCTTTCCTTCTCCTTCCAGCCTCCATACTCCCAACTGCACCTGAATGTTAGGGTTTTTTCTGGAACAACACAGGAGGGGGCATGAGTGTTACAAGGGAGAATTGGAGAGAGGGGATATCACATATTGCTTCCCTCACAGCTCCATTAATAGAAACCTGTCAAGAAAACTGCATAGACATGTCCATGAAATCACTCGGAGTAGAGCTGAAATCAAAGGATGTTCTACCTTTTAATGTATGTAGTTAATATATTTTATTATTGATGTCTGCTGAAATAAAAGGGAGGTAATAGTACCTCCTGGGTGTGGCTGGCCCCACAATGTCCTCCTGATAGCTGATTTTACCATCTCTTGGATTTTTATCTATTTTTATCTATTTATTGTTATATTATAATTTTATATGTATAGATTTTAACTGTTGATATTCTGTAAACCGCCCAGAGTCGCCTATTCGGGGAGATGGGCGGGGATAAATTTAAATACTAAATAAATAAATAAATAAATAAATAAATATCATTATCTCCATAATGACAATAAGTTTATATTAAGGACAGGAAGGCCTGGCGTGCTATGGTCCATGAGGTCACGAAGAGTCGGACACGACTAAACGACTGAACAACAACAACACATGAAAACCAAAGGCACATACTTCCCAGCTGCCCATCCTGGGGAAATTTTTTATTGAGATTTTGTGTTGAGCCATATTGTGCTCAATTAATGAATTAATTGGTAATAAATATTCAATTAATCAGTATCACCATTAGTATTTCTTTATACTAAACACAATCCTGAATATGCTTACTTAAACATTAGCATACCCAATAAATGTGTACTCTTAAGTCTTTGCCCTACTTTAAAATATAGTCCCATTCCACATTATCAGAACATCCCAGCTGAGTTTAGCCTAGGAAAAGAAATCCACAGACAGCACTACTTTATTCTCTCCAGTGTGAGATCTAAGCATCTTAATCCTAGCCCTAAAAAATAGTAAAGAGGCTAGCTAGGGGTGACAATGTGTTTATGTTGCTAATAGGTATTAGATCTTCAAACGGACCTCAGCTCCAAAAATATCTTGCAAGGCCACCAAAATCTCAAGATATTGTGAGGGAATGCAAAGATCTTAGACCTGGGTGATCTCACATGTGAGATTTCAGAGACTTGGCCAGAGTTCTTAGGGCAGAGGATTGCACAGTTGCATCTGGGGCAGAAAAGGTGGTAAATCCCTATCCCCCTGTCATTTAAGCACTATAGGAACGGTTTGTGGTTTTAACTTTCATTGTATTGGTCCATGTTCTTAAGATGCAAATTGTTTTTTTTAATCCATTCAATCGTGTCTGATTCTTGGAGACTGCCTGGACAAGTCCCTGCAGTTTTCTTGGCAGGTTTTTCAGAAGTGGTTTGCCATTGCCTCTCACCTCTATTTTTGTGCTGCACTTTCACTATAATGGGAACATAGGAAACTGCCTTATACAAAATACCATTTTTCCATAGAGCCCTGGTTTGTCCTTTTTGATGAAAACTGGTTTCTTGGAATTTCAGGTAGAGAGATATCATGGACTCCTTGCTCTTTTCAAAGTGATGATGGCAAAAGTGGAAATAGTTCTACTCTACCACTGAACTTTAGCAGCTTCCCAAACTCTAGTGCTTTTTGAAGGAACAGAGTGGCCTGAAATGCTGTTCAGCCCCAATTTTTTGTTCCCACCTAGCCTTTATTTATTGAGATTTAACTAGATGTAGCACCCGTGGCTCAGCTTGTTTCTAGATAGATTGAAACATTTTACATCCCACACAGGATGATTCAGTAGTTTGGGAGATGTTAGATGAAGAGACACACTCAGAGCACCCAGATTTGTCCTAAATCTAGTAAGAAAACCAAGGTGGAGATATGAGAACATTATTTTTCTATGTAAGTAATATTTCTGGAAACTCTGTCATTTCTTAATTTAACATCTGGTACGAAATGTATTCCGTGCCTTATAGTGCTGTCAGTGGGTTTTTGATGTAGTTCAAACTACAGATTTTCTGATTTTCTGTTTGTTTTGTAAAAATATAGAAACTTCAGCTATAATTAAACTAAAGATTACTAATGGGCTTCAGAGTTAAAAACAGAAGGAAGATTTTACCCCAGATACTGATTCTGTAAAACATTGTCTCATTTAAACACAAATACAACATTTTAAAAGAAAAAAAATAATATATAAGTTCTTCATCTCTTTTTATTATGTGCTAGCAAATATATAACAGTAAGAAACTGCTTATTATTCATGTGCTGTTTCTCTGAGTATACAGGTATCATTCCTCTTGCAAGCCCTTTCAAGAATTATTTGCCCAGATGGCGCATTGTATACGTTTTGTGTGGGCCTTTCTATGCTGTTAATTCTTCATTAGGAAAAGTTAATCAGAATAAATCAGAATGCTATATTGAATCATAGTGATAGAATCAGATAGAAGCATACATACTGAATGTACAGTGTAGGAATAATTAAAATGAAAAAATATTTTTGTAAAAGGCATATTCCATAAGGAACATATAGATCTGTCTAATGTGAACTCTTAGGGTTTTATGTATAATTTTACCTATATATGCTGTGATGTAGTCCATTTTACTGCATCACCCAACTTTGCACCTATAGAACTCCATGACAGGTTTGCTTTACATCTATACCTGGCATAAAATTAAACTAGATAGGAGGTAATACAGTCTCAGATTTACAGCAGGTGAAATGCAGAGATCAGAATTGTTGTCCAAGCAAAAGGCTGTGATTGAAGGGGCATAAGAGTGATGCCTCAACAAACGTTTGGAGGAGAGTCAAGTGTAAATACCCAGCAGTCTGTATTTGTTTTAATATTGTCATGGCTATCAGGAGATGATTAGCTGGGACAAATGTATATTTGAGTATTGCAATCAGCACTTGTGGAGATTTCTGGTAACTAACACCTAAAGGTGGAGTCCTGACTTGGACACAGGGCCTTTTCTAAAGATAAGGAGGGAAACTCCATATTAATATTTGAGCTAGGAGCAAAGCCCCCAAAAGTGATTTGGGAAGGCCAGTTGAAGTAGGCTTCTGGTTAGATTTCCTGAAGATGTTCATGGCTATTTATGTGTGCAGACCTTGCAAGGAGTTTTTGTAGTTACCAGCTTGTAAAAAGATATAAAAACACAAGCAAAATAGAAAATGGACACATATGTATAGACAGATGCCTCACATTGAGAATGAGACATCCATCTCAGCATTTTCTCCATAGCTGTGCTGTGCTTTCTCCATAGCTGTGCTCTTAATGGATAAGACTGCATTTTTTAATGTGGATTAGATTGGATTTAAATGTTAAATCTCAAGTATAGATATACTGTAGATATAAAGCTTAGAATTTAGAAACTGGCATGTGGTATCAAAACTTCCTGACTGCTATTCTCAGTATTATTTCGTTATTTTCTTGGACTATTAACGATTCTTGTTGTTAACCTTATAATAAAGAAGTTCTAAATGTTTTTACTGGTCTCCAAATGATTTGGTCTTATGATTTTTCCTAAATATGGATATTAACTATTCCATGCACTGAAGCAAGTAGAAAATAAACCCAATAGGTCCCATAGTGAAACTTCTATTATGAAGTGATTGTTTCTTGTGTGATTTATCCACAGATTAACCAGATCCTCAGAAATAATTGGGGTGTGGTGGGGTGTGGTGGCTCAGCGGGTAAGACACCAGGCTTGTCGATCGGAAGACTGCAAGTTCGGAGGTTCGAATCCCTAGCCCCGTGTGACGGAGTGAGCTCCCGCACTAGCCCCAACCTAGCAATTCAAAAGCATGCAAATGCAAGTAGATTAATAGGTACCACTTCGGTGGGTAGGTAACAGCGTTCCGCATGCGTCATGCTGGCCACATGACCGCAGAAGCGTCTTCGGACAACGCTGGCTCTTCGGCTGACAAACGGAGATGAGCACCGGCCCCTAGAGTCGGACACGACTGCACAAACGTGCGGGGAGAACCTTTACCTTTACCTTAACCAGATCCTTAGAAATCACTCCAGGTGGATTCTGAGAGGATGTGTATTGTTAGACCTATAACTTGAGAGTCAGCATGTAATTATTAAGATAATTTGCAAATGCTACCTGAGGAGATGAAACCTTAATCTAGCTATATATGTATACAGTCCTATCTCTATTGTGATTGTTTGGAATGAAACTGATCAAAATGCTTCAGTCACTCAGCATCCTTGAAGAATTATTCTAACTATAATTGAATTATACAAAGAGACTGAAAGCTATAAAACAGTGTGGTATGTTATATATGCATAGACTTAATCATGAATAGGGAAATGGGGGGGGGGAAATAATAGGAATGTCTATAGGGTAAGTGCAGAGAAAGAACAGACAAACTTTCTTACTGTGTGATAACACAGTCTCTAAAGAAGACATTCAGACAACCAGAGCAGGCATCACAGGAATTAACTTCTTCTACCAAAGGACTTTGGATTACTATTTTTAAGTGTCAATAATTGGCTTTGTATACTTTTGGGGAAAAACAGGTACTTGATTGTATTTTAAAGATAAATGGGAGTTGGCTATCTCCACTATACCAACCTTACACTGATTGAACAGGGATGACAAGATTATGAGAGGCAAGATTTGAAGGCAAGATTAAGGCTGAGGCAATTATTTACCCATTTGGCATTTGGGTTTATATCAATATTTTATGTGGCCTTGGAAACATAGCTTTCTGCAACCTGGTAGCATCCAGATGCTCTGGGAGCATGAATCATTGAATTCTTATTTGTATTCTCAATATATCTGGTGGACACCGACAGGTTAAAGTCTACTCTTTTTATTGGTTGCTTGCTGCCATCTCCTCTCCCATGCCAAGTATTTAGCAAACATTATCTGCTGATCCCATAGAACAACTTTCACTATTTTGCCATCTTCATTGTTAGAAAGAAGGATCAATAACATCCCTGCATGATAGAGACTTTGTCTGACATTATGCTGCATATCAATCATATTTGGCTAAATGAGCATTTACAATGAAGAAAGCAATCCAGTTGAGAGTGAGAGGATTGCTTTTCATTGTAATTACCACACATTTTTTTCATCTTTCATTATTACCACATGTACCCCAAATTACTGAAGGTGGAATTGTTGAAAACATTCATAGAAAATATTCCCCATTTCAGCTCAATTATAGGCATGATTCAAGACAAGGTATTTAAAATGTTATATCTACTGTATAATTACATTTTTATACAGTTAGCTGTTTAATTGTTCATAACATGCCATCAGCATATGGTGTAAGAAAGCTGTCCAGAAATGTAGGAGAGCTGAATTGTAGATGGTTTGGTAAACCATGTGTGGTGTTCTTTTTAAATGGTGGCTCTGTTGTTAATAGTGTGTCATGTCACATGTAATAGCAGAAGCGGTATCTAAATCACACATACTTCTACCTCAGTTCCCATTAGATACAGTTAAGAACTGTATGTCCCTTTTCCACTGGGACTCTGAATATCTCATGATAACATTTTAAGATCTCAGACAGGTTTCCAAATAGTATACAGGTGTTCCCACATTTTCCTAGTAGCCTCAACTACTGTTGTTGTATGGCTACAGATGTAAAGGAATTTTACACAGTTCTTCCTAGGAGCAGATTTGGGGTTTTACTTCACTGTGGATCCACAGCAGGATGGGGGTGGGGGGTGGGGAATCCAAATCATTATATCAATTTTGAAAATGTAGGAAGTGACCAGAGGTTTTGGCTTTTTTTAACGGCATATATAGCTCATATACACATAGCAGGATCATGTTCTCCCCAGAGAGATTACAGTATTTCCTGAAATGACCATGGGACCGAAGTGCTGTAGAAGAGAAGCAGGGTGTGCAGAGAACCCCATTCTCTTGAGGCATTGTTGCCTTGAAAATGAACCAAAGGTCAAGGATCCCATTGCCCCACACATATTCAAAGGTAAATAGAAGCCCTTTTTCTCCAAACAGACTAGGAAAGTAATGACCAGAGCTTTAAACTAAGAATGTAGACATGAAACTACAAAAGCAAATGTCTGCCCTGCAAAGCGGACAGTAAAAGCTATGAAATTTAGACCAATCTGCACATCCTTAAGTAAGACTAATGACATAGTTTGGGCCATCAGCAAATATGCATCTGCATATGTCAGTCTGATTTATTTTCTGCCTCTCCCCCTCCAACTTAGATTTCGGCCAACCTAAGATAGATTTCATTAAGTTAATGAATGGTTAAAATGTGTATTATTAAATTGTATTGTGATAAGTTGTTTACTAATAATATAAACAGCATTTCATTGGAGTCAGATATATGCATTTGGCAGCTAATCATCTTACCTGAATGTAAGAACAGAAATATGCAGAAAGAGAAAAGAAGGCATTTGGACAACATATCTTATTTTGGAATAATTGCTATAGCTAATTCTGTAATCTTCAGGTTTAACCCACTGGTTGGGATGTTAACTGAGACAAAGTGTGCAGTGAATTACATTGGCCCAAATCCAAAACAAAGCCATACTTAAATGGGTTAAATAAATAAAAAAATCGACTGTGTGAAAAGCAAAGAAAATAGCCAGAAGGAGAGAAATCCTCAGAGCTTCCATCTGATTATCTGGTTTCTAGAAGTTCCTCTTTTACTCACAGTAGCCATTAACTAAACACAGCCCATATTTTTAATATACTTTTCCCTCCTCTGTCTATGAAGGTTCTCAGTCATCCAGGTGGAATTGTCTGTAGCTTGAATCATGTCAACTGGATTTCTATTTTGTCAGTGGAAACGTTTCGCTCCTTGTCCAAGGAGCTTCTTCAGTCTGAGCAAAGTTGGTAAGGGAATTTTCCCTCCTCTCCTTTCACATATATTTGCTATTCTTGTTGAACTTTTCATTTGTGTATTTATATATTAAATTTGCAAACTAGACTTGGGTGGTTAACAATGTAAAACATAAATGCAAAATAAAATGTAATAATTAAAATACTTAAAAACTCATAATAACAATAAGAGCCTAACTAACCAAGTCACCATGCAGCAACCTCGTTCCCTGAAAGCTCTCAGGAACAATTCCAGCTTCACCAACTAACACTACCACTGTGGGGAAATTTTCCATGGGGGCCCATTACTGAAAAACACAGCTTCCAAATAAGCAGTTTACATGGAACCCAGACATGGAACCCACCTTTCTTAAAGTCTCTATAAGAAGACTGTTGTAGGGGGTCATATTGCATTAAATTATGGCTGGGATCATATAGCATACTAAATCTGTAAGGCAGGTTACTAAGCACAATTACTGTGTTCCAGCGGCTTGGCTATGCTCAAATAAATCAACCATATTATGGCTCCCAGTATGCTAAGAAAATGTGGGTATCCACAATGCATTGAACCACAAAATACCAAATGATAGTTTGGCCTAGCCTAGCATGTGTGTGAATCTAGCTTTAAAGTGCTGTTATCAGAACAGGGCCATAAAACGGATATAATGAAACAAAGACCACATTGCTAGACAGTTCTAGAGGCAGGAAGGCCGAGCTATCACTCTATTAAGAGAATCCAAGCCAAAAATTTACTTTCCAATGCAAAGGTAGTAATTCAAGATGAATATCCCTATAGTAAAATCATTATAAGATAGTTAAGTAAGATAGATAGGCAGAAAGGCAGGTAAGAGAGAATACTAGCATCTTATTTTACCAGATGAGTACATTGATGCAATTTTTAATCAGGAAAAGTTCCAGACCTTCTTAATATAGTAGGATGTATAGATATGAGCCAGTTTGGTGTAGTGGTTAAAGTACAGTGGTTAAGGCACTAGGCTAGAAATCAGGAGACCATGGTTTCTTGGGCCGCTTTAGGCACAACCCAACTGGGTGACCTTGGGCCAGTCCCTCCCTCTCAGCCCTAGGAAGCAGGCAGTGGCAAACCACTTCTGAAATCTTGCCAATAAAACTGCAGAGACTTGTCAACACTAACTCAAAGGCACCTGTCAATTACACACATAGCCAGGCTTCCCTTTAAAAGGGTCTTGGTGCCATCTACATTTCCACAATGCTTAAATGCTCTTCTCATTTCTATGGTGGCCCACATGGGAGCAGCTATTATGTTTCCCACAGACCTCAGATTCAGTGCTGGGTGGTGTTGTAGGAAATTATTTTCATTTATTATTTATTTATTATTTGGATTTATCCCCGCCCATCTCTACCATGGTAGACTCTTATATAAATTATAATTATATAAATTATAATGATGGCTACTGGAGATGTCCATCAAACAGCTTACTAGATAGCTGTTTGTTGGGAGATCCCCCAAACCTAGAGACAGTCCCATTAGTAAGTACATTTGTAGAAGAGATTTTTTTAAAAAATGCATTGAAAAGCTCATATATTTTCCTCCAACTGGCCAGAGCTGGCTTGGACAAGCTATTAAAGGGGAAGGGAGACAAACAATTTGACGCTTCCAACCCAAATGCCTCAATCCTTTGTCTAGGAAGCTGGATTGTTAGTGAGTTGGCTTTGAACTGCTGTCAGTAAATACCAAATCAATTTGTTATAAGACCATGTTCATCCATGATCTGGTAGTGGTTGGACAAGTGGACCTAGTGTGTATTACCAAAACCTGGTGGTGATGTCTCCCTTTCAAATATATGGGCTCTTGGGCTTCAGTGCCTTCAGGAGTCTTGACTCCAGGAGTGGGAAGGGAGAATGCAATGAAGATTGCCTGTGAACAGGGTCTCTTGACCCTCTGCTGGAGATATTTTAAATAAGGCATCGTATCCAACAGGCAACACATGGTAATGGGTTCAAACTATCAAACTATCAAACAGTGGCACTTATTTCACATAATGCTCAAGATCCTGCAAGGTAGACTCCAGCAATTCATGGAGCGAGAATTGCCAGATGTACAAGCTGGGTTTAGATATGCAGATGATACCACTTTGATGGCTGAAAGTGAGGAGGAGCTGAGGAGCCTTATGATGAAGGTGAAAGAAGAAAGTGCAAAAGCTGGGTTGCAGTTAAACCTGAAAAAACCAAGATTATGACAACCAGCTTGATTGATAACTGGCAAATAGAGGGAGAAAACGTGGATGCAGTGACAGACTTTGTATTTCTAGGCACAAAGATTACTGTAGATGCTGACTGCAGCCAGGAAATCAGAAGACGTCTACTTCTTGGAAGGAGAGCAATGACAAATCTCGATAAAAGTTAAGAGCAGAGACATCACACTGACAACAAAGGTCTGCATAGTTAAAGCAATGGTATTCCCCGTAGTAACCTATGGCTGCGAGAGCTGGACCATAAGGAAGGCTGAGCGAAGGAAGATAGATGCTTTTGAACTGTGGTGTTGGAGGAAAATTCTGAGAGTGCCTTGGACTGCAAGAAGATCAAACCAGTCCATACTCCAGGGTATAAATCCAGACTGCTCACTTGAGGGAATGATATTAAAGGCAAAACTGAAGTACTTTGGCCACATAATGAGAAGAAGAGGATACCCTGGAGAAGATGCTGATGCTAGGGAAAGTGGAAGGCAAAAGCAAGAGGGGCCAACCAAGGGCAAGATGGATGGATGATATTCTGGAGGTGACGGACTCGACCTTGGGGGAGCTGGGGGTGGCGATGGCCAACAGGAAGCTCTGGCATGGGCTGGTCCATGAATTCATGAAGAGTCGGAAGTGACTGAACAAATAAAAAACAAAGCAATCCCTCCAAGTAGATATTAGATCAGAGAACTCATGTTGTCCTCTTTATCTTAATTGTTACAAGAAGGAATACAGATAAAATGCTCCAAGGTGATAGTGATTTACTGTACAATGATGGAATCCACAGAGCTTGCTAGGTAACTAAGCATGCATGTGGATGCATGCTTACAACACAAAGCTTGCTACAATTTGCTACAGCTTATTAGAGCAACTATCTTATATGAGCGGAAAGGAAAAGTGGATCACATCCCTAGCTTCTTGCCAATCTTCCGCAATGCCACTGCAGTGGGAGAGGCTGAAGAGTGAAATGAGAGAAACCAAGTTCTACCAGCCAGAGAGAAAGCCAAAGCCAATCAGAAAGGGAGAGAATGTGGCCAGTATATTTAGTTCCTTTCTTATCTCAAAGTAGAAAGAGGAAGGAAATTTAGATATAGAAGTAGCAACACTCATATGCTATGCTATACACATAACAAGGCAGACTTTGCTCGCTGCAGGAAGCTTTACTTTGATAGTAGAAAACCAATGCCTTAGTAATGCTTAGCCATTATTCAGGCTGTTTGTATCTCTGAAAGAGAACAGACCATTTTAAAAATGCCTGGTCAGTCACTTCAAACTTCATTGTCAGTTTATCGCTGTTATCAGTCAAGTGGGCAAAGGCAGGCAGAAGACTTTGGGCTTATCGAGTTATAAGGAACTCTTGCAGAGAATGCTGAACACAAATTAAAAATAGAAACTTGTTTTTCTTGCATTACTGTATTAATACAAAAGAAAAACAACTCGCAAGAGGTGTTTTTCAGTCCTGTGTATTATCAGATCCTGTGAACCCACAAAAGCCCGTGACATGGTTGCATTAGATCTCTTAGTGATATACAAGGGTTGGGAGTAGGTGGCATGGTCTTACAGTGGTTCAGCTTCTTCCTGGTGGGAGGAGAGAAGTCATCCAGGTGAGCCTCATCTGTGATGCCCCAGTATTCAGTTCTTTCCTCACTGCTCCTTAATATCTACATGAAACCATTGGGAAGCTTTACTCAATGCTTATTGCCTGTTGGAGTCTTGATAGGACAACAGAAGCTGACATCAAACCCAAGTAATATAGAGCTCCTGTTTTCCAGAAAGGGTCTCAGTCAGGACCATTTGTAATTCTAGTAGGTTAGCAGTCATCCTTAAAGAGCAGGTCCATGACTTGGGAGGCTTGCTGGATTCATGTCTACTGCTGGATAGATAGATGGAAGCTGTGGCCATGGGATCTTCACCCAGATTTGGCTGGTGTATCACTGACAAATCTACCTGGGGTGTGATACTTGCTGACAGTGAAACATACCCTTATCACCTCATGATTGGATTACTGCAATTCAGTCTTCATAGGGCTGACTTTGAATAACACTTGGAAACTGCAGTTGTTGCAAAATACAGAACCCTACATATTGGTGAATGAGATATGCTGTAGCCATCAGACACCTGTGTTGTGACTTCTGCATTGGCTGCCAATAGGTTTCCAGGTGTGATTCAAAATGTTGGTTTGAACCTGTAAACCTCTATATGGCTTAGCTCCTAAGTACCATCAGAACCACAGGTGGATTTTATCCATCCTCTCTGCACTTCCCAGTAGAAGTTGTTAGTGGTCTCCCAATTTCAAGATGTCAAAGGGCAGGTTTCATAGACAGCGCTTTTCAGTTGTAGCTTCTGTTTTATGGAAAAGGCTCCACATTACGTTCAGGTTAATACCTACTCTGATGAATTTCTGGAAGTTGGTGAAAACTGAGATTCCCTGGAGAATGTTTGGTGGATGGGGAGCCGGCACTGTTAAGTTTATAGTAATATTTGTTTGGTCTTTATATTCTGTTATTTTTACTGAAGTTACTGTAACTTTCAGGAATGTGTGTGGATTGCATGATATAGTAATTTAATAAACAATTAAACAACTGTGCTCACTTAAGATAATGACAATATGGAAGTAAACTGTTGAGCAAAGGCGAGCGAAAAGACTGCTGATGCATCTTTTCTGATCTGAAAATCAACTGTGCTTTAAAAAAAGAATTTGACACCAATTAAATTTCATGAATGTCAAGCATTCTAGTATAAAATAATATTCAATGTCATGTTGATACCCTGTTGCTTAATTTGTTTCCTCTTGTGTACATGAAGCCTACCTCAAAATTTTCAAAAAGACATATTTATGAGAGTAATCTGGCAGACAAGCCAAGTAATAATTGGATTATATAAAGAAATATGATTTACACTTCATTGTAATAAGACTGTATTGGGTACAGTATTTGTGAAAGATAACCTAATCAAAATGAATGATAAATGGAAAACTACCAACTTTGGCCTTATAACTGATGGAATTCCTCCTGAATGAAATGCTAAACATGAAGTCTGGTGACCTTTAGGGCTGGAATTTCTCTTTGAAAATGTGATAAAAATCACTTGTTTATAGCATACTTTATTGCAGTAACAAGCAAACTTAGTTACAAAGGAAAATAGCTTGAACAAAGGCTAAGAATTTGATTCCATAAAAGCTTTTTTGGAGATATACTGTACAGCAGAGCTTTCTAAACTTTTCATGTTGGTGACATACTTTTTAGAAATGCATCATTTCGCGGCACACTCTTACAGCAGGGCACAAGGCAGGCACTAGGACCTGCGCGGAATCACAGCAGGTTTAGAGGCAGCAAGGCACAAGGCAGGCACTAGGACCTGCACAGAATCCTGGCAGGGCTTGGAGGCAGCAGCAGCCGCGACACACCCAGACACTGCAGCCGACACACTAACGTGTCCCGACACACAGTTTGGTAAGCTCTGATATAGTGGATAGGGAAAATGGGATTTCTAGACAAACTTATAATGTACAATAATAAAATTGTGCAATGTGTAAATTGTAAGTCAAGTATCAGATGGATAAAATACAAATGTAATAAACACTGATTCATTCAGGATACTGAGCAACTCACATCTTGCTAAGCCCTTTTCCTGTTACTCCAGATCCATCTCCTTTCTACATTTGCCTGGAGAAGCTGCTAGCTAGCTAGCTAGCTGATTGATTGATTGATTGATTGATTGATTGATTGATTGATTGATTTAGAGGCTGCCTGACTCTAAAATGACTCTGGACAACTTACACTAAAAATATGAATAAAAAGAAAAGAATTTTTAAGAAAAATCCCAAGTGTCCAGACCAGAGCTTTCCAAACTGTGTGTCGGGACACGTTAGTGTGTCGCCTGCAGTGTCTGGGTGTGTCGCGGCTGCTGCTGCCTCCTGGCTTCCATGCAGGTCCTAGTGCCTGCCTTGTGCCTTGCTGCCTCCAAACCTGCCCTGCCAGGATTCCGCACAGGTCCTAGTGACTGCCTTGTGCCTTGCTGCCTCCAAACCAGCTGTGATTCTGCGCAGGTCCTAGTGCCTGCCTTGTGCCCTGCTGTAAGAGTGTGTCGCGAAATGATGCCCTGCTGTAAGAGTGTGTCGCGAAATGATGCATGTCTAAAAAGTGTGTCACCAACATGAAAAGTTTGGAAAGCTCTGGTCCAGACAAACACACTCCCTTTAACAAAAGACACCAACAGGACTCCACAAATTTCCTCTTCCAAAGCCAAGTTCTTTGGGGGAATGTTGTTCCAGATATAACCCATTTCCTCCAGTACTCCCTTTATAAGTCAACTGTGTCAATGAAAACAAGACTTGCATCTCACTTCAAGCATTTACATTACTGCCTAGTTCACTCACGGTAACCACAAAAGTATTTGTATACAAAATCAGTCCCAGACACTAAATAATTTGCAGGCAATGTCAAAGGGAAGATGAGAAAGTAGGAAGTCACTCCTAGAGAAATGATAACCTTTTCACTCATCAAATCAATGATGAGTGAGTGAAAAGCCATTAATTTCTAAAAACAAAAAAGCATTGCCTTTCAAAGAAAAAAACTGAAGCAGATTGCAACAGTGCATCAGTCTTGAAATATATGGGGGGGGGGAAGAACCACAATCATTACTTGAGCTTCCTCCAAGAAAAGAGGAAGCATACATGGGTTTCTTCCATTTTGTTATTGTTATATTTGAGACAGTACCATCATGAAACCTTTTGAAGACACAAAGACATAAGAAAAAAGACCTAAAACTGATAATGGGGCAATGGAATGAGAAACAAAGGCAAGGAGAAAAGAATAGGCCAATGAGAATAAAACTGTTAAATTACAGAATGTGAGAAAAAGGCAGACTCTAAGGAGGGATTTGATAGAATGGGAAGTGGCCCAGTAGATTTCTGTATCTGATTTTCAAAATGGGAAAATTTTCTGTGGCAAGGCCCATACTTAGAATTTTATTTTTATTTATTTATTTTATTTATAATTCGACTTGTATTTACCGCTCCATCTCCCCGCAAGGGAACTCTGGGCAGTTATGTAAGTATTCTTATAAGCTGTCTAGAACAATTAGAATGGGTGGTACTTTAATTTCTAAATTAAATATTCAATTATCTTTAAATCAATTAGCCTGTACCCAATGGGCATATGAAAGGCTAGCCTTATATTCCCTGAAAATCCTCTGCAGGGGATGAGCATTTTCTGAATAGTCATATGGGATGTAGTAAAAAGAGAATCATTTATATTGGCTGAACGGAGCTTTCTGCAATGAGGATTCTGCTGATGATAATCACTTTGTTTCATTTCTAATGTTATCCCCTTCTGTGGTTCCCACAGACCCTTCTAATTGTATACGGGAATGACCTTGGGAGATGGGGGAAGAGATGTTGCTTAGGGAATGATCAGATAAGAGGGGAGGAGAGCCCGCAGCTGCATAACGGGAAGAGAAAGAAACTCAGAAAGGAACCTCCCTAACTTATCAGGCTGTAAAAAGAGACAAAGGGAGATTTGTATTTTCAGATTTGCTAGATTCTGTTATTTAGCCTTACAATAAAGTAGAATTAGCTCATCTGGTCGGGTTTCCTGTCTGGTCTACCTAGGATGGCTGACACTTTCACACTGCTACCAGGTACAATTAATGGATGGAACTCATCATATGTTCCAAATTCAGTTTTGTAATCCTAACGTCAAATACTAAACAGTATTTCATGGAAACCAGTAACTGAGATGTTACTGTTCAAAAGAGGTTGACCCTACTCAAGTCTGGCTAATGAAAATAATTTTGATGCAAACTTCTGAAATCTACTTTTCTAGAGAAGAGAATTCCAGTAACAGAATTGCGTTGAATATTATTTTAAATATTTGATCTTCAGGTCCTATGCTATGACTTTAAAATCAAATTATTTGAAATTATTCCATGTTTTCAACATCATCAATGCATCACTACAGATTTCTATATCTTCCTGTTAAACCTTGATGTATGATGCAATGAGGATATGCTAAAAATATATGGATTAAGGTCATGTTACTTTATCTGTGCTATCTGATCACCTTTAGATTACATTACTTTTGGCCCTTCAGTGCTTCATTTTGAAATATATTGTTGAATTGTTCTTGCAACTTTAGTACAAAGTTATCTGAGGGCAAGTCAATTGGAAATAGAAGAGTTATACATGTGAAATTATTAATTCTGAATAATCACATCCATTTATACAATATATAAAAGACAGTTGTCAACTCTGTGATTCAGCCCTCAGTTAAACAGTTTAACAGTTTATAATTTAATGTTCAGCAATAAAGTGAATAGTGCAAGATTAATTTAATGTTGACTATGGCATCAGCTATAAATGTCACTCCTGAGTTCGTAATTTATATTCCCCAGAAACCCTGTGGACAGTGAATGAAACATTCCATATATAAGAACTATGGTAGCTTAGTTATAGGCTTGCAATAAATTGATATATTACAGTTCTGATCTTGGCCTTCCAAATTAAGACTACGCTATAAAATTAATGAGAATCTACAGACTAAATAAAGGCCTATCATTTCTAAAGCAATTGCCATTTAAAAATAAACTGAATGCACTAGTTTTATTTAAATAATACAAAATTTACAATTGTATTTGTTTCCTTTCTAATATTAGATCAGATTTCCAGACCAGAAGTAAATTACACTTATGGTAGTGTCTGGTAATTTTTCAGTTTACTATATGAACTATATTTACTATAACTGACAATGATTACTAAAACTATGTAGGGGGAAAATAGAGAATTTATAGATGCATTTTAAGCAACAACATGACTGAGTAACAAGAAAGTAATTTCATGTATTATAATGTGTTGCAATAAAACTTAAATTACAATTTTGTGTGCCACCCAGGGTTGTTGTTACAATATGGGTGGCTATATAAGTCTTTTGAAATAAAATAAATACAATAAAATAAATTATTTGTTTATGTATGGAGGAATGTTGGTTCACCTGAATGAAGAATACTTCAATAGACTTATGGCTAGCCCTTCTTAGCACCATGGATTGTGACCTCAGGATGGAAAACAAGTCTCATGTTTTAAAGCAGAGCTTTCCAAACTGTGTGTCGGGACACGTTAGTGTGTCGGCTGCAGTGTCTGGGTGTGTCGCGGCTGCTACTGCCTCCAAGCCCTGCCAGGATTCTGCACAGGTCCTAGTGACTGCCTTGTGCCTTGCTGCCTCCAAACCTGCTGTGATTCCACGCAGGTCCTAGTGCCTGCCTTGTGCCCTGCTGTAAGAGTGTGTCGCGAAATGATGCCCTGCTGTAAGAGTGTGTCGCGAAATGATGCATTTCTAAAAAGTGTGTCACCAACATGAAAAGTTTGGAAAGCTCTGCACTATATTGTGCCTTGAGGCTTTACAGAACATACTTTAAAAACATATGGAAGGTATACCCACACACCTATATTTGAAAGTATGAAATTATCACTAATATTTTGCCTTTGAATTTGCTTTTGGTGAAATTTTGTTGAAACCTCTAATCCTCATATAGGAGGATGTCTCTCTCCCCTCCCCCCAAATAATCTAATCTCTATCTCTGACTCTCTGTCTCTCTCCACATGTGTGTGTGTGTGTGTGTGTGTGTGTGTGTGTGTGTGTCAGAGAGAAAGAGAGAGAGATCTGTAATGAACAACTTAGTTGCTTTTCCATTAATTTTAGTTGGCAAGCATGTTTGAGGAGGGTTGTGTTACTGCTTTTTTCTCTTACATTTTGAATCTCCAACACTGCAATAATTATTGTGTGAGAGTAAGTACACCTTTGGAGGTTGGTACATTTACTGTTGCTTTTATTGCTGGAATTGGCAAGGTAATTAGTTGTGGCAGATATACCCAATAAATAAAAATGACGCATTAAAGTGATTACAAAATCTTTTAAAAATATATTTGTTTTTAGATAGGAGTAATTGTTGTATGTGTTCATAAAACCTGTAACCTGTATTATATGCATTTTGCTTTGAATATAAGCAGGCATCATTTTTATGAGTAATGGGAGCTACTGAAGAACATATAGTAAATACACAGATAAGAGAACTTCAGAAATGTGCAAAGTTCAAAGATGAAAAGAGCTTTCTCCAACAGGCAATGCTCAAACTGTGGAATAGATGGGATGGGGTGAGATAATTTAGGTCCACTTCTTACCCAAACTGTGCCTCCTATATACTTGCTAACCTTTGTTCCGCTAGTCAATAAGACTATACTAAGCTTCAATTAATGGTGATCCAATTAAATCTCTCCATCATGACAAATACATGAAGCAACCCCTTTCCCTTATTTCTATAAGCAAAATGGTCCAATAGCTTCACAGCCTCATTCTAGCACTCCAAAGAGCTGGAAAAAGTTTTTGCTTATGTGATGTGTCCTCAAAAGCCTATTCCAGTACTTCTAGTCAACTAATGAAAGAAGGTTCTGTATATGTGCCATCACACACAGATACCTGTCCTGCTTATCAGAAGAGCTGGGTTGGGACTGCAAGTTAACATGAAATACCTTGTTGAGGCAAATTGTGTCACCTCTTTGCTTCAGCAAGAAAATTTGTCATTTCCATGCATTCCATTTCCTAGTCAAGGCAAACCCAAGCTGCCTTACATAGCCTAGTAAGTAACTCCCATAGTAACTCCCATATCTCTGTGATATCATCCTCAGATTTCAGAGCACTGAATTTGTAGCTGAGATTTTAAATGCTGAACCCTATTCAAAGCCAACTGGTCAAGTAAATAGATCTGTTATTTTGCAATGCCATTTCAGTAACTGGAAATAAGAGGACTCATGAAAAGCATGAAGAATTGATAAAGTGTAATGGATCATGTTGCACCACCAGATACTTGTGGAGCTTCAATAGCTGCTCAGTCTTCCAGGCAGGACTCCAGGTATTCCAGGTAGAATACTTCTGTGCCTTGAAGGAATTAGGTTTTAGGCTATGCTGGTCTATGACCGTAATAAAAAATTGATTGATTGATAGGTTTTAGGCTTCTAACATTCATTTAGCAAATGCTGTGATGGCGGATGGGGGTTGGGCACTTCTTTCTAGCCTAAAAAATTCAGTGCTCAATAACTTCATCTGAGAACATGAATTAACTGTAGCATTTTTTTGTCTATGCTTTAAATTTTCTGCTGTGCTTTTTCTTATATGAAAAGATTATTACTTGCCCTTTTAAAGCAGGGCTTTCCAAACTTCTGCCATTGGCGACACACCAACGGCTGGCGCGCAAAAACCCGGAAGCGGCGGCAGTGCTTCCGGGTTGCCGTGGCGGTGGCAGCGGCTGCCCCTTCGAAAGGGCAGGCTCCGGGGACCCCAAAAAATGCCCTCGGTTCCAGCAGGGAGTCGAAAAGCCTCACCACGCGTGCGCGCACTGCTGGTCTTTCCGGCACACAGCTGATCAGCACAGAGAATTTCCACCCTGCCCCCCCGCGCTGATCAGCTGTGTGCCGGGAATCCCAGCACGTGCGCGCGGGGCAAGGTTTTTTGCCTCCCTGCCGGAACTGAGGGCATTTTTGGGGTCCCCGGAGCCTGCCCTTTCGAAGGGGCAGCCGCTGCCACCTCCATGGCAACCCGGAAGCACCGCCGCCGCTTCCGGGTTGTCACGCGACACACTTCGGGGGCCCAGGCGACACAGTATAGTTTCGCGACACACAGTTTGGAAAGCCCTGTTTTAAAGAGTTCTTTACATGTTCAAACTACTTTGCAATTATAAATTTTATAGTCCACACAACAGCATGAGACAGATGTGCTGTTGGGTATCAACCCCATTTTTACTACTACAGCAGGAATGCTCTTCAGAGAAGTAACTATCAGCCATCAGTACCAATTAGCTTTCCCAAATGTGTTGCCACAATGACTTGGGGCCAGTTCTAGAACTCATCAGAATCAAGAACAGATTCGGTAATAAAAAGTGTGAAATAATGTGTCTTCATCAAAGGCACACTTTAAGTGAGAAAATTACATTTGTCATTAATTTCAACCTTGTAGGATAATCTTTTTGACATTCATATGTTCTTTAATTTTGAACTATTCCATAGTGCTTCCTCTAATCAACAGGAGCTTTGTAACAGTTATTTGTAGGGAAGTTTAATTTTCCTGATGGACTGATTCTGTTTCCATTGTATTCAATGGCACTGACCCTGGTTCTGCATGCCTGAGGACTGAAACAATACCTTTTAAATCAACAGCATTATGATTGATTATTGTTGAGAGAACCTTGCCTGGCATTTAAGATTGAAGTCCATTGCAGAGCTGTGATGCTTGGCATTCAGTTGATTTAAATCTGTTATACCAAATCCCAGTTTAAATGCTGGAAACCTGAGATATGAAGATTAAAGAAATATATATTGAAAGAACAGTTATGTATCTCATTAAATGCTATTATATATGGGTTTTTAACACTGCATAAACCCATAATCCTAACAAAGGTGGTAGGCATTGTACCAATATGCACCATGAAGATGGTGTCTCTGTCCCAAATGAAGATGGATGGTAAATGTCAATTTTAATTTCTTTCATTTTCCCCATTGTTTATTTTGTTCTGTCTTTTAGAGGACAATATCCAGTATGAAAAATTGTATGCATTTTTGTATCTTTTTAAATGAATATAACTTTGCATAATATACACTATTTTAAATTTGTCCTAAATATAATGTGTTCCAACATTCCAAGATATGAATGCCAAAGAATATTTGCATTCCAGTTCACAAACAGATTGGAGATGTGCAGATTGGTAAATACAAACTGAACAAAATTTCTTTCTTCTTAGCGTCCTACTCTGAGCATTCTTGGGTCAAGAGAGAATTGAGTAGTTTTGAGAATGTTCTCTTTAATTATTTCAAGATCACCATATCATTCAAGCACTGTAAAAATAGAACCTGGATGCAGAACATGGTGAAGAATGCCACAAATACCTTTCAAGCCTTGTCAGATGCTCTTTAATGTCCGATCCACTTGTGTTGTTACAGCAATTCATATTTGTTGTGTATATAAATCAGGCCAAAATGAAGAATAATAATATCTAAAATAGTAAAAATGACGGGAAAACAATGTACATAAAGATTTCTTGATGTTTGAACAAGATTGTTTCAAAAGCAATCCAGAATACAATCTAGGGGGTTAAACATGTAATATTTCATAGAGAGTCTGCTGTCTTTCTTTGATCTGGTGGAAATCTTACCAAGTCTGATTTTGTTTAGAATTGTAAAAATCAGATCAACATCCTGCTTGTCAGAATGTTAGGGTGTGGATTAAAAAAAAATGTTCTGAATTCTAAATTCCACTACCAGGTAAAAAGTAAAGGTTTTCCCCTGCACAGTTTTGTCCGACTCATCTCCATTTGTTAGCCAAAGAGTCAGCGCTGTCCGAAGACGCTTCCGCTGTCATGTGGCCACTACCAGGGACAATAGGAATTTGAGCCCTCCCTTCTTCATTTTCAGTTCTAACCTATAGAAGGAAAGAGGGTTGTGCTCCTTAAATTTCTCACTTGTGCCTATTTGCAGTCTAACAGAGCATCATTTCTCCCATGTATAGAAGAAAGTGGAAATTATCTTATAAAAAGGAAGATTTTGCACACATATTTCTGTATGTATGTATGTACTTCAGCTCTGATAAGTTTTGAGAATCTGATAAATAATGTGCTTCACAAAAATCAGTGAAACGGTTTAAGCTTTCCAGTATAGAAGCACTCACTATGTTTTAAGCATCTGCATCATCTTAGGAAGCCAGGTTTCTGTCATTTCCTACCAATTCCTTTTGAATTTTCTTTATTTTATTATTATCATAGTACAATCCACCATCTGTCATTAAAATCTCACCTGCTTTGTGTCTAGGGGTTTTTTTTTGCGTTTTTAAAATGCATATTTCAAATAAATCATTTTATTAAAGCCAGCTGTAATATCTGTAGGCTGATCTCTCTTACATTCAGTTAATATCAGCATAGTTGGCTTTGCTTTGAACTGTGTTACCTTGATAAAAAATATAGCATTTATCATTCTTTCATCTTCCATGTTCATTTTTCATGTTGAGGTTTTATTTCCCTTACAAGCTGGAATTTATTACACTGAAACAGTTCACTTTCCCTGTTCTCTAAAATGTGAATTTTGCTTCCAGTATTTGCCTTGTGGGGGATGCTGTGAAGATTAATTAGTGAATTTGTTAATCAGAGGAGCATCTGGGATGCCCAAGATTTTATTCTGATCTCACACTTGGTTTTCACAGTATTTTATAACCCCTTTTCTAAAACATATGGCATAAGGAATGTTCCTCCAAGGGGATTACTAAGCTTTTTAGCCATGGCTCCCCACATTGTATTGATTATAGCATTCCTTAGAAGCAAGAGAAACATAAAGTGTATATAATTCCGCATAAAACAGAGACAGACAAATTTAGAAATCTAAGACCCTATTGTGAGCATTCTCACAAAATGGCTGCCTTCTGGGGACTTGCCTATTCACAAAATGGCTACTAGGGTAGGGTAACCAATCACAAAACAACAGTTTTGCATTTATATTACCCAACTTAGCTATTACCTGGATTTGCTTCCAACATCCCTGAAATTGAGTTATTCTGCAGAAGAAAAAGAGGCCAATAAGCCACCTAAGTTCTTTACTGCAATAATGACACAGCTGCAATGTTTTTGTTACAGTGGCCATCTTACACATATTCCACCTTCCCAACCCACAGGGTATTCTAAAATGTGTCTATATCCAGTGCACTAAGGGCCAATTTTAGGTGACATCTGGAAACTGGCACTAGGAGAAAAAAGTTTCTAAATGTAATTTTTATTTTAAAACCTAGAAAGGAAACCCAAGGGATATTACAGTCTACCAGAACATGCCTCATTATGCACGGTGAACTATCTAAATGTAGTTGAAATTTCCAATATTATCCTTATAAACTGGGAAAAAAATCATGGTGCTGTGAATGAGGTGCTTTGAATCTAGGGCCTATTTGGTAAAAGCTCAACATGAGAAAGTTGTGAAATAAATGATTTTAAAAAACCTAATAAATTTCCCAGAGTTCTAAAACTGATTGTCTAGCCTATTAAAATTTCCTTTTTCAATTTGTCTTCATTTACTTACTATGGACAACAGAGAAAATTGTCATTCCCTCCCTTCTCTTTTTCCCTTTAAGGTTTTTATGATTTTTTTAAAAAAAGGAGTCTCTGAACACCAATTAATGTGTCTAATTTGCATGAGAAAGTGCAGAAGATGCTTTCCCCCTCATAATTAGCTATATTTTGCAGTTCATTAAAATTCTGCAGCCTTCCACACAATGGATCACTCTATTCACCGAGAGTGAAAATAAGTCTCGTTACAAAAAGGGGCATACGTAGAACATGAGAAGGATATGGGAAGGATAAGATTAAGGATTTGTACATGAATATTCCATATTGAGGAAGATAATGTGAATTTAAATCATTTTTATGCTTAATGCTTCTTGTTGATAAAATGGGAGACTGTTTAGTACATTACATTTGTATGGATCCTGCTATAAATTGATTTCCTAGGATTTGATATGTTTTATGAAGTCCTTTTCCTAACCTCAAGTGGGCAACCTGAAACTCCAGTGTTGCAAGCAGTTTCTGAATCTTTTTTTTTTACTTTTTACCCCCTGTGATCATAACTATTGAAAATTGGTAGACTATTTCTTGCCACATTTTGGTGGGAGATCCATAACTACGTTAATGTTTATCATTGACTGCTGCACAGCTTTCTGCAGAGAGTGCCTCGTCACCAGGAGCCGGACCACCTCCTTGTTCCGCTTCGTCAGCCTCTTGCGGGCTTGGTCGTGAGTCACCATGGTCATATCCCATCCATTAACCTGCATGATTTTGTCTCCAACCTGAAGCCCGGCCATTTCCGCTGGTCCCCCTTCCGTCACTCGAGTGACATAAATGCCCTTGTCCGTCTTGTCCTCCGAGAAGGGATTCTGAGCAGGGTCCTGGTCTATGCTGCCCCCAATGCTGAATCCCAGGATGAGGTTCTCGCCTTGGCGGAGCTTGTGGATTTCGACCCTTTGCACCATGGCCGTGACGGGCTGGCCCGGGATGTAGGACATGGCGCCGGCTGGCCCCGGGAGTCGCCGCTGCCACTCCGCTCGCGTTGCCTCCGGCGGAACCATGTTTATCATAAAATAGGTTCAACATGGTTCCTAAAAAAAAGAAAGGAATTTCAAACTCCTTTCAAACCCCACAGAAAAAACAAAATTCTCACCCAATCCACATGTATGACATAGCCCTTCCTACTCTAATTTATAATTCCATCCACTGTAACCTGTAGCCCTCAACCTGCCAAAAAATTGTAAATGTGGCCCAGTCACCGAAAAGCTGCCCACCCTTGTCCTAATTGGTACCCCCCATATATATTAAATTTTGACTCCTGTTATCTCCACCTAACATACATGCTGGCTGGGGATTATGGGAGTTCAAATCTGTCAGATCTGGAATTCTGTCGTTGAGTAAATGCTGTGTTAAAATGTAAATGGTCCCATTTGTCAAGAAATCGTGACATAATCTTTTGTAGAATAGAGTCTTCATAAGATGCATGGAATGTGGCACCACCTTGTTCAGGGAATAAGTACTGGGACTTTCCAGCATGCTTTCAAATTAAGGATTTAGATTGATTTCATTTAAATAAATGGGAACCTGAAGTTTTTTTAAATAGATTCCAACATTATTTTTATCATTTTGAACCACAGTTACCTAATTTGTATAATTGTTTATTTTTAATGCCTACCAAACACATAACGGTGTTCTGTTTTTAAAAAACAATACCACAAGTCAAGAAAAGAGATGTTCAATTATCTGATAAAATCATACTGAGATTCCATGAAATAATATACTGTTTATTCATATACATGAGGGCTAGGCAGCTTAGCTGTATAAAGATTGTCAGCTCTCACATATGCCTATCTACAAACAACAGTTGTAAAATTACAATCTGGTCTCAAGATGTAGTGGTGAATGTTAATCAAAGCTTCTACAACAGAGGGCAGAACTGTGCAATGATCTGTCAAATGATTGAAGGGCAAATGTGATTCAGAGCATTCATGTTTTTTTCCTGGAATTATCTGTCAGCTGTAGGGGGGGGGGGCAATTGCTTAAGCTCAGGAAAACACACCCAGAAACAAGAATTTCATCTTGCAAGATTTCATTTGAGTGCATTTTAATCCATCAAGGGATTCACAGTGGCCAGAGACCAGGGAAGGACTTCAGTGCCATCCCTCATGCAACCTGGAGGGGCAGAGTATCATTGGGTACCATCAGCATCCGAACTGGCAGAGAACCTCTTCCAGAGGCTTTATGAAGATATTAAACAGCATGGAGAGGGGATACATTAAGACTGGGTTGCTGGTTTTATATGTTTCTCTCTGTTGGGAAGGGGAGTATTTTACTCTGTGTTGGATTATGGTGCTTTACTATATGAACTTTAATTTTTCTATACCACTCATCAGTTTGTGATGTGTGATATAAAAATATTGCAGATAAACAAATAAGCATGCCTGCCTGCCTACTGACAGTGTGGCAGGAGGGGCATTGGAGTCACCTTCAGTGGGCACTATTTGGGTCCTAGGAACTGCCCAAGGATGTCAGACCTTAAGTTTTGGGGTTTTTTTTTTTATAAAAGCTCTGTCTTAACTAAAACAATTATCATTCTGATGACTAATAGTATTATGTCATAGAGTGTAGGGAAGGCAGTGAGATGTTACAATCGTTTTCAGTTGTTGATATTCCATGCAGATAAAAGTGTGGCACGTGTAGTTGCTAAAAGACAGATTGACAGGATCTCAAATAGCAGTTTCTGAATCTAAATTGTTAATTATTCATAGCATTTTCAAACAACCCTATTCGGCAGGGGCATACTTAGGCTACATGTGCATGACATATTGAACAGAAACTGGCAACCACATATACTATAACTTGGTGTTTTGTACAGATCCATGTGGTTAGTTGAAGCAGTGTTTGTCATAGAATATTGGTCTAATTGAGTAAACATGATTTTGTGAACATAAGTTTAGTGAAGCATCTCTTGAGCTAGAAAATTGAGAAATGTTGCCTAAAGCAATCAAGAACAAAGACTTTTGCTAGGCTTTGTGATATTTGACTACTGTTCACAATAGCTGTATAGTAATATAGTTTCTTATTTGTAGTGTATAACCACAATATATAGTTTGGATAAAGAGTAGAAATCTGCTTAACACACAAACATTTCTATTTAAGTTACATTTTAAAAAATCTTCTTGGGTTTTCAACTTACCTGATTTGTTACGAACGATAATGGATTTATTTACATCTATTGCACTGTGCTCTCTGAATTTAAATCCCGTCCATCTCTCTGCATTCTTTGTCACCACAGAATCTCTTATTGCCGTATTTCCCTGACAGAGTAAAAATAAATGTATTGCAGATTAATATCAAGGTTTTTGGGGGGGTCTTGCATTGGTAAGGAAAAAGCTATAAATCTTGAATGGCTCTTGCCAAAATCAGGGTTGGTTTGTGGATCCTGGACTTGGGATTCCTGGCCTATAGTTTCTACCCCAGTACCATCATTCCATGACAAACTGAACCTATAGCAATTCCCTTGTGTATAATTATTACAAATGTAGCATTCCTGATACTGATAGAGGCATCATTGTTGGCATTATATACGTGCGAATCTTGAAGAGACAGAAGCATCTCATTGTATTATCCATATAATAAAACAAAACTCTATTGAAGGAGCAGAGGAAAAGAGAAAGAAGGTTCATTCTCATGTAGGCAATAGGCCATACAAATAAAAAAAAACTTTGTGAATTTCTGAAATCATATAATTTTCAGAATCAAACAAACTTCTATTATCTTCAGATCCACCATGTGCATGGATTGGCAACCTCCTCCGGTGCCCCATTTTCTCTCTGAATAGAATTAGCTGAACCTCTTCTCTCCCTGTCAAATTGTGTGAATTTACAAATATGATAGTAAGTATGAGTTAATACATATTTTTCAAAATCATATTTTTTAAAAAGCATGTCATAACTAATTATTGATGTCAGACATGCCATTCTTTTCTCTGCAGAATGAAAAATGCGTTCTTTAGTAGTTTCAAGCTGACATTCTACAATTGAGCATCTATAGGAAATGTTAAAAAGCAGGAAGACTATAATTTTGTAAACAAATTCATACATTTATAAAGTATTCAAACAGCAGATGTTGAAAACCAAATTATTCCAATCGACCCCATTCTTAGTGCTATGAACTTGCCAAATCGCTTTATAGTTGCAATCTTTCTTTTAATAAAATTGAGAATTTTCCGGAGAAGGAATTTCTGTCCTGTCTCCATCCCATCCATCCTGTCAAAGAACACACAAACAATGTTTCAAAAAAATTGTGGATCCATAATTTAAACAAAAACTCCTAACTACAAAGCAGTAAAACAAAACATGAGCAAAATTAACTAGAAAGGCCTGCTCTTAAATTCCTTCCTTCCTTCCTTCCTTCCTTCCTTCCTTCCTTCCTTCCTTCCTTCCTTCCTTCTCTCCCTTTCCTTCCTTCCTTCCTTCCTTCCTTCCTTCCTTCCTTCCTTCCTTCCTTCCTTCCTTCTCTCCCTTTCCTTCCTTCCTTCCTTCCTTCCTTCCTTCCTTCCTTCCTTCCTTCCTTCCTTCTCTCCCCTTCCTTCCTTCCTTCCTTCCTTCCTTCCTTCCTTCCTTCCTTCCTTCCTTCCTTCTCTCCCCTTCCTTCCTTCCTTCCTTCCTTCCTTCCTTCCTTCCTTCCTTCCTTCCTTCCTTCCTTCTCTCCCTTTCCTTCCTTCCTTCCTTCCTTCCTTCCTTCCTTCCTTCCTTCCTTCCTTCCCTCCTTGTCACCTAACATTTGCCATTCGATTCTGAGAATCATATGCAGGGTATGATGCTGACCAGTGAACACATCCATTCCCTCTTCCCACCCCATCAAGAGACTGTTTGGGGGACTCACAGGAGGTTAGGTTGCTACTTCTGTACTACTAACCTCACCTTCCTTCCCTCCCTCCCTCCCTCCCTCCCTCCTTCCTTCCTTCCTTCCTTCCTTCCTTCCTTCCTTCCTTCTCTCCCTTTCCTTCCTTCCTTCCTTCCTTCCTTCCTTCCTTCCTTCCTTCCTTCCTTCCTTCTCTCCCTTTCCTTCCTTCCTTCCTTCCTTCCTTCCTTCCTTCCTTCTCTCCCCTTCCTTCCTTCCTTCCTTCCTTCCTTCCTTCCTTCCTTCCTTCCTTCCCTCCTTGTCACCTAACATTTGCCATTCGATTCTGAGAATCATATGCAGGGTATGATGCTGACCAGTGAACACATCCATTCCCTCTTCCCACCCCATCAAGAGACTGTTTGGGGGACTCACAGGAGGTTAGGTTGCTACTTCTGTACTACTATCCTCACCTTCCTTCCCTCCCTCCCTCCCTCCCTCCCTTCCTTCCTTCCTTCCTTCCTTCCTTCCTTCCTTCCTTCCTTCTCTCCCTTTCCTTCCTTCCTTCCTTCCTTCCTTCCCTCCTTCTCTCCCTTTCCTTCCTTCCTTCCTTCCTTCCTTCCTTCCTTCCTTCCTTCTCTCCCTTTCCTTCCTTCCTTCCTTCCTTCCTTCCTTCCTTCCTTCCCTCCTTGTCACCTAACATTTGCCATTCGATTCTGAGAATCATATGCAGGGTATGATGCTGACCAGTGAACACATCCATTCCCTCTTCCCACCCCATCAAGAGACTGTTTGGGGGACTCACAGGAGGTTAGGTTGCTACTTCTGTACTACTATCCTCACCTTCCTTCCCTCCCTCCCTCCCTCCCTCCCTCCTTCCTTCCTTCCTTCCTTCCTTCCTTCCTTCCTTCTCTCCCTTTCCTTCCTTCCTTCCTTCCTTCCTTCCTTCCTTCCTTCCTTCCTTCCTTCTCTCCCTTTCCTTCCTTCCTTCCTTCCTTCCTTCCTTCCTTCCTTCCTTCCTTCCTTCCTTCCTTCCTTCTCTCCCCTTCCTTCCTTCCTTCCTTCCTTCCTTCCTTCCTTCCTTCTCTCCCTTTCCTTCCTTCCTTCCTTCCTTCCTTCCTTCCCTCCTTGTCACCTAACATTTGCCATTCGATTCTGAGAATCATATGCAGGGTATGATGCTGACCAGTGAACACATCCATTCCCTCTTCCCACCCCATCAAGAGACTGTTTGGGGGACTCACAGGAGGTTAGGTTGCTACTTCTGTACTACTATCCTCACCTTCCTTCCCTCCCTCCCTCCCTCCCTCCCTCCCTCCTTCCTTCCTTCCTTCCTTCCTTCCTTCCTTCCTTCCTTCCTTCCTTCTCTCCCTTTCCTTCCTTCCTTCCTTCCTTCCTTCCTTCCCTCCTTCTCTCCCTTTCCTTCCTTCCTTCCTTCCTTCCTTCCTTCCTTCCTTCCTTCCTTCTCTCCCTTTCCTTCCTTCCTTCCTTCCTTCCTTCCTTCCTTCCTTCCTTCCTTCCTTCCCTCCTTGTCACCTAACATTTGCCATTCGATTCTGAGAATCATATGCAGGGTATGATGCTGACCAGTGAACACATCCATTCCCTCTTCCCACCCCATCAAGAGACTGTTTGGGGGACTCACAGGAGGTTAGGTTGCTACTTCTGTACTACTATCCTCACCTTCCTTCCCTCCCTCCCTCCCTCCCTCCTTCCTTCCTTCCTTCCTTCCTTCCTTCCTTCCTTCTCTCCCTTTCCTTCCTTCCTTCCTTCCTTCCTTCCTTCCTTCTCTCCCTTTCCTTCCTTCCTTCCTTCCTTCCTTCCTTCCTTCCTTCCTTCCTTCCTTCCTTCCTTCTCTCCCCTTCCTTCCTTCCTTCCTTCCTTCCTTCCTTCCTTCCTTCTCTCCCTTTCCTTCCTTCCTTCCTTCCTTCCTTCCTTCCTTCCTTCCTTCCTTCTCTCCCCTTCCTTCCTTCCTTCCTTCCTTCCTTCCTTCCTTCCTTCCTTCCTTCCTTCTCTCCCCTTCCTTCCTTCCTTCCTTCCTTCCTTCCTTCCTTCCTTCCTTCCTTCCTTCTCTCCCTTTCCTTCCTTCCTTCCTTCCTTCCTTCCTTCCTTCCTTCCTTCCTTCCCTCCTTGTCACCTAACATTTGCCATTCGATTCTGAGAATCATATGCAGGGTATGATGCTGACCAGTGAACACATCCATTCCCTCTTCCCACCCCATCAAGAGACTGTTTGGGGGACTCACAGGAGGTTAGGTTGCTACTTCTGTACTACTAACCTCACCTTCCTTCCCTCCCTCCCTCCCTCCCTCCCTCCTTCCTTCCTTCCTTCCTTCCTTCCTTCCTTCCTTCTCTCCCTTTCCTTCCTTCCTTCCTTCCTTCCTTCCTTCCTTCCTTCCTTCCTTCCTTCCTTCCTTCCTTCTCTCCCTTTCCTTCCTTCCTTCCTTCCTTCCTTCCTTCCTTCCTTCTCTCCCCTTCCTTCCTTCCTTCCTTCCTTCCTTCCTTCCTTCCTTCCTTCCTTCCCTCCTTGTCACCTAACATTTGCCATTCGATTCTGAGAATCATATGCAGGGTATGATGCTGACCAGTGAACACATCCATTCCCTCTTCCCACCCCATCAAGAGACTGTTTGGGGGACTCACAGGAGGTTAGGTTGCTACTTCTGTACTACTATCCTCACCTTCCTTCCCTCCCTCCCTCCCTCCCTCCCTTCCTTCCTTCCTTCCTTCCTTCCTTCCTTCCTTCCTTCCTTCTCTCCCTTTCCTTCCTTCCTTCCTTCCTTCCTTCCCTCCTTCTCTCCCTTTCCTTCCTTCCTTCCTTCCTTCCTTCCTTCCTTCCTTCCTTCCTTCCTTCTCTCCCTTTCCTTCCTTCCTTCCTTCCTTCCTTCCTTCCTTCCCTCCTTGTCACCTAACATTTGCCATTCGATTCTGAGAATCATATGCAGGGTATGATGCTGACCAGTGAACACATCCATTCCCTCTTCCCACCCCATCAAGAGACTGTTTGGGGGACTCACAGGAGGTTAGGTTGCTACTTCTGTACTACTATCCTCACCTTCCTTCCCTCCCTCCCTCCCTCCCTCCCTCCTTCCTTCCTTCCTTCCTTCCTTCCTTCCTTCCTTCCTTCTCTCCCTTTCCTTCCTTCCTTCCTTCCTTCCTTCCTTCCTTCCTTCCTTCCTTCCTTCCTTCTCTCCCTTTCCTTCCTTCCTTCCTTCCTTCCTTCCTTCCTTCCTTCCTTCCTTCCTTCCTTCCTTCCTTCTCTCCCCTTCCTTCCTTCCTTCCTTCCTTCCTTCCTTCCTTCTCTCCCTTTCCTTCCTTCCTTCCTTCCTTCCTTCCTTCCCTCCTTGTCACCTAACATTTGCCATTCGATTCTGAGAATCATATGCAGGGTATGATGCTGACCAGTGAACACATCCATTCCCTCTTCCCACCCCATCAAGAGACTGTTTGGGGGACTCACAGGAGGTTAGGTTGCTACTTCTGTACTACTATCCTCACCTTCCTTCCCTCCCTCCCTCCCTCCCTCCCTCCCTCCTTCCTTCCTTCCTTCCTTCCTTCCTTCCTTCCTTCCTTCCTTCCTTCCTTCCTTCTCTCCCTTTCCTTCCTTCCTTCCTTCCTTCCTTCCCTCCTTCTCTCCCTTTCCTTCCTTCCTTCCTTCCTTCCTTCCTTCCTTCCTTCCTTCCTTCCTTCCTTCCTTCTCTCCCTTTCCTTCCTTCCTTCCTTCCTTCCTTCCTTCCTTCCTTCCTTCCTTCCCTCCTTGTCACCTAACATTTGCCATTCGATTCTGAGAATCATATGCAGGGTATGATGCTGACCAGTGAACACATCCATTCCCTCTTCCCACCCCATCAAGAGACTGTTTGGGGGACTCACAGGAGGTTAGGTTGCTACTTCTGTACTACTATCCTCACCTTCCTTCCCTCCCTCCCTCCCTCCCTCCTTCCTTCCTTCCTTCCTTCCTTCCTTCCTTCCTTCTCTCCCTTTCCTTCCTTCCTTCCTTCCTTCCTTCCTTCCTTCTCTCCCTTTCCTTCCTTCCTTCCTTCCTTCCTTCCTTCCTTCCTTCCTTCCTTCCTTCCTTCTCTCCCCTTCCTTCCTTCCTTCCTTCCTTCCTTCCTTCCTTCCTTCTCTCCCTTTCCTTCCTTCCTTCCTTCCTTCCTTCCTTCCCTCCTTGTCACCTAACATTTGCCATTCGATTCTGAGAATCATATGCAGGGTATGATGCTGACCAGTGAACACATCCATTCCCTCTTCCCACCCCATCAAGAGACTGTTTGGGGGACTCACAGGAGGTTAGGTTGCTACTTCTGTACTACTATCCTCACCTTCCTTCCCTCCCTCCCTCCCTCCCTCCCTCCCTCCTTCCTTCCTTCCTTCCTTCCTTCCTTCCTTCCTTCCTTCCTTCCTTCTCTCCCTTTCCTTCCTTCCTTCCTTCCTTCCTTCCTTCCCTCCTTCTCTCCCTTTCCTTCCTTCCTTCCTTCCTTCCTTCCTTCCTTCCTTCCTTCCTTCCTTCCTTCCTTCCTTCTCTCCCTTTCCTTCCTTCCTTCCTTCCTTCCTTCCTTCCTTCCTTCCCTCCTTGTCACCTAACATTTGCCATTCGATTCTGAGAATCATATGCAGGGTATGATGCTGACCAGTGAACACATCCATTCCCTCTTCCCACCCCATCAAGAGACTGTTTGGGGGACTCACAGGAGGTTAGGTTGCTACTACTGTACTACTATCCTCACCTTCCTTCCCTCCC